>JAOVVH010000059.1:3167366-3183625 GCA_028566435.1 Scorpiodoras heckelii | reverse complement strand
GATCAGAAGAAATGGACAGCATGTGAGTTAAATATGAGTGTCACAGCAAAGGGTCTGAATACTTATTACCATGTGATGTTTTAGTTTTTCTTTTTTAATAAATTTACAAAAATGTCTACATTTCTGTTTTTTTTCTGTCAAGATGGGCTTACACACACATACTAATCAGGCATAACCGTATGACCACTTCCTTTTCTCTATACTCATTGTTCATTTTCAGTTCCATCTGCACTTTGTAGTTCTACAATTACAGACAGTAGTCCATCTGTTTCTCTACTTTGTTAGTCCCCTTTACACTGTTCTCTAATGGTCAGGACCACCACAGATCAGGTACTATTTGGGTGGTGGAACATTCTCAGCTCTAAAGTGACACTGATGTGTTGATTGTGTGTTTGCGTGTTGTACTGGACTGAAAATAGTCCACCAATCACACGTGGACAAGTTTTAAAAGTAGGTAAAGAGCACCAAATCAAACAAATGAGACAAAAATAGTAGACTTGGTTAGTTTGAGGATATTTGACTGAGGAAAATGATCGAATATCACATTGTGAGTGGCAAAAGTATATGAATCTTTAGGAATAGCAGAGAATTTGAAGGTGAAATTAGAGTCAGGTGTTTTCAATCAATGGGATGACCATAGTGAGACATACTGAGACAGGTAAAGCCTGATTTTTTATGTTGTATAGTGCAAAGCAGCACAACCAGGAGACGTGCAGAATGATCAGAGACAGATAGCTGGTCATCAATTATGACATCCAGTTTTCTCACAACCTTGGTTGGAGTGAGAGCTGAAGAGCTGATTTTTATGTTGATAGACTGACTGGTTAGGATGACCAAGAGTTCAATCTTAGAGATGTATAGTTGAATTCGATGTTTCTTCATCCATGTGCATATGTCTGAGAGTGAAGCCAATATCCGCCCAAGGCCATGGGGTCATCTGGCTGGAATGGCAGATATAGTTGGATATCATCTGTGTAACAGGGCTGTGTAAAGCCATGCAACCAGATTATTGGACCCAAGGAAGTGGTGTATATTGCAAACAGAAGGGGTGCCAGCACCGAGCCTTGGGGCACCTCACAGAGGGGCGATGGGGTATGGACATTTGTCGCAAAGTGTCAGTTTGTCGCTTTCGCTAAGGAAGCATCTATAAAGTGTAATTTTTTTTTATTGTTTTTCTTTAAAAATATTGTAATTAGAAGCTGCATTCAGTAAGAACCTGGATAAGCAGAATCAGAAAATTTTAAATACCAAACCCTACTTACAACTGAACATTTAGCACAATTTGAAGAAAATACCAAGACATGTATTGTGTAACGTCATTTAGCCTAAAATACTGCAATATCTTTTTTGGTCCGTATCACCTAGCCCTACAGCCTAGGATTCAGCAAGGTAAGGTTCAGCAAGATAAGAACCATTGAGCTGTAGCTCTGACTGCCCATTGAGCTCCTGTCACAGACAACAGAGTGGTTTCAGTGGAGTGGCCACTGTTAAAGCTCAAGGGGCCAACAGTGGCAGCTTGATGGTGCTAGTATTTGAACTCATCATCTTCTGAGCAGTAGTCCAATGTCTTAACCATTGAGCTACCACAGCCTTAACCAGGGAAGACTAGTTGTCCTTGAGCCTTTCAAAGAATTGGCTACTAATGGCTGCCACCTGTTCAGTAAGGAGAGAGGCATAAATATAAAACTTGTATCTGGTAGAGGTGGTGGAGGATTGAGTAATATTTTGAAGGTGGAAAATAATTTGAATGTCTAAGGTAATGCTTATTTTAGCATTGTAAAAAGCAGTGGCAGCACTGATGCTAGATGAGTGGCAGCTCCGAGATTGGTATGCAGCTTTTTGGGTGTCTCAAAGCAAGAGAATGTTTCCCAGCTGACTCCTTATTACAGATGAGCGCACACTTTCAACATTTTCCTGCATTTGAACTATACATGGCTTGCCGAGTGGTTTCATTTTCAAGGCAGAAGCATTGTTTTAAACATTTTCAATCCATTTTGTAATTGTGTTCCGAGAGGGCACAGTACCGTGATCAGGAATATTGAACTTAATGAGAAACAGCCATTGAGTCCCAATCACAGAGTAGCCATTAAAAAAAAAACATTTCAACAATGAAAGCGAGATGTTGTGCTCACCTCTGCTCCATGTTAACTAAAATGGCATCAATTGCACTACTGTTTCCCCCACCAGTCACTACTCTAATCATACTAGCGTCTGAGAAATCAGCTTATGAAAATCGTCAGATCTCTGGCCCACCCTATATATTATCAAAAGACAGTGTATTGTCTTCCCCTCTGAAAATGTGTGGACAGAACTTGGTGAACAGTTTGGAGGAAAAACTCATAAAGCTTGTACTCTTTTGTCAAGATGAATCAACACAACATTTGGCAAATCCTAGGTATAGTGGTAGACAAAGGCAATAACAGCTTTGATTATGATGTATCTTCCATGCAAAAGACAAATAATGTAAACTTTGAACTTACCTTTCCTTATCAAGAGTGGACAAGGAGGAAGTTGTCTACAAGGTCAGAGCTGCACAATCAATTGAAAGAACTTGCATCATCTTGAAGCGTGACGCATGTCTCATGTCCTACATGTAAACATATGGAACCTGGCCAGATTAGTTTGCACACTTAATTTCAAGAGGGCAAAGTGTACCTGCACAGTGTTTTGAACTGAATGCAACGCAAAATTGTGCATTTTCAGTGAGAGGCTGTCAATTGAATGCACTGACAGAATGCATTACAGAATTGACAGAATCAATGAGAATCTTCATACTGGAAATGCAAAGTGCATGCTACCTGGAGACCAGAATGCAGGTCTTTGGAGAACTCTAGAAGGGTAAAAAAAAAAAAAAGACCACATCTGGGAAGCTGCAGAGGCAGCTTGCAAGGTAATGGCAGTCGGCGACCCAGAGCCCAGCCACCTAAGCCTGGCTACATTTTTTTAAAAAAAAGCAAAACAAGAGAGAGGGGATAAAGATGTAGGGCACAAATATAATTTTCCTTCTAATGACTTTTAATGAAGTGTGCCTCACAGCAGCAGCATTCATGATGTGACATCAGCCAGGATGCAAGACTGCTCTTCCACTCTGTGTGTATCGTCCACTCTGTCGCAGCTGTTGCTTTGAGTGAATCTGAGATACATGACAAAAAGACCATGCCTGTCATCTCAGAGACATGCAAGACTATGAATAAAGTAGGCTGAGTATTAAAAAGTTGACCTATGCTAAATCCCATTATGATTAGGGGCCATACACACTAAGCACAATGACTATAGGTGCTTTCACAAAGAGGAACATTTTCATAGGTCTTAGAACTATGCCCCCTTTCTCGTGGGTTTGCGCCGCAGGAACTAGGGATGATTGTAGTTCTTAGAACAGCCTGCATAGGGACTTTTCTAGCTCCTTCTTCAGGGTACTTTTCTCCATGCATAGGGACCCTGAGTGATGTAAGTATGCCATGATTGGTCCAGACGTAAGTGTACAGTGATTGGTGCAGATGTAAGTGACACAAGTGTATACCGATTGGTCTAAACGCATGTTCTTATTGACAGCAACCGCCATTTTTAAATATACTGGTGCACACTGGTAGCTGTGTAAATATAAGGTCTCACAAAGTATGGGGAAAATACACAACAGCAAAATGGCCTGACAGTGAAGCCTATATGCGACAAAGGAGATACAAAGAGTTTTTGAGTCATTTAGGCAAAATTTAATATTTGCTAGCATTTCATCTCAAGTTGCTACATTAGGCATTAGCAAAGCAGTGTTGTGAAAAAATCAAAAAGCTTAAACAAGATTATAAACAGATTTAAAAAAGGTATTTATTTTTGATATAATCTGTTATAATTGGTAACATGTAAATAAAGGTTTCTGAGGAGATGTTGTTTGCTGTACTTCTTTTTGCATGCTACAGATATCACAAAATAAGACATAGCACACAAAAATAGTAAATATTTGTAAACCTTTTCATTTCTATATCAGAGGCATCCCACAAGAGAATCTGAAAGGTTATCGATGTTTGGGTTTTTTTTGTTTGTTTGTTTGTTTTTCTGGGCTTTGCAGGATTTACAGTATAAAAAAGTAATGCTCCCCATGAAAAGTTTACCAATTTTGTTTACACCGCTGATTTTACACCCAATGAAACAGAAAACAAACAGCTATGGTTTGAAATTCATAAGTGGTACCCTTAAGGGGCATAATGCAAATCATCACTTTTTCTCATATCTGTGTTACAGTAAATTAGTTCTCAGCCACATGATAAGATGATGCATCAGGCCGCACACACTCCAACTTCAGCAGTTCTTTTTGGGAGCGGCACAGAAAGACAAGAATTTATATTGATTTTCTCCAATGCAGGCTTTAAACGGTGACAGACAAACTGAAACTTTTCTTTGGACATTCGAATATTTTCCACCAGTCAACATGCACACAGCTCCGATCACACCGTCATCAATTATTGTTATTGTATTATGTTGCTCTGAACTGTTTTCGAATCACCAACTGTTGTGCGGTTTATGCCACTTTATCATTCCTTCATGCAATGAAAGGCCCTGGAATGAATGTAGTTCTTGGGAGAGCTCCATGGGGGTCAGTTCCCCCAGATTAGTCCTTAGAACTGTTTGGTGCAACAACACCTTAAACTGATTACTGTAGGGATAATGATATGAGTGTCCACGCTGATACTGTTCTGACAACAAGGCCCAGACATACATTATATTACCAAAAGTATTCACTCATCTGCCTTCACATGCATATTATCTTGAGTGATATTCCATTCTTAATCCTTAGATTTTTCCTGGAACTATATGATGCCTTGTACACCATATGGGAACCTAGCCTTATGTCTTGAAACTTAGGATTACAATGAAACTAAATAAATAGTTAGTTCGTTAACTCATCAAAATAGTTTCAGAAGTGACTAAGAGCTTTTATTGGCTGTAGTAACAAAACCCTTGACATTAAGAACTTTTTGAGCCATAGATTCAATCAGACGACTGATTCTTTTCACAACCATACCTGCATGACTTCTGACAACATCCTGTGTGTCAAAGGCATTTGATGACATGTCGGTACTATGGTGTACTGGTAAATCTCTATCACTTGAAATGTGTGCATCTGGAAAGTCTAACAAATCTGAATTTTGATCAGGAGAATCTGCACAAATGGTATGTGAGGTGTTCCTGTTTATTTCATCCTCTCTGTGTTCTTGAGCACCTCTGGGTTCAGAATATCAGAAGACGTGAGACTGTGCATCAACAGAATCAACAGATACCTTGGCCTCAGTAACATCATGTGGGTGTTCATGCTCAGGGGTCTCCATGGGGTTCAAAGGACAGGACTCAGTATCCTCAGGATACTCAGCACTGAACTGGTTGTCATCCACTGCATCATTAACAGATTTCACAGGCAGAAAACTAATGTCCAAGACCAGGTTGCGATGTACAACTCTGTGATTTCCAGCATCATCTGTCAGCTTGTACACATTAGTCTGAAGATTCCTGTCTTCCACTGTGTAGACTTTTGGGTCCCACTTATCAGCAAGTTTTCATTTCCCATGTTCTCCCTTTTTTGCGACAAGCACCCGGTCTCCTAGGTTAAGATGCTTCCCCTTGATTCGTCTGTTGTAACAGTCAGCTTGTTTCTGTTGCTCTTTAACAGCATGTGTCTGTGTGATACTAGCTTCTTCATAAAGAAATGACATGAGCAATTTCGCATAACTGCCATGGTCGACAACCACAGGATCGTGCAATACCCGCTTGAACATTACATCGATAGGGAGTCTCGGGGTGTGGCCGAACATAAGCTGGAATGGGGCATACCCTCTTGTCTCATGTATTATCGCATTATATGCGAATGTAAGAGTCTGAATCTGTTCAGGCCACTTATGCTTATGCTTACCTAGAGTACGATTGAACCTTTCAGTCCTTCAGACTCCTGACAAAAGCTCGGCTAGGAGCACACTCTCAAAATTAGCTCCCTGATCTGTGTGAATTCAATTTGGGAACCCGTACACACAAAATACATGATCCCACAACTTCTTACTTGCCTAGCAGTTTGATTTGAGCATATGAAAGAATGAGCTAGCTTTGTGAAATGGTCTATTATAATGAGCACATCAACCAAATGTTGTTTGCAATCTTCTGCAATCCAGAAATCTAGACCGACTAGCTGCATAGGAGCAGATGACTTAATGCTTTCTAACGGGGCTCGAGCAGATGGCCTAGGTGTCTTGGCCAAGATGCACCACTGGTAATGCTTCACATATGCTCTGACATGTTCCATTTTGGGCCAGAAAAATTTTTGACACACAATGTATAATGTCCTGGTTTGCCACTGATGACCGGCAAGGTAATGTATTCCCCTCAGCGCCTTCTCCTGGAGACTTACAGGCATGATGAACTGGTGCCTTCTCTGTCTGCTAAGGGGATCTTTTGCTTTTAAGACCAAAGGATTGTCGGATCCAGAACATGTGAGGCTTTGAAGAAACTGGATGACTTGTGATGCTCTCAGCTTTGCTGTCATATCCCATTGCTCATGTGTATCCAAACAAGCTTTGATAATTGCACTATCACAAGGAGGACTCAAAGGCGTCGGAATGGGCCGATGACTCTGTACTTTAAGATGGAAGGTATCATGAATTCCATTTTCACTCATTCTTTCTGCCTCTGCAAGCAAACAGGTGTACGGCTCAGTAATGAGTCTATGACTGACTGTCTTTGTGAAAGGGTCTCTGCTCAGGATGTCAGCTACTGTATTCTTTCCAGGAATGTGCTTCAGATCAAATGTGTACGGTGCCAGTTTGGATACCCATCGCTGTTCGCAAGCATCTAGCTCGGACTTGGTCATTATATAAGTAAAGGGATTGTTATCAGTCCACACTGTAAATGTTTGGCCCTTTAACCAGTGACTAAACTTCTCATAAACACTCCACTTGAGCGCCAAAAACTCCATTTCTGAGACTTGGTCAATGACTTGCTTGCGAACGCAACGGGGCGAGCTTTTTCTCCACCAGCCTGGTGACTGGGAGAGTACGGCTTCTAGTCCATCCAAAGAAGCATCAATTGGTAGGATCAATGGGCGTGAGAAATCTGGATGTGCAAGAAGCACACTGTGCAGAAGACTCTCTTTCAGGTTGGACAGAGCGATATCGCATTCAGAGGTCCAATCAGCAGGTTGCAATCTGCGAAACTTTTCTGCTTTCAGGTTTACTTTGGCCTTGCCCATCTTTTTTTTGTCCTGCAGTGAGTGCTAAAAGTGGTTTAGCCATTGCAGAGCAGTTAGGGACAAAATGTTGGTAATAGAATACCATTCCAAGAAATGACTTGATCCTCTTCACTGAAGGAGTGCATCCGTCTTCCTCCATCAAGTCAGCTCTGGACATCCTGGTAATGACTTCGACTTTCGCTGGATCCTGTGAAACTCCATTGCTGTCTATGTAATGGCCAAGAAACCGTACTGAAGCCTGCATTATATGGCACTTCTTTGAGCTCAGTTTAAGATTATATAGCCGCAGTTGCTGGAACACGTCCTCCAGCCTTTTCAGCGATTCTTCCTCGCTTGGAGCGTACACAAGCAAATCATCCAGGTAGCATAGCAAGCTATGAAATTTAAGGTCGCCAAAGATGCTTAGTATCATGCGGATAACCAAAGCTGGACTGTTTGACAGACCTTGCGGCATCCTGTTATATTCGTGTAGACCAAGGGGGGTCATGAATGCTGTGTACTTTTTGTCTTCTTCAGCCGTGGGTATGTTGTAGAAAACTGATGTCAAGTCCATGGTACTGAAGAAAGCATTCCTGCTGAGTGCTGTGCCATACAGATTCTTAGTCTGCCATCTTACTTCCATACCAGAACAAGGGGAGAGGCATATTCACTCACAGATTTTCGAATTATTCCTTTTTCCTCCATTTCTGATAGTACTTGCCATAGATTCTGATAATAAGCAGGGGGTACACTGCGGTAAGGGAGTTGGAAAGGCCGCTCATCCGTGAGATGGATCTGGTGAGCAAATCCTTTAGCTTATCCAGTCTAAAGGGTGTTTAGAGAAGATGTCATTGTACTTCTCGAGTAACTGGACCAATCTCTCCTTACCTACTATGTCAGTGGAGCATGAGTTGATATCAATGTCGCAAAGTCCAACATCTTGCAATGCCACTTGATTTCAGTGGAACCAATATGTAATGGCTTTTGCTCCACCGAAGTTGTTTTAACATGACTGACCTTGGAAACAGTCAAAGTCCTTTACAGCTAAACAAGGCAACACATCTGCCAGCTTGCTATTTCTCTTCAGAGTAACAGGTTGGTCAGAAACATCTGCAACCTTCATGCCGCAGCGGGTTAACAGTATGCCCAACCATTATATGTCGAGGCATGATCTTGGTAGATGTGGGTGCCACGACGACTGTGCTTCCTGGGGACATAGGAACATTGCTTTCTAGTTTTTTTTTAAAGTAGGTATTCTTGCTATGCCAGTAGAGTGACTGATTATTGGAGTTTATTAGTTCCCACCTTGCTTGGTAGCTTGCCACCTTTCCATCGACATGTGTTTGCCATCAAGTCCAAAAATGTTTTACACTCAATAGAAGGCTGCATACCTCCACTGGAAATGAGACACCAATAGTCACCACTGGCTTTCATTTGATGCATGAGGAATTGTATCACGTTGGTTCCCAGGATGAGTTCATCTTTCTGACCTGGCACGACAAGGACAGGCACGACACAGCTCTCTCCATACACTTTCAACTCAACTTCATACATGCATTTTGGCTCGGTCAATTTACCTCCACATGAAACTAGAACTATCTCATGGGTCAGTGATTTTGGTTCTGACAATGCATTTACATCTAGCATATTTGCCTCTGTCTCTAACTGGTGCGTAGAACAACTCTTAAATGGCCCAATTCTTTGTGTATTCTGCATTATAACCTTAGAACCTACTGATACTTGGGTGACTGCTGCCATGGAACATTGTTTAAGGTCATCACTTGCGAGGGGTTGTTCACCTTTGCCCACACTTTCCCCTCTTGAATGTGGGCTGTTTAGTTTAAAGGCTGAAACTCTGGAGAGGATTGTCGAGAAGCTCGATCAGATTGAACGTTTGGGCAGTGTCTCTTGATATGCCCCTGCTGAAAGCAATTCAAACACAGTCGCTGTTGTCTGCAATGAGCAAGAGTGGAATGGTCAGCAGATTTACATACTTTACATCGCTTTGGTGGTGACTGGGCAAGAGAGAATGACCTGTTTGCAATCTGATTGTTCTGTGAAAGACCCACAAGAGCTTTCATGCAGTTATCGTCAACATGAGGAATGGGTGCAACAACATTGTCGGGCTGTACAGAAGCTTCTGCTGTTCGATTGCTGGCCATCACAACAGCTGATTTGAGCCACTCAGCATGAGCTGCAGCATGTTTCATGTAACTGGGCCATTTAGGTTTAGCTGGTACCTGCTGTCTTAGCTCAGACTGATAATGGTCAAGATGTTGTATCTTGCTGGCCGTCCATTTGTCTAGTGCCTTAAACTTGAAAACAGCAGATAAGACAGGATCAGGGCAATACTTGATGAACATCATGTCCACTTCATGGCAAGGGTCCTCAATTTGCCTGCTTAGCCTTCTCAAGCCTTCTGCTGTATCAACAGCCTTGTTCAGACAAACCCAGTAGTCCATAGGATTCTCTCCTGACACTGGCACTGTACCATAAAAATCAGCTAAAGGCATGCATGAATATTTGACTTCAACATAGTGTTGCTTTAACACATCAAAGATATCCTTTGGGTTGAAAGTGGGTTTCAAAGTAGGATTACTACAAAGTGTGATCTTTATTATGTCTTTAGCTTTGCCCATTAATTTACAAAGCATTTCTGTGCACTGTTCAGCAAGCACTATGCCTCATTTCCTTAAATAAGTTTCCATGAGCTCTTCCCACTCACGTACAGTAAACCTGTCTGATTCATCACCATGGAAGACTGGAGGCTCTTTTACATCAGACTGTATAACTAGCCTAACACCTGACAAGTTCAGTGAATTTGGGTCTGTGAGAGACTGGTGTAGCTTTGTCCACCTTCTCTTCCCGACTCTCTTTTTGCTGACCTGACATCAATGTTTGGCCTAGCTGATGAGCAATGTGTGTTATAAAATTATGCAAAGCTGGATCATTCAGATCTGGGATGGTTGAAAGCGACTGACTGTGGACTTGGTCAGTAGATTGGTCGAGGTTCTGAGTAGAGCAAAATGCAGGCAATGGAACATTTACTTGTCCTACTCTTGAAACGGGTATGAACGGCACCCCACTAAAAATCTACCTGCAAAATACAAAACCCAGAATCTAACATGTCCTCACTTATGGAATAACTTTTGTCCTTTCCCAAATTAAATGTCATCTTGAGTACTTCACTTAAACAATATCAACATTTAATACTTGAAATAAATCAGAAACAGAAAAATAAAAAAACAGGGAAAAAATAGTACTGTATGAGTGCACCTCTCTCTCTCTTTTTTTTTTTTTAGTTCCCTAATTGTCCTTTATACGTGTTGTGTCAGTAACCAACTTAGCTGTCACAGTCTTAAAGGAGACGCATGAAGAGAAGCAAGCAAGCTCCCGGTGACCATGCAGACGCTGATCCACTGTGCGAAGTTCCACTGTAGACTGACCTTGAGGAACAGGCTCCGGGTCACGGCACCATTGTAGCGGCCTTGTGTGTGTGTGTGTCTGCTCAAGCTGATTGGACCACGCTCCCTAATCAGGATGAAACCACTGGACATGCTCTGTCATATAACTGGAAGTGTTTTCTCCCTCTCACTCCTGTGCATAAAATGAGAGTAGCAAAAAGAAGTACAGCATGGAGTGAGTTTTCTGGGTTTTGCTCACACGCTAGCAGCTCTCCTCAGTGAAATTTGCCACGAACTGCGTTATTTTAATAGAATAAATCCAACTAAAAATAAACAATGCAATGAAAATAAAGTACAGTAAAATTAACAATACAACTGTAAAATACAATAAAATGAACGATTAAACAATGAACTGTTTCCATACCTGTGCATAAAATGAGAGTAGCAAAAAGAAGTACAGCATGGAGTGAGTTTTCTGTGTTTCGCTCACACACGCTGGCAGCTGTGAGAAGAGAAGCACACCATTTTAGCTCAACTACCAACTCACTTCATTAGCTCATGAGGTCTGCTGCACGGATTAAAAACCACTCTCTACACCAGGCACTACACACAAAACCACTAATATTTTACTCCCAGTACTAAAACACACTTTAACAAGCTACGATAGTGCATTAAACCTACTTAAATGACTTTGAAACAATTTATATACAAAGAGCACAGGAACACCCACCTCTCCTCAGTGAGATTTGCCACGAACTGAGACAGAGGGAGGAGCGCGCCGATACTGATAGCCCACACTATTTCAAAACAAACGTCCTCCTCTCAGTTCACCGTAACCATTAATACAAAATATAATTCAAATAAAACATATATAAAATGAATACACAAAGGAATGCTTACTAAAGATAATTAGAGAAGGAATTTACATGAAATAAAAATAAGAAAAAAAAATCTTTTTCACATCTGCTACATCTATGCACTGTGCTTGAGCTAATCTGAAAGCCACATGAAGTTTGGAGGTCTGTAGCGATTGACTCTGCAGAACGTTGGCGACCTCGCCGCACTATGCACCCCAGCATCCGCTGACCCCGCTCTGTCATTTTATGTGGCCTACCACTTTGAGCGGGTGGGACAGGAATCATAATAACCATAGGTTAGTTTAAATATGCAGTTCTAATATGAATAAATTGTTTTCTTCATTAAAAAAACAACAACATAGGAATGGGATTATTTTCTGTTATGGGACTGGGATAGAACAGGAGTATTTTTGTGGGACTGGGATGGGAGAAGACTTTAAATCCACACCCGAATCACCTTCTAAGCCTAATTTTATCCCAGATGTCCTTTTTCTTGTTAGCGTCTTTATAAGCACTGTTTATTTTATCCAACAGGGTATGAAATCATGGCCCTCCGATATAGTTATCATCAAGGATAAAGCATGATAACTCTTTACTGACACCAGCTGCTCCAGAAGGTCCACAAAAAGTGTGTCTCGTCAGATCTTTTCAAATGAGCAGTGTCAGCATGAGAGTGTCAGGGGGGAGATGATAAAATTGCTCATGATAACAAATAAGATCATGTTAATGTGGGCCATGTGATGGACCTGTCCATGGTGTACCCCGCCTTCGCCCGACGACGCTGGGATTGGCTCCAGCCCCCCGTGACCCCGACTAGCAGGATAAAGTGGAAGATAATGAATGTTAATGTGAGAAAAAAATAAAATGCAACAAGTGTTATTTTTAAAGGCACAAACGAATGAGACCATGTGGGTGGGATTTGCATATTGATTGGGGGCTGTGTGCCATCACTCACTGGAAAACTTCTTATCATCTTGAAAAATAAAAAAGCACAATCCAGCACAAAAACATCACAAAGGAATGACACCATGTTGGTGCAGTTTGGGCATTGATGGGTCACTGAAGAATACTATTTTTATTCCATTTCTGATCACATGGGGTGATCATCTTCTTTTCATTAGCATTTATATAGAATAATCATGGCAACCAATTTTGAAAACCAGTGTTATGGATTTTCTAGAGTTGTAATTATTTTTGAATCTATGGTTAGGGTTTTTATGCCAATCATCACAACAGGCATGCCCATGGCAGAAGGCTTTATAATGAAATGGAGCTCAGTGTTTAACATTGCTAGGCATGAAATCTCTGAACATTACAGATTGACTTGGAAACCAGGTGGGCTGAGATGTTTTGGCTTTGATGTGCCATCTAGTGGATGGTTCTTTGAATTCTCCAGATGTATGTAAAATAGAGTATGTGTACACTGCTGATTGTGTATCAGCTGTATGCTCACACAAATACATGGGGAAACTGAAGTATGTTTGCACTTTAAATCTCAATACATGAGCTGAATAGTGGAGAATATGTGCATACTGCAGTAATAGTTTCCCACTCCCACAGTGCACTGTGATATACATTGCTGAAATGATGTATGTACCTTATTTAATATATAAGAATGCACTGTGGCATTTGAGTGAACACACTGCAGACAGATTTTATTCATTCACTTTTTTTAATATAATCTTATGCACACAGGCATGCCTATCTTGTCACCAGCAAATTCACCGCAATGCACCGATCTGTCCACTGTGTAAAGCAAAGAGTCGTTCCAGGAACCCCAAGAAACCCAAGCGGAAGCCTGATGAGTAAATAAAATGGAACTATTTTTACATGTAAGAGTCCCCCTTTAGAGCCTTGTTTAACATAAACCCTTTTCTGTTGTGTATATTTAAATATATTAAACTTTATAAGATTTTTTGTAATCATCCATGCAGTAATGAATATTGTTAATACCTACTTGTTAACAGTTTCTGCTGTTCTACTATTTCTACTGACATTAATTTATACCATTTTACATTTTTATTAGTGCTGCCAAGCGATTAATTTTTTTAATCGCGTTTTAGTGCATATTTTTATTTGTGTTGTACATGCATGTAGGCATCGTAGGACCATTGAAAATGTTGCCATTTATCGTTGTTCTATTTTAAGAGAAATGACTGTTGAATTTTGCCTCTTTATTCACTTGACTTTATTTGATAAAAGTAAAATATTAAAGATGATTTATGTCTTTTTATTTTTTTTAATTTAAGGGACACTTGCACAGTGTGTAGGGAGCTAAGGAACATGGCTATATCACTGTGCTGGAAGTTCTGTTAAACTGCTGCTACATGATTGGCTGATTCGATTTTACCTCAGAGACCCACCGGCGCAATGGAATGCATATGTGTTATGCGGATCCGGTGCCTTTGTTGTCACATTAAAAAAATAGCAACCCAAAAATGGCTACAACTTTGTTCCTCCTTGTTCCTTTCAGTATTTAGCAAAGTTTATGATAGCTAACCAGCTAGGAGAACCTAAAAGCATTGTGTTCACTGATGGCACTGCTTGTAACTAATTTTTAATTTGCGTTAAAAGTTTTAGTGGAGTTAATTTTTTAAATCATGATTAATGCTTTAATGCGTTCGTTAACGCATTCATTTGACAACACTAATTTTTATGTATTACCAGGTAATAGGTATATAGTTAGTATATATAGTATATAGTTCTCTGGAAGCATAAATGTACAACTTGAAACTGACCTGCAAACTGATTAGGCAGTGCTTGTTTTAGACTTTAATAACCCTAAAATTATAGCTTTGCATGTTTTGGTGTCTTTAATAATAATAATAATAATAAAATTCTGACTAGTTTGTTCATGTGATGAACCAAATCTGATTAAAATGTCTAGTAACTGTTACTGATGTTAAATATTAAATGTTTTTATATTTCCATTTTTAATATTTGTCAAATGGTGGACTGTGCATTTTATTCAACAAAATAAGTTGTTCAATAAAAGATAGGTCATGCAGTGATTGAAATGTTTTGTTTGTGGTTTTTGACTAATTTTTTCTGGTCATCTATGCACAACAATTGAAGCATCTTTATATTCTTTGGTTTGTACATGTGGATTGTCCTCTTCAGTTCAGACCTCAGGTTTTCTGCCTTCATGTCTGGAAACTGAGACGGCTTTATGCATGCATTAGGGATGTAACCAAATATGAATACAGAGCTGAACCATTCAAAAAACATTTTTGAGAAAACTTGCCAGAATGTGTCAGAATTAGTGTGTGCTTCAGGATCCAGCAGGAGGAAACAAGGTTTCTACTTTCCCATGGATCTCAGATAATGGTTCAGACTTGCTGGTGACAATTACCAGGTTTCAGCTTAATTTCCACCCCAACTGCAACTTAAAAAACTACACAAAAAGATATGAACCTAGATGTTCAGGCAAAGGAAAAGGTAGAAGCATTTTTATTGAGTGTGTTTTTATCATTCTTAAATAATCATTCTCTTCTCAGAAAATCATACATTCATTATCAAGAAATGCTGAAAAGCAAAGTAAATCTTGTAAAATATTAGATGGCTGTTGTCAATTCTTGTCTAAATAACAGTTTCTCTATTTGCAGCAGCCCTGTTTTTCAAGCATTTTCAAGGACATAGTGGTAGGGTTTACAAAAAAAAGATGAACAAAAACAAAACCCTTCTAGTATAGATCAGTCCTGCTTCAAGTTTAAAAAGACCAGCTGTCTATATGGGAGACGAGCAAGCCATTTTGAACCTGAGAAAACAGGGAAAATAAATTGGACCCATTGGACAATAAATGCAGTCATCACAGCTGAAACCCAGGACTCAAAGCAGAAATTGTGAGCTGTTTCTTGTCTAAACAAGAATCAATTTAATGGGGACACCTGGGCAAAAAAACATGTGTTAAGCTGCAGTCACACTAAAATTACATTACTTTAATCGAATTTGCCACAATGACCAATTTTGCACTGCAGGGGGAATACATTTTATGAGCAAAACTTTGCACTGAGATCAAGTTTGGGAACGCACAAATTCCTGTTCTCAACACATTCCATTCTGATTATAAAATGGTACATAAATGGTACATAATCAGTCAATCACATGGCAGCATCTTGATGCATTTAGGCATGTAGACATGGTCAAGGTGACCTGCTGAACTTCACACCGAATCTTGAAGCAGATGGGCTACAGCAGCAGAAGACCACAGCAGGTGCCATTCCTGTTAGCTAAGAACAGGCAAACAAGGCTACACTTTGCACAAGCTCAACAAAATTGGACAACAGAAGATCGGGAAATGTTGCCTGGTAGGGTTAGATTTTGTCATAGAAGTATGTTTGTATCAATCATTCGGCCTGATGGTGGTGGTGTAATTGTGTGGGGGATATTTTCTTGGAACACCTTGGGCCCCTTAATACCAACTGTTGCTGCCCATGTCCATCCCTTTATGACTGCAGTGTACCCATCTTCTGATGGCTGCTTCCAGTAGTATAACGCACCATGTCACAAATGTCAAATCATCTCAAACTGGTTTCTTGAACATTACAATACGTTCACTTTACTCAAATAGCCTTCGCAGTCCCCAGATCTCAAACTAATAGAGCACCTTTAAGATGTGGTAGAATGGGAGATTTGCATCATGGTTGTGCAGCTGACAAATCTGCAGCAATGACTATCATGTCAATATGGACCAGGTTCAACCTGTTACTAGCAATGTGTACCTAATGAAGTGACCGGTGAGTATACCATACACACACACACACACACACACACACACACACACACATATATATA
>JAOVVH010000059.1:3107376-3119572 GCA_028566435.1 Scorpiodoras heckelii | reverse complement strand
TATATATATATATATATATATACCATTACTATATAGTACTATATATTACATTAATGGCTCCAAAGGACTAAAAAGTACTTTTTGTCTTTTTTTCCTTCTCCACATTCATAGGCTTTTAATGTGTTTGTGTATTGGTTTATTGTGTGTTGTGTAGTGTATCCCTTGGTCTATATGTTCTCAATTAAAAAATAGGATTGTGTCAACTAAATCTAAACAATTTAACATTACATATTTTATAGAAACATCTGTTGTTAATTTACTCAACTTGTGACTCTTAGTTAAAATTGCAGGTGGTGACAGAAACATACAAAAGGGTAGCAATATTGAGGCACAGAGCATGGACTAAACACAAAGGGCAGGTGAGCAAAAACAACAATGAAGTCAGTTCAAAAACACAGAAGATAAGTCCAAATATGAGACGGGAAGGCGAGGCAGGTAGCTCCACACTCTGGTTCTGATCTGAAACAAAAAACACAGAAACAAGACTCAGGAAAACAAAGACAAAGCGTGGAACTAAAGCTAAACTGATAACGTGAGGAAAAAAGGAAAACAAGTACTTAGCTTTTGAGTAAAAAAACATGGGCAGATGCAAACGCTCTTAGAATAAGGCTTTAAAGTTGATCTGTACTCTGGGCTGATTACCGTAATGAACGGCAGGTGTCACTCGTTGAGGCTGGGTCTTGGAAGTTGTAGTCCCAGATTGTAGTTCTACTGGAGGGCGTTTTTGGCACCCTTTTGTGGTGATGGACGTAACAGAGCCAAGGGGCTAACTATGGGAGCCCTAATTCTTCTTCGTGGACATTCTGGTTTACGTGGTGCTGGCTTGTGGGGTACCTGGCATGGAAGTCCTGGAGCAAGAGCGAGTCCAGTATGTCTTTCACCGTGACCCAGGAGTTCTCCTCTGGACCATATCCTTCCCAGGCAACCAGGTACTGGAGCCCTCCTTGATGTCTCCTAGAATTCAGATAGCAAACATATTGGGTTCTAACCTGAGTTGATTTTGGGGTTGATGGTGTGGTTCCCCCTCTTGGTCCAGAGGCCCTGGCTTGGCAGACTTGAGCTGGCTGACGTGGAAAGTCGGGTGAGCCTTGCTATGACGTGGCAGTTGGACCCTGTAAGACAACTCATTAATGTGTTTAAATATGGGGAATGGATCAATGTACCTGGGGTGCAGCTTCTTTGTAGCGTTGGGGTTGCCAAAGGCTTTAATGGAGACCCAGACATGATCTCCTGGCTGATACATAGGGTTGACTCCTTTCCTTTTGTCGGCTGCCTTCTTCATTTCATCAGGCGAGCTGATGATGAGTTAGGGCCCAAACTTGTTCGCTCCTTCTGAACCAACCGTCTACACAGGGCATGTCTGTGGGCATGGTGTTCCGGGGTAGAGTGGTGGCTGATGACCCAGGGTGATTTCAAACAGGGTGAGTCTGGTGGCAGAGTGCTGAAGTGAATTCTGGGCATATTATGCCCATGGCAGGTAATGGGCCCAGTCCTGGGGTCGATGCTGACAAGATTTGTCCCCATGACAGGTCTCCCCACAGCCATGGAGACAGCGCAGGCAAATCTTACACCTTTAGAAAAGCAATCAACAATGACAAGAGTTACGGTCTGACCTTGGGATGGAGGCAGGTCCATGAGAAAATCCAGTGAGAGATGGGACCATGGTCTTTCATGGATGGATAAAGGCTGAAGCTTGCCTGCTGGCAAGGTATGAGGAACCTTGGCCTGGGCACAGACAGAACAGGATACAATGAAGTCTTGGATTTCCTGATTCATGCGAGGCCACCAATACTTGGCCTGTAGGAGCTCAAGAGTACATTGAGCACCTGGATGCCCCATCCCTGCGTGACATGGGCCCACGTGATAAGGGTGCTCCTGAGAGCTGCGGGGACAAACAGTTTACCTGGTGGAACTTGGACTTGGCCACAGGCAGGCTGTTGTTCCTGGATCTTATGGTCCAGGTCCCAGACGATGGCATGCATGAACCTGGCTTCAGGAAGGATAGGTTGAGGGTCGGGGGTCTCTTCCTCTGGCTCAAACTGGTGTGAGAGAGCATCACCCTTGTCATTCTTGGAGCCGGGCCTGTAAGATAGTACAAAGTCAAATCATGACAAGAAATAAAGTGACCATCGGGCTGGTGAGGGTTCAGTCTCTTGGCTGCCTTGAGATACTCCAGGTTTTTATGGTCAGTAAAGATGGTGACTGGGTGCTTGACACCCTCTAGCCAATGTCTCCACTCTTCTAGGGCAAGCTTGATGGCTAGGAGTTCCCGGTCTCCCACATTGTAGTTACGTTCAACTGGAGATAACTTTTTCAAAAAGAAGGTGACTGGATGGAGTTTGGCTGGGTTCCCCTGGCATTGGGATATGATTGCTCCCACTCCTTGGCTAAAGGTGTCCACCTCAATGATGAAAAGGAGATTGGAATCTGGTTGTTTATGGACCAGGGCTGAGGTAAATGCTTGCTTAAGATGGTGGAAGGCTTGGTCGGCGTTCTGTTTCCACTTAAATTTCTTTTCACCCCCTTTAACAATTCGGTGAGTGGGGTGGTTAGGGTGCTACAGTTTCAGATGAAATGTCTGTAAAAATTTGCAACTCTTCCATTGTGTTACTACCTCCACCTTCTGGCGATTTATGGCTATACCGTCTGGGCTGATGTGATAGCCTAGAAACTCAACACTTGACTGGTGAAATTGATATTTCTCCTTTTTCACATAAAGCTGATTTTGTAGCAATCTCTGGAGGACCTGGCACACGTGGCAGACATGGGAGTCTCGATCTGGGGAGAAGATGAGAATATTGTCATTGTAAACTAGTACACTGGTACCCAACAGATCTCAAAAATAATTTGTGAAAATGGTAGCTTCCCGAAGCTGTTCCCAGGTGGAGGGGATGAGAGGAATTGGATATGGGCACTTGAGAGATACTTTATACAAACCCCTGTAGTCTATGCAGGGGCGCAGACCGCCCCCTTTCTTCTCTACATGGAAAAAGCTGGCCGAGGTGGGTGATGAGGAGTGCCTCATGTAACCAAGCTTGAGTGTTTCTTGAATGTAGTCCTCCATGGCACGTTGTTCTGGCAGGGAAAGGGCATATGATGGGGTGCAACCTGGCAAAAGATCTATCACACAGTCAAAAAGCCGATGGGCCTTTTCTTTTTATCAAACACTGCTTTAAACTCGTTATATTGGGAGGGTACCTGGACTTCAATGTTTGCCTCGGGGCTTTCAATGTGCGTGGACATACTCCAAGTTCCAGGCAGTTCTGTAGGCAATACGGTGACCATTTCTTGATCTCTCCCTCCTTCAATGAGATGTCAGGATCATGCAACTGCATCCAATCAATGCCGAGGATGAGTGAATGTGCCAAAGATTCCAGTAGCATGAGGGAGACTTTCTAATCATGGAGGAGGCCTGCGCGGAGCCTTAGGGGGACAATCTGATGTGTGACCTTGCCGGTCCCAATCAGGGCCCCATCCATGGCTTTGATCCTGAATGGTGACTTTAACTTCCTGATGGGGATGTCATAGGTCTCTGTGATGGTGCAGTCGATAAAGCTTACTGCAGCCCCTGAGTCTATGAGAGCAAAGACAGACAGAACACGGCACTGAGAGGTAATCTGTACTGGTACAGTGAACTGACTAGAAACAACGGTGATGTTGTTACTCACCGCATGCACTGGGGTGTGGAGTTTTGGCACACCACCAGTGCGGCGCATAGTTTCAGGCCTGGACAGACATTGGTGCACTGCATGGCCCTCTTCCCCACAGTAGAAACACAGATAAAGGGCGGCGCTTCTCTTCCTCTTCTGTGAAGAAAGCCGTACTGGACCCAGGACCATGGACTCGGGTTCCTCCAGCTCAGCAGCAGGGTGCACGCTGGGTGGCCTGAAGCGTAGCAGATCATCCAGGGTAATGGCCGTGGCTATGAGGGCAGGCCATCTCTCATTGCACGTCTGGGTTTAGGCTGTGCCGGAACACGTCCCTCAGGGCTGGCTCTTTCCACTCGCTCTGCGTGGTGATAGTCCAAAATTCCAACGCATATTCAGTGGGTCTACGGCTCCCCTGGAAAACAGTCAATAGCCGCTCACCGGCACAGCAGCCATAAGCGGAGTGATCAAACACTTGGCGAAATGACGTGATGAAAGTCTGATAGGAACGCGTTTGCTCACCTGAATGGTTGCCCGATGGAGCACCTTGCTGCTGAGCAGACTAATGATGATGGCCTTAACCCCTTATTCAGGGTGAAATAGAGATCGCACTGGAGGAGAAATCCCTTCTGATTGCCACTGAAGCTTTCGGGTAAGGCACCAGGAGCGTGAAACTTAAGTGTGGGAGAAGTCTAAAGTCAAGGAAGGCATGCTGCAAGCCAGCACTGTCTGCTGACTCCATGATGTTGGCAGATCAACCTGTAATGTTCCCACCCTAGAGACGGAGTCAAGTGCAGTATATTTATTTAGCACGTAGGTAGTGACAGAAACAACCAAAAGGGTAGCAATATTGAGGCACAGAACGTGAACTAAACACAAAGGGTAGGTAGGCAAAAACAACAATGAAGTCAGTTCAAAAACAGAAGATAAGTCCAAATACAGGATGGGAAGGTGAGGCAGGTAGCTCCACACTCTGGCTCTGAACTGAAACAAAAAAACACAGAAACAAGACTCAGGGAAAAGAAAACAAGGCATGGAACTAAAGCTAAACTGATAACGTGAGGAAAAACGGAAAACAAGTACTTAGCTTTTGAATCAAAAGACGGGCAGATGCAAACGTTCTTAGAACAATTCTTCGAAGTTGACTCTGGGGTGATTACCGTAACAAACAACAGGTGTCACTCATTGAGGCTGGGTCTTGGAAGTTGTAGTCCCGGACTGTAGTTCTATTGGAGGGCATTTTTTGGCGCCCTCTCGTGGCAACAGACGTAACAAATGTAGCCTAATAAAGACTTTATTATTTATTATTTTTGTTTTGTTTTGTTTGTTTTGTTTTTTATTTTTTCATTTTTACTGTACTCAACATAATGTAGCTTAATTAAGGCTTCATTATTTATTATTTTTGTTTTGTTTTTCATTTTTGGGCATAGCCTCCAATGTAGTTGTTTACAGAAAGACACAGCAACAGTACAGTTCTCAGTAAATGGTTTGTTCCTTACAATTAATGTACTTATTCAAATTAAATCTGTATATTTATCTTTTTAAGGAATATGGTAAGTAGCCTATATGAATAACAAGGAATCACCTTACACATGTACTGTATATACAGATACATAACACAAAAACAGGTTTGTTGTTGTACAGCAAAATGGTAATTGTACTGTATTAGTCTATGCACATGTGATAATTAGTAACATTAGCTATAAAATAATAATAATAATAATAATAATAATAATAATAACAATAATAATAATAATAATAATAATAATAATAATAATAATAATAATATCAGTATGCAATTCCTTAACTTTCATATTGACATAGTTATCAACTAGTTTATATACTACAACAGCATAATAGACAAGCTTTTCAGTGAACCCATCTGGCCACCCCTATGAAAAATTTCTGGGGATGCCACTGGTTAGAGTAGTGCTTCACCCCTTCACTTACAGGTAGTTACCGAATCTAAACAACTCTTGCACCAAGGTTTTCCTGTAGACCTGGCAGCCTGATTTTAAGTTTAAGTGCTCTCAATGAATCTCCTGTATTACAGAAACATCTAACATGTACTACAGTTAATGAACATTCCTACAAATCCCCTCAGCCAACCAAGTACAGAAACTGTCAACCCCTGTACTTATATTGCATTAGAAATCAGCAGCAACCTTAGGCAACAACTCAGAATGTTATTTCAATAAAAAACAGGGACTCCTCCAAGTTCTTCTTTTGTTAGCAACAATCTAGCCAGCAAACTTAGTTTTAAGTATGATATATGGAAGAGGTAAAGACTATTCTGTAACACAGTGGCCTCAGAACCTGTTGGAAATAAGTGAGTTAAGAATGTCTGTTGTAAAAGAATTCTCCTGATGTGGATCCCAAATGAAGCCTAAAAAAAAAAAAAGACTTCACAAACTGCTCTGTGCCCTATGCATTGTATTTGTGAATTCTAAGATAATTATATAGACAGTGCTTTTTTGACTCATCAATTCCCATTTGACATTCTCCTAATGTTCAGGATCTCATTAGACGGGACATCCTTTACTACAAAGGTCGCATTAACATGGACAGCTATGAAGTCAAAGATGCAATCAATGGATGGGATGATGAATTCAATGTTAGCATCAAGAATGCATTTAAACTGCTCAAGAAGGACACAGAGGAGAGCCACATCTTCCTTGCCAAAAAACTGGAGGAAAAAATTCGCTGGCTTAAGGCATTTCATGAAGAGCGAGAAATGGTCCTGGAAGATGAAAAAATAGGTAAATTTTAAAGATGTATTCAGTAACTGGCTTCCACAAAATGGATTCCCAACTAATGCCTAAAAGTATTTAGGAAAGCTTTTTAATGTATAGAACATAGTAAATGATTATAATTTTGGTGCTAAATTATACGCATTATAAATAAAACTAACATCTTCAGTTGGATAAATGCTCATTTTTGCCCTGGAAGTGTCAAAATTGAATTAATGTTTCCTGTCAAGATTTTAATTAAAGAGAATGTTATGTTGAATGTCTGTTAATGTTATATTATTTTAGGCTTTGAAATTTCTGAATATCAGAAAAGGCAAGCTGCCATGACAGTGCATAAGGTGACCAAACAAAAAGGTGAGGCAACAAAGCGTTACCAGGTGAATTAATATTATTTTCTACTCTTTATTTCATACTGTCTTTTCATTGCGGTTTTGTGAGGCGACTTGCAGTTGTATAGGCCTTTGCATGCTAATTTGCAGAAAGTTAAGAATAGTAAAACAGTCTGTCTCTAATGATGTTGTAGTTAAAGAATATAACTGTAGCATTGTCAGTGAATTTAATGTTATTAGAAGACATTATGTGCTGTAGCTTTTAATTATTATTATTTTCAATTTATTACTGCATGTAAAAGATGCTGGTAATCTCAGTATGCTACTTTCATATTTGTATATAGAAGTAAATATTTAAATTAAACATGAAAAGATATTTATAATATTTCTATATGTTAACTTTGAATAGCAATATATCAAGTTTTGACCTTATTATTTCCATATATTCCTGTCGCCTTATTTAAAATTAAAATAATATTTGTTGCTGTCGATTAAGACAATTTTAGTGGCATATTTGCACATTGTTTTTGAAATCCTTTGTACTTCACTGACATATGGTGAAGTATATTCTTGAAATTGCAGATTCATGTTTTGAGAAAGAGGGCTATAATATATAGACCGATCAGCCATAACATTAAACATTAACCACCTCCTTGTATCTAGATTTTTGGTAAAATTTGATCAGCTCCACTGATCATACTGTACAGGGACACTTTGCAGTTCTACAGATACAGACTGTAGTCTGTCTGTTTCTCTACATACATTGTTAACCCCATTTTACCCTGTTCTTAAATGGTCAGGACCCCCACAGGACCACCACAGAGCAGGTATTATTTCAGTGGTGGATCATTATCAGCACTGCAATGATGATTTGATGGTGGTAGGTTAGTATGTGTTGTGCTGCTATGATTGAATCAGACACAGCAGTGCTGTGCCCACTCACTGTCCTTGCTATTATACACACCTACATTGTTGGTCTATTTTGTAAATGTAAAGTCAGCGATAGTAACTCAGCTGCTGCACAGTTTGTATTAGTCATCTTCTAATCCTTCATCAGTGTTCACAGGATGCTGCCCACAGGATGCAGTTGGCTTCATATTATTTGTTTGTGGACTGCTCTGAGTGACACTGAGGGGTTTAAAAACTTCAGCATCACTGCTATGCCTGATCCAGTCGTACGGTCACAACACACAAACACACCATCACCACATCAGCATCACTGATGTGTTGACAGTCATCCACCACCCAAATAATTCCTGCTATGTGGTGGTCCTGTGAGGGTCCTGACCCTTGAAGAACAGGGTAAAAAGGGGCTAATATCTGGGGATGTATCTGTATCTGTATTTGTATGGTCAGTGGAGCTAATAAAATGCACAAAAGATTTAGATACAAGGACGTGGATTTAATGTTATGGCTGATCGGTGTAGAGTATGGTATGAAAATGATAAAGGTATATTTATAAGTGTTTTCTCTTCAGGTAATTTTTGAAAACGTGTATCAGTACATGTATGTGTAAGTTAGGAGAAGCATGAATAATATTAGTTGGACAATGATGTTTATGGTTTGGGGTGTGTATGTAATGTAAGTAACAATTGCCCACTTTTCTTTTTTGCAATCTCCTCCTTCCTTTTTCATCTTTGCTGGTCAGCTCTGAGTCCAAACAGGTATGTGCCCAATTCATCACCTTGCCCCCAGGAGCCCATATCCAAAGCACATTTTGCTTCTACTGATGACTTGACACAATCCAACCTATTTGGGATTCATCAACTTAGACAAGCACAATCACCATTCTGGCAAAATTTTGGAAAGTTGGCATTGTGGAAAAAGTAGAAATATTAGCAGAAATGTTCACAAACATAGCCAGCTGTTGCACTTTATGGTCTGATCTGCTCTTGTTGCGGTGGAGAATGACTCAGGCATTTCGATCTAAAAGCACTGCTTGATCCATTCATTCATTAGCAGCACTGCCTGTTTTATTGGTCATCTATTAATAGTGAATTTGAAAGAATCTTGAGGCAGCATTTAAGGAATACCTTATATGAAATAACAAACGTGTGTTAGGGGATCATTTAGTAATATAGTAATTCGCACTCATTTTAATTTACTGTCAGTACCTTTAACATTTCTGGGTAAAAGTGTAAAATTAAGCCTAGTCCAGAAGAAATAATGATGCCTATGTAAAAATAAAGGTTATCTTTGATGTATAGTAAGCTACATTAATTTTGTGTATCAAATGATTTCATGAAATTTCTGTGAAGCTCACCAGTTTAGAAGAAATGAAATGGATCATTTGTGATTTTTTTTTTAATTGTATTTTAGAATCTCAGAGCAGGATGAGGTCTTTGTGCTGAGACACATGTACATGCTTTCTGTAAGGTAACATGAAAGCTTTTAGCCAAATCTTCAACTTAACCTCAGATAACATTTTTGAGCATTTTACCCAGCAAGAGCAGTTTTATCAATTTATAACAAATGAAGTCATAATAAAAACTGGTCATGAATTTGCGATTTCAAAACTGTGTGTTCTGAAAAGGGTTTTTATTTACTGTAAATGATCCTGAATATTCATTTGTATGAGTTTGAAACTGTAGTTAACAAAAAAGGTTCCTTCACATAATATTGTACTTTGTGCCAAAGTCATGTTAAACACTGTAGATTTAAACAGCATCAAATGAGAATTTGTGTTGTCTGATGCACTTTACCTGATGTTCAGTTATGGTGTCTCGGTAGCATTGTTATGTATTAAATCAAATTATATATGTTTCTTGGTTGTTTAGCTTTTCTCAGCTGATCTGATAATGAGTGTTAAATGTTAGTGACACATGTGACTGTTGTTGTATGAACCTGGATAACTGTCAGGGGCAGTGAAAAACACCTGGATACTTCTATGTGTATGGGCACACACATGCTGAGACCTTTCACCAAACTCAGGAACTGATTTATTACGTAATATTTGCAATAAAAACTGTTGTCATACACCCATACATCTTGCCTTGGAGCCTTCTTGACAAGTTTTCTTGGCTCATTGCCTTGTGTTCATCAGGGGCCCATAGAACCACAGTTTCATGCCTACCTAGGCTTCAATTTGACCTATTAAATCAAAATGTGCCAGTATCTGTGAAAATCTCTTAAAGAATCAGAGTCATTTTTAAATGCACAGGAATTTTACATAGCAGATCTGTGCACAGATCTGAATGCACTAGCAGGCAAGTGTGTTAACATACAGACATACACCAATCAGGCATAACCGTATGACCACCTCCTGCAGTGACACTGATGTGGTGATGGCGTGATAGGGTGTGCTGTGCTGATGTGAGTGGATCAGACACAGCAGTGCTCCTGGAGTTTTTAAACACCTCAGTGTCACTGCTGGAATGATGAAGGATTAGAGAATGACTAACACAAACTGTAAAACAACAGATGAGCTACTGTCTTTGACTTTACATCTTCATGGTGGAGCAATATGGTGGATGTGTCTCATAGAGTGTACAGTAAGAGAACACATTGTTTAAAAACACCAGCAGCACTGCTGTGTCTGATCCACTCATACCAACACAACACACACTAGCACACCACCACCACATCAGTGTCACTGCAGTGCTGAGAATGATCCACCATCCAAATAGTACCTGATGTGTTCTGGTCATGTGGGAGTCCTGACCATTAGAGAACAGAGTAACGGGGACAAACAAAGTATGTATAGAAACAGATGGACTACAGTCTGTAATTGTAAAACTACAATGTGCATCTATATGTTAAGTTGAACTGAGAAAATGAGTGTAGAGAAAAGGAGGTGGTCATAAGTTTATGCCTGACTGGTGTACAGACCCATAACATTTGCTAAAATCTGGCATTTATCAGGAGGAGCCTGACGTGAACCTCATGGCTATTGAAGAACATAAAATGCACAGGAGGTTGGAACTGTACAACTGAGACAGGATAGATATGTTGAGTTTCCACAATTTACAAAAAAGGAACAATGTTGAGCTTTCTTGTTTATGGTTGTTTTAAAGATAGGTGTATTATGGTGGTTGAATCAGATGATGAGTATAAATAGTACAGTCTAAATATTATAAGAATATAAATATCATCATCTCATAGTCCAGCAATGCAGTAGTACCTACAATCATTAGGGTGTACATGACCTATTTACTATGGTGACACCTACAGGTAGACGCCTGCACTGGTCTGCTTTTAATCCCATTCCTGCCTGCCTCCAAATGAGATTTTGACCAATTCAGTTAGTTTTGTTTGTTCTGGCCTAGAATATTTTCTGGTAACCTGCACACCAGCTATGGTAAGGCTCCCATGTTAACAACATCCCATGTTAATCAATGTGGCCTTTCTTTGTCCTGTGAACTTCATATCTCACCTCTTTCTGCCTAAATATTACAGTCTGCAAGTCAGATGGGGTACCTATGTCTATTTGAATGTGATGTTCATGGGATTCTGAAAGTTGCAACCCCCTTTGGTGGCATAATCAAGAACCCTGGTACATAGGGAATATTATATTGAGTTGCATACATCCAGCAGAGTGGATTGTGCTTACCGCACTGGACACCATGCTTAACCCAGGTAAGTGGAGAGTTACCTCCTTGGCCTAAATTTTACTCTAGCTGTTCCATCACCTGGAGCAAGTATTGGTCAGCTCACTGAAGGATATGTCGTTTTACTAATTACTCCAATGCTAAGAGTAAGACAGCTAAAAATTTGCTTTAGACGTCATCAGTGCATCTGTATTCAGCAATTGGGTTGCATGCATCTGTATATAGTGCTTCATCTGGTGGGACTTTCAGCAATGCCATACAACCATTAACACTAGGTATGCAGCTCAGCTCAATCTGTTTGTGATCCATCATATGAGAGAGGAGGGGATGTGCCCCACTGAATTTGGGTACAGGGTGATCTCTGTCCACATCCCCTAGTGTCATTCAGTCTAACTTGTGCTACAACCAATCTGTTACTACAACTGATTAAAGCCTGTCAGCAGCATCTGTGAGCTATAGGGACTGACCCAGACCCATTTTTGGATGTTGATGAGGTTTATGTTAGAGTTGAACCTGGTGGTTTATGGTGGATTATTGTCCACATTGAAAAATCACATAGCTGTAGACACAGCCTGTGCCAGGGGTGATTTTGGGCCCCATGAAAAGACATCACACTGGGCCCGAACACCCCAGCGTCCCAGGCCATGCAAACCCTGAAAATGTTACATTGTGCATACACTGGAAATCGCTATTTGATGCAAGACTGATATCACCTATAATAAAAGTGCTAAAGACAATATTTTATAGATTAAATGGTATTTAAATGGTAAAATTCTTCAGTGTAAAGCTCTTTTAACATTAATCAATAATAAATTAAAATAAGTATACAGTGGATATAAAAAGTCCACACACCCCTGTTCAAATGCCAGGTTTTTGTGATGTAAAAAAAATGACAGCAAGACAAATAATTTCACAACTTTTTC
>JAOVVH010000059.1:3097009-3107276 GCA_028566435.1 Scorpiodoras heckelii | reverse complement strand
TCACAGAATACACATGTTTAGATTCAAACCAGACTCAAACCTATAAATAAGGGATGATTTTTAGAAACAAGGAAGTTAAGAAGTTGGTTTTAAAAGTTAGTAACAGAAAAGAGTAACAAAAGAGAGTAACAGAAGTTAAGAAAATGAAGATAGAAAAACAGAGATCGAGAGACAGAAGGACACAGACACAGAGAGAAAAAGAGAGGAGTTGAAAGAAAGCCAACAAGGTGGTGAAAAAGGTCTAGTAACCAAGAGTAGAAGCCTTCAGCACCTCGACCCTGGAAGAATCTCTAAACCACCGCATCTAATCACGTTTGAGCCTCCAGAGGTTTTGAAGATTTTATTTTGTTCATTTAGACAAGTCAGAGCATTTCAGTTTGTGTTTCGTGTGTTATAGATACCTTTACTTCTCAGTAATAAAAGCCATTCGGACTCCAGTGCACTCGAGACTTTCATGTGCATAGCTACGAGGTCCTGTGAAGATTTCATCATCACGCTACGAGCATGCAACGACTGCTACAGACTCTCTCAAAAACGCTGGTAAACGAAAACGCGAAATAAGCTTTTCAAGTCACGAGCCACCAGCGAGAGTTACATCACACCGGCGGTGAACGCGCTTTCATCAACTCGCCGAAACCTGCGAGTCACTCTCCTACGAGCATCCTACGAGCCTCAGAGCGGCTGGACCCAGCAGGTACACCTCGTTAAAGCTCACATTCTGTCTCAAGTTCTTTAAATTACCTTCACTATTACTGATAAGTAAAGTAGTACAAATATAGTCATTCCTATTCACAACAAATTAGGTATTCATTATCCATCACTTACTATCACAGCAAACCTCTAAGTCATCTTACTATTAATGTTAGTCTAGTAATTATATATTCTTCTTAGATTTTCATTTCCCTACACATATAAACATCTCTCACTTTCCCAATAATTCCTTACATTTCCTATGTTTATCATAATTATACAGTATATCTTATTATTTTCCTAATGCATTAATCTATGTTCAATTTATCATTATATTAATAAACATTTATTCCTATTCAATTTAAGAAAGTTGTGTGATTCTCATTTGGTAAAGAGATGTCTTGGCTTGCTATGACTGATGAATTCAGATTGTGAGACTGAGGAAAGTTAAAAGAGGTTTTCTTAATTCCTTGAAAAGTTAAGTGGTGTCCCGTTTTAATACATTTTATTAAAATTGCTCATATTGCTACATATTGTTTCCAGTGGTGCCCTGTGTGAGGATAGCTTGAATCAAAATCTTACTAAATGAATCATAATAGCATAACTTTCACCTCGTATCACTAAATCCCGTCGCATAAACATTAATTACCATTCTGTCGCGCCTCGGTGACATCATAGCACGACCCTAACGTGCCGGTATAACTACACTCATTCCCACAAACGCGCTAAACATAGAAACTTGTCATTGTGTGAACGTGTCTGTTTATAAATGTTGTAACTGTGTTGAATGTATTGTGTTATAACTCTGTAACTTTGCGCTCTAAGTAAAACTGCGCTGCTGAGCGCTGATATGTGTTGTATCGCCGCTGTGCAATTTCTGCAATAAACTGTCGGTGTAAAAAGTCTCCGCGCCACCGTGCGTCTATTTAAGTGGTGCCTTATTAAAGAATTGTACTCATTGCATGCTCAGCGTCCTGAACGCTCATTAAAGAAAGGCCTTAGCGTCCGCTGACTTCGCTATAAGCCCTCTTGGCCACACGCTCTTAACCTCGTGCTGACCTGCAGCCTAGCTAACTGCCGTTTCAAACTCACGGTCTCATGATAGGGGCTTCTAATACACTGTCGTCTTAATGTCTGGTGAAATAACTGTGTTTAACTGTGTAACTTGCCCATTAACCTTGCTGAAGTGTCAGTAATGCTTAAACAGTGCTTATTGTACTGAGATCCGTCTTGGTACGAGAATCGCAACCCGTCTGCATCTTCTCTCAGATCATGGACAGTCCCCTAAGGTGCGGAGTCCTGTGACGTCATGTGCGACGCGCTCCCTGTGACGCTCCGTTCTGAATGCTACCGCCCCCTGTGGCCAGCCAAGCATTGCCATTCTTCTGATGAGGAGTAGAAAGTATTAACCCTTGGGTCTACTCTTGTGGTCAAACTGATTAACGAGTTTGGGAATTAGAGCCAAGCACTTGTGTACGTGAAGCACGATTGTAACATTGCAAAACTTAACCAAATTCAGTGAAACATATCATACCTCAAGTCAGTTTAACCCACCTGAAGCAATTCTGATTGAGTTTACAGGCACTTAAGCCCATCCATGTGGCATAGTGAATTAAGTCTGCTTTAATAATCACCTGGTGCTAATTTTTCCTTCATGCTGCTTATAATCTGTGATAGTAGAGTCTCTTCTCTGGTGATCTGACCTGCATAGTGCCCTCTATGCTCAGGGAATGGCCCTCTATGCTCAGTAACTTCCTTTTACTTAACTCTGACAAGACAGAAGTACTTGCACTAGCATCACAGGCAGATAGAAGTAAGCTTTCTGATTACAGAGTAACTCTGATTATCAGCTATAGTATTTCATTTGAAGCTCGTGTAGATAATATTACTAGGATAGCCTTCTTTCATGTCTATAAATATAATGTGACTGCATAATGCAGAAAAAACAGTTCATGCTTTTGTTACCTCTAGGTTAGATTATGAGTAATGCCTTGCTGTCTGGATGTTACTGTCAGAATCCTTACTAGAACCAGAAGAGTTAACCACATCACCCCTATGTTATCCACATTCACTGGCTCCCAGCTAACAATTTTCACATTGATTTTTAAATACTACTGTGGATTTATAAAATACTGAATGGTCTCGTGTCTCTAATTTATCTTTTTAGGTAAAATCACAGACGTGAAGGGGTTCATGGGCATAGTGTGTTCTAGTAAACTGGGGTATTTGGATGCTGTCACTCCCACTCTCACACATTCACTCAGGTTTGTTGTCCGTAGGCTGGCTGGCAATAAGGTATTAAAAGTAAAATGCAAACTCAAACAACAATTCCAAAAAAGTTGGGACTCTGTGTAAAATATAAATAAAAACAGAATGGAATGATTGGCAAATGTCACAATAGAACATAGAACACATCAGATGTTGAAAGTGAGACATTTTGAACTAGATGGCAGAAACACATCCCAAAAAAGTTGGGGCAGGGCCATCTTTACCATTGGGTAGCATCCCTTTTTCTTTTAACAACAGTCTATAAACATCTGGGAATTGAGGAGACCAATTACTAGAGTTTTGGGAGAGGAATGCTGTCCCACTCTTGCCTGATATAGGATTCTAGCTGCTCAAGAGTCCTGGGTCTTTATTTAATTTTTCATTTCATGATGCACCAAAAGTTTTCTATTGTTCAAAGGGATGGACTGCAGGAAGGCCAGTTCACTACCTGGACTCTTCTACTGCAAAACCATGCTGTTCTGATGGATGCAGTATGTGGTTTAGCATCATCTTGCTGAAATGTGCAAGGCATATTCTCTGAAAGAGCCATGTTCTAAATCCTCTATATACTGTTCAGCATTGTTAGTGTTTTTCCAGATTGTAACCTATTGTAGCAATAGGCACTAATGCAACCCCATACCATCAGAGGTGCACGCTTTTGAACTGTGCTCTGATAAAGTGGATGGTACCTCTCCACTTTAGTCTGCAGGACACAGTGTCCATGGTTTCTAATACTTCAAAATTTTGATTCATTTGACTACACAACAGTTTTCCATTTCACCTTAGTCCATTTTAAATGAGCTTTGACCCAGAGAAGACGGTGGTGTTTCTGGATCATGTTGACATATGGCTTCTTCATTACACGATACAGCTTTAACTTGCATTTGTGGATTGCACAGCAAACTGTGTTCACAGACAATGATTTCTAGAAGTGTTTCTGAGCCCATGCACTGATTTCCTGAACCGAATCATGCCTGGTTTTGATACAGTGCCGCCTGAGAGCCAGTATTGACCCTAGGCCTTGCACAGAGATTTCTCCAGATTTTCTGAATCTTTTGACTATAATTATGTACTATAGATGGTGGGATATTAAAAGTTTTTGCAATTTTAACTTTTACTGAAATTGTTCCACTATGTTTAGACACAGATTTCTGCAGATTGGTGAAACTCTGCCCATCTTTACTTCTGAGAGACTGTGCCTCTCTAAAATGCTCTTTTTAGAGCTAGTCATGTAGCATTAACCTACTTAGTTGTGAAATGATCCTCCAGCTGTTTTTTATTAGCACCACTTACTTTTCCAGCCTTTTATTTTTTTTTATTTTATTTAAATTTGTTTTTGCTTTTGTTGCCCCTGTCCTACCTTTTTTGAGATGCATTGCTGCCATCTAGTTCAAAATCAGCTAATATTTTTCATGAAATGGTAAAATGTCTCACTTTCAACTTTCAATGTCCTACTGTGAATATAATATGGGTTTATGAGATTTGCAAGTCACTGCGTTCTGTTTTTGTATACATTTTACATAGCAGCCCAGCATTTTTGGAATTTGGGTTGTAATTTTGCTACTAATGTATGCATGAAACAGTACGTTTGAGTGGTAATGATGTAAAGCAAGATTTTGGTTTTATCCATTATTTGGATAACCATTAACCTTGCTAGGTGACAACAATTCTGATAGTGTTGCTGCTTGCCAGTCATGACTGGAGTGTTAGATGACTTAGCGTATTATGTTCAGTGCTATCTGGGTGTGGGCAAATGCACTGAGACAAAACCCACCCCAAAAAGGCAAAAATCAGATGCCATTTAAGGCTAAGCAAAAGTTGCTGCACTTTAGTAAAAAGAGTACTGCCAAACAAGTTCATAAAATTAAATAAATAAAATCATTAACATTAAAACAGCTGGGGAAAGCTCTTCTTTACCTCCATGTCTAGGCCTCTCCTCGTCATTGCACTTCACAGGTCGGATCCAGAGTGAGACACTAAACCCACTAGCCATGTGTGGCCAGCAGTTCTGCCCAACCAGAGGCAGTTGGAGAGGAGCAATGTGCCAAGGGGAAGCCTGAAAATATATCCCACGCCTTTCATCTTCCCTCTTGTCTCTGCAGAGAGTACCCACTGCTGCTCCATTGGTGCTAGTGTTGGGGGCACTGGTGCATAGGGACATAGGAAATGACAAGTAATGTTGCGGATCTGTTTCTTTGTTAGCCTCCACAATCTGGAGGATGCCGTTCAGCAGAATCTCCTAAGGGGAAAAAAGAAAGAACCTGTAACACCATAACAAGTGAGCAGAATTATGATTTATTTGCAGGTTTCCAAGAAACAAAGGGGCAAAATATATGGTTAAATTAAGCAAAAGGCATAAACAGAAAATTCTGCTATTCAAATACACCATTCAGCCATAACATTAAAACCACTGACAGGTGATGTGAATAACATTGATTATCTCACTACAATGACATCTGTCAAGGGGTTGGACATACTAGGCAGTAAATAACAGTCAGCACACAAAGTTGATGTTTGGAAAGCAAGAAAATGTGGAAGTGTAAGGAACTGAGCATCTCTGACAAGGGCCAAATTGTGATGGCTATACAGCTGGGTCAGAGCATCTCCAAATCTGCATGTCTTGTGGGGTGTTCCCAGTATGCAGTGGTTAGTACCTACCAAAATTGGTCTAAGAAAGGGCAACAGGTAGACCAGTCATTGTCATGGGCAGCCAAGGCTCACTGGTGTGCATGGGGATTAAAGGCTAGCCTGTCTGGTCTGATCCCACAGAAGAGCTATTGCAGTAGAAACTGTTAAAACATTTAATGCTAGTTAAAGGTGTCAGACCACAGAGTGTATCACAGCTTGCTGTGTATGGGTCTGCTTAGCTGCAAACCACTCAGAGTGCCCATGTACCCTGTACACCACCAAAAGCACCTACAATATGCATGTGAGTGTCAGAACTGGACCGTGTCCTCGTCAGATGAATCACGTTTTATTTTACATCACGTGGATGGTCAGGTGCTTGTATGTCGATTACCTCAAAAAGAGATGGCACCAGGATGCACTATGGGAAGAGGGCAAGCTGGTGGAGACAGTGTCTTGCTCTGGGCAATGTTCTGCTGGGAAAATTTGGGTCCTGGAATTCACCTCTCTAAACATTGTTTCAGACCAAGTACACCCCTTCACGGCAACGATATTCCCTAATGGCAGTGGCCTCTTGCAGCAGGATAACACTGCAAAAATTGTTCAGGAATGAATTGAGAAGCATGACAAGGGGTTCAAGGTGTTGACCTGGCTTCCAAATTCCCCAGATCTCAATCTGATCAAATATCTATAGAATATACTGGACAAACAAGGTTCTGTAGAATCCATGTCTTGACGGGTCAGAGCTGTTTTGGTGGCATGAGGGGGACCTACTCAATATTAGGCAGGTGGGTTTTAATGTTATGGCTGATTGGTGTATATACATTTGTAAATCCTAATACAAGCTGCCCAGACATGGAATAGTAAGCAGCCTGTGTCTTGTAGCTTCCCTTATTTAGGTCAAATGCATATCACAGCACAACCATGCTGTGCAACAACATATAGCCTCAGTCAGACAGAGAAACAATGTAGTTCTGGAGTAATATATTCTGGTACAGTATTGACTGTGGTATCTGTCTTTACAAGATCGCCTGAATGACCAGTTAAAAAAACAGCCCAAGAACATCAATGGTCCACCAACATACTTTAGAAAAGGTTGAGTTTATATTAGTATACAGAATTAGTGCTGTTAAAGAATTAGTCGTGATTTAAAAAATTAACACCACTAAAAATGTTTATGCAGATTAAATATTAGATACATTATACAAACCAGCAGCACCATCAGTGAAGACAAACATTCTGAAATTGACCGTTGCGTTACTCGTTTTAGGCTGCATTCAGATCGCAAGGGTTCCTAAGGTGTATCCCCTGCTCCTTACATACTGCACAGGGTACAGAATCCCAATGGCTATTCACAGGGCACTCAGTCGCTGAAACAGCTCCATTTGAAAAGCCTTGCAACTTCATTAACAGCGGACAGCATCCCTGATTACATTGGTTGTGTTCTACAAGACAGCACTTGGCTGTATTTAGCATGATAAACAACACTGTTCAGTCTCATTTTGTATGCTGTTTGAAATAAATGTGATGAAACATCTGTAAGCTAGTGTATGTCTTTAGTGTATGTTTTGGTTGTGGTTGGAACGTAACCTTGCAAAGTGCCGCATTACTCTAATTTAAATTGCCAAATCGATGACTGTAATTAAACTCCAACTCTAATCAGGATATCAGATTTTTTTTATTTAAAAAAAAATGAAAAGACATCAACCATCTTTAATATTTTACTTTTATCAAATAAAGTCAAGTGAACAATGAGGCAACATTCAACAGTTGTTTCTCTTAAAATACACCAGTGGCAACAACATTTTGAATGGCCCTACTATGCCTACCTGCATATACAATGCAAATCAAAATGTGCGTTAAAACTGCAATTAACGCGCGATTAAAAGAATTAATTATGTGATTAACGATTAGTGTCAGTACTATTTTATAGAAACAATATAAAGCATGGAGTGGTCTAATACCAGAATCCTGATGATGCTGTGTTAAGCATTCTTGGGAGGGTTTATGGGAGGATAGCCACAAGCATAGTTTAGGGGATATACCAATGACAAAATTCCCATATTTTGCCCTTTTCTGCTAGTTTACCAGTACCAGTGAAGGAGTTCAGAGATTTACATGAAGAAATACCGGGTTTTTAAAAAACTTTTCTGTAATGGTAATTATTTTCTGATTTCTCTAATTACCCGGGGTTCGCTCTCGCATTGGCATTTAACAAACCGAATGAAGTCTCCCTCCGTTCTGGTAATAGAGAGCTCCCAAGAATGACACACACTAGGTAGATGTATCGTCACTCTGATTTAATTTGACTACAAGCAGGGAATATAAAATACATAAACCAAGATGACTGGTTAAGAAAAGTGGTATGGTTGAAGAAAGAGGAATATGATAGGGTCAGAAATATAAGATGCTCCAAGATGACTCCAAACTTTGAGTCAAAATGACACCAGTGTTAGTGTCCTGAGTAAAGTTAGTTTGTACTGGGATCAGTGACCTCATGAATGTAACAGACTGTGTACAGTTGCAGGTACTTGCTTGTTCTCTAGCTTAAAAGGAACAGCATAAATACCAAAGCTTGAAACATTCTTCTGGGCTAGTTGGCAATTTTGACCTTCCTGACTATCATGTGCTGGAATGGAATTGTGATGTTTTTGACTTTTGGCTGATATTTAAGAAGCAACACCAAACACTGAGTATTGCCAACTGCTGCTACAACACTGGCCAAATAAGAATAATGGACTACAAGTTCAAATAGATTCAGGGCATAGAGGGCTCACTATTATCTAAAATTTGTGCTGATAAATCAGCTTACTGGCTACAGATGGACTGTTCTTCCAGAATTAGAAGTGATTTCACATTTGTGGCCTTGGTGTTAGAATTCATTGAGATCTGCCCAATAGCCGAGTCCATATGTAATATACCAATAAAATTACAGTAAAGATCAGGCTGAGTTGCTGACCCTGCAGGGTGTCTGAGCATTTCCAGGTTCAAAGTTCCCTCCTGAAGGTGGGAACGCTAATATTGATTCCTGATGTGCTGCAGACCTCCCCTAATCAAGCTTGAATGCACCACATACCAGTAACTATACAAGAGAATACACATAAAGTCTTGTTGGTCTCTGTTTGTAACCAGGCCTCAGTCTACCAAAGCCTGATTCAGTGAAGGGTATTGGAATGTGCACGATGGGTGAAGGTGATTTATGTGCACAGCGGTGTTCATGAATGTCTGCTGGTGCCAGTCATCATTAAAATGAGAGCATTAAGCAACAGTATCAGCTCAGTATCAGGGAGACACAAACTTAGGCAGGGTTTCTCCTGAGTTATTTCGTCTTAGAGTAGTTACTTGACAAAGCCCTAGGCCATGTCACTGACCAAGTAAGATTAACTGATGGCTAGCAAATCCAGAGAAATTTTCAGTTATTATAGACCCATACATTTCAGTTATTACAGATTATATTGAGCATTATACTGATGTAGGACACTACCACTAATGATGAGAAGACCCAATTTTTGGTTCATCATAATCACATGGTTGGGCACTCCATTGGTGAGGCATTTGTTTTGATGTTCACAGGTGATGTGTAGAATTTGATAAATGCCAGCTGGTGAGTCCACAGATCACCCCAAAAGCACCATTGTGCCCCCTTCTATTAATGAATATCCGCTTTGAAAGAACCGGTGTAAAACCTGCCAAGCCTTTAGAACAGAGTGCAAAAGGGCATTGCTTTGTGTTATTTTAGTGGTCTACTTAGCTCGAGATCCAGAGGTGGTTCCTCTTCACAACATTTCAACATACAGTATTACAGAGGCACTCCTCCAAGTTATCTCCCAAGTTGGAGTTGCTAGCCTTCAGTTAATCTCACTTGGTCATTCACCAGGCAAAAACTTTCATGTCAAGCACACTATTTGCACCAGTGTTTACCATCTGCAAATGGTGGACTGGTCGAACAACTTAATCAAAAAATAAAAAGTGCATGTTTGTTCATTGTGATGTTTGCTATTGGAATCAGTGGCATGAACCTCTGTTATTTGAAGAATGAGAGGTCCTGCAAGCCTTCACAAGGCTCCCCATTTTAATTACTGGTGTCAAATTCTGGAAAATTGGGAAGAAGGACCTTCTAACAACAAACACAAATTCAGCACATTCTGGACCTCAGAAGCAAAACTCCACACCTTGAGAAACCTAACAAAGAAGAATTTGCATCAGGCCCAAGAAAGGCAGTCCTGACTCTATGACAGGGGTACTCGGCTATTAACAATTTGTTTTTGCTTCAAACATTTGTAGACCTCATAGAGCACCACATCAAGACTTCTCCAGGCATGGTTGTACCTAGCTGCCCCACCAGTTACAAGAACACAAAAATGTGTTTTTGCATGATTTCAAGGCTATGCTCGACAGAGGAGTAACTGAAGAGTCCCACAGCAATTGGATCAGCCTCATGATCTTAATTGCCAAGGCTGATGCTTTTGTATATTTTTGTGTGGACTTCAGAAATGCCAATGCATTGATAAACTGCTCAATCTTTTAGGTGCAGCTCACGTTTTGACAATGGATTTAAAAAAGTGGTATTGGCATATTCTACAGGTTTTTTCACTCTATTTGGGTTACATTTACATTTACATTTATGGCATTTAGCAGATGCTCTTATCCAGAGTGACTTACAAAAGTGCTTAGTCATAAACTT
>JAOVVH010000059.1:3055574-3066518 GCA_028566435.1 Scorpiodoras heckelii | reverse complement strand
ACACACACACACACACACACACACACACACACACACACACACACACACACACACACACACACACACAAACAAACAAATTGTCAAGTGTGCTATCTGAATAAAGCATTACTTCAGATTCTTCATGCTGAGCTGGTGAGTTGAATTGAATGGTGGAGTCAAACCTCAGAGTCTGAAATCACAGACTTTACAAATAGTTTGTCCATTTTTTGAGATACCTGATTGTTGCGGTAAGTGCCAACTAAGTCAGCCATCCCACTTATTCTTGGTCTAAGGTGTTCTTGGTGAGGAAGATAATGGGCCCTGATGCTGGCCAGCTGTATGCAATGAAAGTCCTCAAAAAGGCATCATTGAAAGGTGAGACGGCTTTTGCATTGAGGCTGTTTATTATGGATGTTGGTAAAGTGCCTTAGTGGTAATAAATCCTGATCTCACTGGCAGTGAGGGACAGGGTTCGCACAAAGATGGAACGAGATATTCTGGTGGAAGTGAATCATCCCTTCATTGTGAAGTTGCACTATGGTAAGATACAAATGCTTTTTGTCTCTGACTCTGTGCCTGCCTTTTCAATTTCCTGGCATCAGCAGCAGCTTTGAGTGCATTCTCATACTGATCAGGGATTGTTTCATATTCTGAATGAGCCTGTCATTTATTTAAGGTGGTGAATTTGTTTGCTAAACGTGGCATGTTTAACTACCAAGTCACATTCCACACCTGGCTTCACCTGCTTAACTTGGTGCTATGGTTGAGGTCGGCAGACGGCAGAAGTAACTGATCAAATATGAGCGGCTTTGTGTAAATTTGATATGTTGATTTTTTGCCCTTTTGCTTACAGCCTTTCAGACAGAAGGGAAGCTCTATTTAATTTTGGATTTTCTCAGGGGTGGAGATGTATTTACTCGCCTATCCAAAGAGGTAAGTGTCCTGTTTTCCTATGCACTAACCTTTTAATTCCCAGTTATCCTCACTGCAAAATGGCAGTTACTATAAATCCTCTTCTTGAACAAACTGTGGCCTGTTTTATACTTCTGTATTAATGTGTGTTTGCATCGTTTATGGGTGGTGGTGTGATGGTTTAAGTGTGACTCGCAGACAGGCTTTGATGCTTTCACTTGCTTTTCTTCAGTAAGGTAACCTAAGTTTCTGTGTATCTCCAAATCCTCTTTTGGGTTTAAGTCTGCACTTTGGCTGGGCCACTCAAGGACATTCAGAGACTTGTCCAGAAGCCTCTCCACTGGTGTTGTGGCTGTACACTTTGGGTCATTGTTATGCTGAGAGGTGAACCCTTCACCCCAGTCTGAGGTTGTTGGCAGTCTGTAGCAGGTTTTCTTCAAGGAATTTTCTGTATTCATCCATTTTTCAATTTTGACCAGTTTCCCTGCCCCTGCCACTGAGAACTATAATTATAGTATGATGCTGCCACTACCATGTGCGTCATGATTTTTTTTTCCTAATGCCTATTACTTAGGAGTAGTTTCCATCTAGTCACCCTATCTTAAAGGCCTGACTTATGGAGTATTTCTTAGATGGTTGTTCTTCCACCAGGAGATCTGGGGAATTTGGAGGCCAAGTCAACACCTTGAACACTTTCTGGCATGTTCCTCAAACCATTCATGTACAATTCTTGCAGTGTGGCAGGGAGTATTATCCTGCTGAAAGAGACCACTGCCAATAGGGAATACCACTGCCACTAAGGGGTTTGCTCTGAAACAGTGTTCAGGTATGTGGTACAAAGAATTATCCACATGAATGCCAGGACACAGGGTTTCCAGCAGAACATTGCCCATTTCATCATACTTTCTCTGTCAGCTTGCCTTCTTCCCATGGTGCATTCTGGTGCCACCTCTTCCCCAGGTAAGCAATGAAATTGCACCCAGCCATCCACATGATATAAAAGAAAACAATTCATCAGTCCGCACCACCTTCCATTCTTTCATTGCTCCACAGTCTTGTTCTGATGCTCATGTTCCCATTATAGGTCCTTTTGGTGGTGGGCAGGGGTCAGTATGAGCACTCTCACTGCTCTGCAGCCACACAGTCACATATGCAGTAATCTACATTGCACTGTGTTATGACACCTTTCTGTCATAGCCAGCATTAACGTCTTCAGCAGTTTGTGCTACAGTAGCTCTTCTGGGGGTGCGTACCAGGCTAGCCATCACAATTTGGCCTTTGTCAAAGTTGCTCAGATCCTTGCACTTGCCCATTTTTCCTACTTCCAACACATCAACTTCAAGAACTGACTGTTCACTTGCTGCCTAATATATCCCACCCCTTTAAAGGTGCCAGTGTAATGAGATAAATAGGGTTGTTCACACCACCTGTCAGTGGCTTTAATGTTATGGCTAATCGCTGTATACTTGTGTTCATGTTAGTCAGTTACAGAATTATTGGTAATGTTTAAAAGGTTATGAAATTTTTTTGAAGCATGACATCATGAAAGGTCCTCCTGCGTATTTAAAAGTTTAGATGTTCAGATAGAACTCCAGATATTTGTTATATTTGTTTGTGGTTTGATGCAAGAAAAGTCTTTGTTCTGGTACGTCTTCTAAATAATTTGCACTGAGATGATGTCAGATTATATATTTGAGACTTTGTAGCCACAAAATGCTGCCATCCTCTGCAAATCTTCAACTATGATCCTTTAAGAAATATTTACCTTTTTAAACATCCTCCTCACTGCACATGGGGCAAATACACTTGAGTCTGTTAATTTCAACTCCAATTATATTCACCTTCTTTATTATTGCGCAGACTATCGGTGTGGGCATTTTCAGACTGTTTTTGTAACTATGATTTGATAAATGTTTAAAGGAATTTAGAAATATTAATACCCTGTAAAAAAGTAAGTTATGGATAACTGCTTAAAAGTTCTTAAACACTCAGGTGAATGCAAAACAGATACTAAAGATGGAAACATGCTACAGTAACATTTTATTCATTAGCATTTCCAAGGGAAAAGATAACTGCTTTTCTGTTATTTTTTCTTTTATTTTGTCTTTAGTTAAAATAATGATCTTCCTTTTTTTTCATGATGTGTAAACCATCATTACCAAGAGCACCAATTAAACTGTTACCCCTAGGTGGTGAAGGTATTCTGTTTTCTTGGATATCCATCTTTCTGTGCATCCACCCAAGATTCTGTTAAGCACAGTATCACAAGATCAACTGGTTGAATGGTTGCAATATTTGGATTAATGAATTATCATCATAACCAGCAGATAAATTGATTTTTTAATTGATCCTATAAGGATCAAGGACAAATGTCTGTAATAGTTCTATTCCATAGCTTCCCTCCTGTTTAGCATACAGAGATGTGGGTGGTTGAAAGAGTTCTACTTGTTTTACAATCAAATATAAGACTATAAGGAATGAAACTGAGCTTAATTGTTTAGAAGGTTTCACATTTTCTCCAGTTTTCTATCCGTGTTTACTCCATGATTCTCATTAGTGTGATGTGTCAAGAGCAAGTTGATCTAAACAGAATACAAAATAGTGTTTCTTCAATGGCTTCCTTCCTGTTTGCATAACAGTACTATGCAAAAGTTTTAGGAACTGTTTTTTTTTTGTTTTGTTTTTTGTACAAATTTTTTTGTAAATGTTTGTTTATGACTTGCATTAATGAGCGAGTACAAAAATATTTTATATTTCCAAACATTACTTTTCCAACAAAAAAATTAAATGTTACATAAATATATTACACATCAGACCACTTTTCAGACTAAAACCATAACAAAGGCTTCTGGGTTTTGCATGCAGAAAAACGAAGCAAATGTGACAAAGTCTGTGGCAGATTGTCCAAGATGCTCAGTAAAACTTACCAGTCAATTACTGTACAGTACTATGTAAAAGTCTTAGGCACATTCAACTACATGCTGTAAAGAAAGATGCCTTCTAAAATAATGAATATCATTGTACATAAAACAAAATAATGTAAAATATAGTAAACAGTCATAAACTAAAGGAAGTCAGTATTTGGTGTGTTTTTGTTTTTCTTAAATAGTGTTCCCAGGTATGATTTGTGCAGTTTTATAAGTAAATTAGCTGGAAAGGTTTCCTGAGCATCTTGGAAAAATCAGCCACAGTTCTTCTATAGACTTTGACAGTTATACTTGCTTCTTTTTTCCCCGCAAAACCCAGCAGCCTTCATTAAGTTTTGTCTGAAAAGTGGTCTCTTATGTAACATGTTGCTTTCTTTACTGGCATACAAATTGTTTTCTGTAACATTCCATTTTTTGTTGGAATTCATAAAAATAAGCATCTATAACAAAACGTACTGAAAAATTAGGGTAACTAAGACTTTTGCACAGTACTGTTTGTTTTAAAGGTATTACAAATTAATAAGGGCTAGACTGATTGGCCAGCAGTGTCATCTATGTCAACATCATTGACTTCAACTTGTTTTAAATGTGTCTGAATAAACCAAAAGTGATTAAAATAAATTTAAAGTTTTACTGAGCGTCTTTGATATTTTTAGCTAACTTTGAGTCAGTCATTTAGTTGCATGTAAAAGCAGTTTTTTATATTTGCAACTAAAATAAATAACCACAAGTTACTGACTGTTACACTTCCATAACCTTTTAATGGTCTTGTCTGTCTTTATTAATATCTATGTATTAAGCTTGCTTGTGTGCATTCTGTAACAGTAACTTTTGTTTGTTTTTGTGTGTGACTGTAAATGGCATTGTTGACTTATTTTATTGATTTGTGTTTCATTATGTTTTGTGCAAAGATCAGAGAGTAAATCTGTCCAGTTCTTACTAGGTTATGTTTACAGAGGAGGATGTGAAATTCTACCTTGCAGAGCTGGCCCTTGCATTGGATCACCTTCACAACCTAGGCATTGTTTACAGAGACCTGAAGCCTGAAAAGTAAAGTATCTCCTTTTCTGTATCTTACATTTGTATCTGTGTGTTAAGGCTTCAGCATATTTCATGTGTTTGGCTGACTTCCAACAACAATAAGCCATAATTTTGGATTGAACAGATGTTGCATGGAGGCTGCAGTGACCATGCTGTGGACCTATGATTAGTCATTACAAACCAGGTTTGACCAAGCCGATTAATTACAGATATTACTAAGGGTTCACTGGCATTGTAAAGTTGCTCTCTTCAGCCTTGTATGTTGTGGTCTCATGTACCACGTTCGTCTTATTTTTCTTTTCCTTTTGTTTTAATATATGGACCAAAATAATCAGCTATGTTCTATCATTTGTTTATGTACGTCCAACAACTCCTAGTTGCCATAGTGTATACTCTGGGCACTTTGTGGTAGTCATGGAAATTATCATAAATTTTTAGTAGAAGTACCTGTAGTACTACACCACTAGAAATTGACAGCCAATACACAGCTTTATGCAAGCTTGTAAGATCTGGAAGGTGATTTTTGTTTTTGTGCAGCCTTCACTGATGCCATCTCCACATTAAGTATGCTAAGGCGTAACTCTCTGTCGCTTCTTTATTTCTTTCTGTATTTGAGACATGAACAAGTGTTACATTTCTTAATGCTTAGATTAATGACTAACAGCAGCACTAGTGGTTTAGGGCTGGGTGTCATTGAAACTCTTTGTATTAAACATTTTAGGTGCCAGCAGCTGTTTACAAAATGTTTTATATATTTTCTTATAAAAATTACTTGCATTTAAAGGCTAGTTGTCTAGTTTATTAACTCCATTATATTTTTGCATATATTTTTTTTCACCAGTTGTAAACAAGGGTGCCAGGAATTCTGGAGCTAACTGTATACTTGAGCCATGCATGTTTTTTTAAACAATTAAGACTTTCAGTAAGATTGTGTAATTATTTAAATGACATTTTAGAACTCCAGCCATACCTCTGACGGTGCAGACACACAATTTTGGAAATTGCATAAATGTACTGAAATGTTTGTTTGCTCAGTACATAAAGAACAGGCTTTCTTGCATGTAATATTTTAGACTTGTACTCTAAGAGTGCTTATGAATATTACTAACAACTTCTCTCTCTCTCTTTCACCATCTTGTATAATGGTCATAGATATACAAGATGGATTACAATCAGACAATTTGGTGTGACTAGGGTTGCCACCTTCAGTTGCTTTCTTTAATATTTAAAAGTATATTATAAGATACTTACAGTATAAGATTAGGTATACAAAAAGAACTAGACTTATTGGTTGGCATCAAGATCCATATTGTTAAAATGTTTTTTTTTGTGGATTGTGTAATTGTTATTTCAATAAATAAGTTTCATAAAAAACATTATGATCTGACATTATATAACCTTATGACCACCTCTTTTTCTCTACACTCATTGTACATTTTATCAGCTCTACTTACCATGTAGCTGCACTTTGTAGTTCTACAGTTACAGACTGTAGTCCATCTATTTTTTTTTTTTACATACTTTGTTAGTCCCTTTTATTCTGTTGTCTAGTGGTCAGGACCCTCACAGGACCACCACAGATGAGGTACTATTTGTTTGGTGTTCACTTACTGTGGAGCTGAGAATGACCCATGACCCAAATAGTACTAGATTTGTGATGGTCCTATGGGGGTTCTCACAATTAGAGAACAGAGTAAAGGGGACTAAAAAAGTCTGTAGAGAAACAGATGGACTACAGTATGTAATTGCTACAAAGTGCAGCTATATGGTAAGTGAAACTGAGAAAATGGACACTGAGTGTAGAGAAAAGGAGGTGGTTATGAGGTTATGCCTGATCAGTGTATGATATAATAATTATGGGTGCAAAAATACAGTCTGGTCACAAAACAATGTATTGTGCATATTGGGCCAGCTAGTGTTCAGACAATGTGAATGCATTACATACATAATTAATAGAATGCTGATGTCCATGATGTGAAACACATATCATCACATTTTTGCATTGAGGAGCATCATGTAGCAATGTATTGTTATACCCCTACTAATAATTTTAACCTTTAGTCCAGAATTTTTATCAGCATGGTTAGGAAAATTTGCACTAAACCGATTAGGCCTAATTATAAACAGTAATACCATGAAATTCGCGCTTCTGAATCTGCGGCTTTACGAATTTGCCTATTTTATCGATACGCTGCTCCAGCCATATAAAAATCTCCTAGACACCCTGAAGAAAGAACGGCAGTAACTTCCAATAACAATGTTCCTCACAAGGACCAAAAAAGCCAGAAGGAAACCCACCAGAAGATGCAGCTCCTGTTGTAGAGCCAGAAGATGAGCCAGAAGAATCATCTTCTTCTTCTGAAATGTTATCGTACAATACCCTATTGTAAGCAAAGAAAATGGTAGCATAGCATTCAGTTTCTCATAGAACATTTTGGCAGCTTTTCCTACTGGTTACACAATATAATATTTCTAATTAGCCTAATGTTGGCTAGCTTGATAGCCACATAACTAGAAACATTTATTCAACAATATACCATAAACTGCAGCATACTATATCAGATAAGACAGTCCATCTTGGGCAACAGAAAAAAGCTTTACATTAAACTGTACAGGTTGCTTTGTATTCATAGGACGAATTCTGTATCCTATCTCACATTCCCATGTACCTTGATGACCTCTTGTGTTTCACAGGTGAACTTGCATTGGAAGATATTTTTGAACAAAGATCTGTGTGACTTTATTTCAGTAACTAGGGTAAGAATGACTTAGGCATGCAGTCTCTCACACTGTGTCCTTGCCTGTTATTCTCATCTGTGAAAGCTTAATATGTGTGTGAAATCACATGTATTATAATACTGGATGATTCACATCCCTTACTGACTAAATCAGTGATGCAGCATTATATTTTTGAATACTGGACAATCCTGTATTATAAGGAATGGGTGGCAACCCTAGTTGTGACTGTTTTGGATTTCAACTTATTTTTGCTTGGTTTTTTTTTTTTTATTGTATTCGTGTGTTTGTGTACCTGTATTGGAGAATCTGATTTTAATTTTCAGCATTTTGCTTGATGAAGCTGGACATATCAAGCTAACAGGTACATTCTGCTTTTATCCTATTTCTCTGTTAACATGGCCATTTGCATGCATGCATAGAAATACGTTGATGGACATGCACTCTGGGTTTGTATGACTAAATTATTGTTGCTCCTGTTGCAGACTTCGGGCTCAGTAAAGAATCAGTAGACCAAGATAGAAAAGCATACTCTTTTTGTGGCACTGTGGAGTATATGGCCCCTGAGGTGGTCAATAGGAGAGGACACACACAGAGTGCTGACTGGTGGTCTCTTGGTGTTCTAATGGTAGGAATTACATTTGTCATCACATGCCATTTGTCCACTAATCCCAAATGCATGATACATACGGTTATTACTAATTTTTTGCATGTGAGCATATTTTAGTACTGAATTACACCCTCTGCTGGATTGTGAATAGATTAGCTGTAGTGCTCCAGTGGATTAGAGCAATTGATATCAGTCTTTTTTCAATTCTTTTAATGAAAGGTCCATTATTAAACACTGACTGCATCCCTTTTTAAATGGTGGAGCATTTTAGATGCAAACCTTTTCAGTTTTAACATCATTTATTGACACATAACACAAATTCCTGGAGCTTACCATCATTTCTCACTCAAAGGTACTAACTTTCAACTTAGCAGTTTTCTCTATTTGGATCATCTCAGTGTTTTATACACTTTATATACTGGTGTGTATTGTATATTTGTTTTTACCTAACTAGTCACGTTCACAGTTTTGAATCAGGTTTGTTTTTTATTGCTAGTTTGAAATGCTGACGGGGACATTACCATTTCAAGGGAAAGACCGGAATGAGACAATGAACATGATTCTTAAGTGAGTGGGTCAGCATCTTAAACTGAAACATACATAATGGTCATCTGATTTCTGATGTTTTAAAATTCAAGATTTTGATATTTGGCTTGCACATGGCAGTGGTCATTGAATAGCAAGTGGTTGATTGTTGTTAACTGAAGATAAAACAAATATTGTAATTTCTAACATCAGACTGCCACATGACAAACATGGCTAACATGCTGTATTTTTTATTATTCTGACTAATTTATATCAGAGCTAAATTGGGAATGCCACAGTTTTTAAGTTTGGAAGCACAGAGTCTTTTACGAATGCTCTTTAAAAGAAACCCAGCAAATCGTTTAGGTATGTGGCATGTCTTTCTCTCTGTATAATAAATCATGGCCAAAGCCAATAGTAAATTAGATTACATAATTTTTCTTTACTTGATTTTGTTGTCTTCTGTAGGAGCCGGTCCAGATGGTGTAGAGGAGATCAAACGACACATTTTTTTCTCCACCATAGACTGGAACGTGAGTGTTTCTAGCAAGTTTTCAAATTTTCATGCACCACGCTTTTATGGAAGAGGACAATACTGAAGCTCTTTCACTTCCAAGTCAATGATGTACAAAAAGTGGTTGTTAAATAATATGTTGGTGGCAGTGCAGGTTCCTTATAACCTGCTTCTCCACCATGGAATTGATTGCCGCATTGTAGCAGAGGTCTGAGAGGCATTGGACTATGTAGACTGTAATGTAGATAGTTCAGTTTGTCAGGTGCATGCAACATTAATGACAGGTTTTTAATGACAGAGTTGGTCAGTCCGTCTGCTTGACATTTGCATGTTGCTGCAATAAAAATAACTGAAGTGAGATGAAAAGACTATAAATGGTCTTAGATTAAACAGATGTTGACAGTTTTCCTTGGGTGACAATTTGCAGTTGAAAAAAGTTTCGCAATACTGCAAGATCTTTAAAATTGCAGTAATTTTGTATTGTGACCTATGTATTATAAGTTATTACAGAGAATAAAATAATACCATTGTGGAAGTCATGTAGCATGCTGTATGCCTGAAAAAATGCCACTTGTGTTTCTGTCTCGTTGTGTTTATTTTAATGTCACCTGACAATGTTTGCGCTCAACAATTTCAACAATATCTCTCTCTTTTAAAAGAAAAAAGGTATTGGCAGGCAAACAAACTCAATGTGTCTCATGTTCATGTCAAGTAAACAATATGCCTGGTTAGCACCTTGGAACAGGACGCCCATTTGCAAGACCCTATTGCTTTCGCGCAGGTTTTTTTTATTTTTTTTTGTCTTCTTTCACTTTTTGTCCATTTTGAGGTGGTTACCATGGGCAAAAAATCATGAAATTTGGTGTACACTTCCATATTTTTGACAGTTAAGTGTGGCCTGGTGACTCAATAGCGCCCCCCATGTGTCAGTGGTAAGATGTTGAGGCTTGTAAACGGTATATACTTTGATCTATACACAGCAAATTTGGTAGACTTGTAGGGTTCTCCTAAATGAAAAATATGCGTCTATGCTGTATTAACCACACCCAACAGGAAGTGAGGTATTTTGATTTTGTACATTTTGACATACAATCTGATGTTTGTTTCATGTCAGGTTTGGTATATATGATGTCAGGATACACTCTGGTATAGTGCCCGCATCTGGCAATGAAATGGGTGGATTTTTCACCTTATTGGGATTTATCAGTATTGTAAAATAAATGTCATTATCTTGAGAAAATAAAGTTTTTGTTTGTAATTGTAAATTCAGAAACTGCTGATCTCCTGTGACTTTCATGGACAAGAACCTCTAGAGTTTGCAGAGAATGCTGCGAAAACTTAAAAACATTCAGTGAGCAACAGTTCTGTGGATGGAAATGCTTTGTTGATGAGAGATAAGAGCCTGATTTTTTTGAGCTGAAAGGAAGGATAAAGTAACTCGATCACTGTTTACAGCCATGGTGAGTAGATCTGAACATGTACTAGAGCTGTAATCAGGGCTGAAAAGTCAAGCCCGACCCGACCCAAGCCCGACACAATTCGACATGAGCCCGATCCGAACCTGAGAAGTACACCGTTTTAAAAGCCCGAACCTGTTTACAGCCCGACATTAGGCTATTCAGGTGTCACTGGCTCATCATTCTCATTATGGACATGGTCAAAACTTTTCCCCACCTCAGACTTTACTTGCGCTGACGGTG
>JAOVVH010000059.1:3014138-3027630 GCA_028566435.1 Scorpiodoras heckelii | reverse complement strand
ACACACACACACACACACACACACACACACACACACACACACACACACACACACACACACACACACACACACTCAAGTGTAAACAGAGTTGGCTTGGTGCTGTTAGCCGGATGAAATGAGACCTCAAGGCAATTTGGCAGGGATACCACGCTGGAAGAAATGCATTAGTAACGCCAAAGCAAAGAGGATGTAGGGCAGAGACTGGGGTGAGCAGCAGTACTCCATGTAGCTTGTGATGTACGTTTCATCCCTAGAGGAATTTATAGTAATAAATGAAGGTACATCCATAATTTATGAAGCTTCCCCTCTTTGTTTTGTCTCCAACACTTAAGTCCTGAGGGCTATGTGTTAGAGAAAAACCATCTTCATGGGCAGCACTCAAATTGTCTTATATGTCAAAGTGAACAAGTCTGTTCTTATGCATTATCATTTTGTGCTAACCTACTTTTTTTTTAAATTGTCAATTTTAATTTATTTTATTTTTACAGTCTTTTTGCAGTTCAAGGACTGAATTTACATCATATATACATATATATATATACTTTTTTCATTCGTTTGCACAGCACTGCATTATTACATTTTAATTATATATATTTTTAAATCACTGTTTTTAGAAAATTCACATGACAGTCTTGTTTGTGAGAAAATGTGAGAAAATAGATGTTGTCTTCAAGACATATAAGGGGAAATCATTTGTTGAGTAAAGCATCATTTAAGATGCTATATAAGATGTAGATCCATCCAACTGACACAAAGCAACATCTTAATTTTCATGCATTTGAACATATTTCTGCTTAAATGCAACGTGCAGCTGATTTAATCTTTATATTTGTAACCTAGATCCTGTGGATCCTTATACCTTTCAAATTCACCAAACTGCAGCAAATGATCTGATCCAAAACCATAATAAATGTTGGAAACTTAGTGTCTGAAAATGAATTTTGTTCTTGTTGCTGCTTTTATTGCTAGCTTAGCTTAGAATGAAAGATTTATAAAATCCACGTTTACAGTAGTCTTGTGTATGAGCTCATAGAAGTATGGGAGTTTCTGATGTGCTTCATAACTTGAAAAGAATTAACATCTGTTTTTTCTTCAAATGAACTCTTCATGCCTTTCCTCTCCATCCAGATCCAAAGGACACTGGACTGAGAGGAACTGATCTGTAATGGATCTCTATTCTCCAAACCTCTCAGCTACCGCTTTGAACAATGTATAGGACCAAATCAGGAGGTGACAACAGTGACAAGAGTTTTGTTCTGCACCTGCGCTAGTTTGTGTGTGTGTGTGTGTGTGTGTGTGTGTGTGTGTGTTGTGAGTTTATCATGTGTTCACAAATAGGCTACCATATTGATCTATAGTAATGAAGCTCTAATTTCAAGTACAATCATCCAGAGCATGGTCACTCAGTAGTATAACCTATATATGTGAAGCAATGACAAGATCACAGCAGACTTCATATGTCAGTGGTTTCATAGCGATAACACTTGGTGATGTCTTTATAGTCCATTGATTATTGCATAGCCTCCTATTTCAAGCCAATCTTCACAAATTCAAGTTTATTGGGGGCATTTCTAATAGAAGAAAGTGTTTATGATATGCTTCCACATTTGAATCTTATAGTAATTTCATGTATGTACATTTTTCCCATAGCCCATACTATTCCTTGATCTCAGTCACTCAGTTTGAGTTCAATTAACTGCCTTTAATGTGACTTCACTTGCTCTATATTAAGATCACAACCTCTGCACATCATAGCTCATTTGATTACTGGAATTTAATTGAATACTCTCCAAATCACAAAAGATCATGTGAACAACTTTTAACAAAGAATTGGTAGATGACCCAAACATCATCATTCATTCAATCTAACATAGTTAATAGTGAATGCAAAATTTCTACATATATCTGTTAAAATGGCAGGGTTTTATGATGTCTTGTGAACCCAAGATAAATATTCCACCTTTAATGTGATATAGTAACCAACAAAATTCAAGTTACAAAGAAACAAATATTTTAGGGGAAATAAAGAAAAGGAAAACTTAGAACAACTTCATTGCACAACCATGCACACCCCTTAATTAATATATTATAAAAGCAAATTTTTCTTGTAAGACTGCACTTGGTATTTTTGAGGCAGAGTTTACCAACTTCTAGCATTCAGCAGTTTTATTCCACCCTTTCTTGCAAAAAATGTTTCATATCTAGCAAATTGTGATGGGATCTTGTGTGCACAGATTAATTGGGTTCTGACTGGGCCATTCCAAAACATTGATCTTCTTCTTTTGAAGGCATTCTTTTGTTGATTTAGATTTGTGCTTTGGGTTGTTATCTTGCTGGAATGTAGCAAGGACCTGCAAACTTTTGTGCCAAATTATACATGTATTTGGAGCTATGCATGATTCCCATTATGTTGCCAAGAGCCCCAGTCCCAGTTGAAGAGAAGCAGTACCATAGCATGAACTGCCCCCATCATGCTTCACTGTGGGTATGTTGTTCTTTGTTTAATAAGTTGTCTTGTTTTTGTGCCTCAAATAACTTTCAGAATCATACCCAAAAAGTTCTACATTTGTTTCATCAGACCATACCACATTTTGTCCCTTTTTATTTGGTAGAAAGGGCTTCTGTCTTGCCATCGTATGCCCATAGCCCAGACAAGTGAAGAATACAAGAGATTGCAGTCACATGCAGGGCCTTCCTGGTTTTGTTCTTATCCTAGTTAATTTTGGAGGTATGTCTTGTTCTTGGTAATGCCACTGGGTACCCTCATTTTCTCCACTTGTTAAGGATGGCCTTCACAGTGTTCCATGGTACATCTAATGTTTAGGAAATTGTTTTTGCACCTCTTCTGATTAATAACATTTGACATCAACATTTGACAACATATGATATCATGTTCATGCTTTTTGTGCACTGTGGGCTCAGCATTTGGAAGAAACCAAGAATATGTCAATCACTTAACTGATGACAGGTGTATATTAGTTACTTTTGTACATGAGTTTGAATGTGATTGATTAGTCACATTTATTATTGTGTTATAATTGGTTGTTATAACACAATGGTGTGAAATGATCTGATCTGATTTATCTAGGTAATCTTGGTTATTATTTACATCACAAAAACCTGCAGTTTTAACAATTTTGTGTGGACTTTGTATATTCACTGTATGAGTCCCTGATACCATGTTGCTTTTTGTAAGCCGGTTGTTTTGACCTGTAAGCCAATAAGCCTTAAATCTACTGCTTATGTCTCATTGCATTTCTGTAATTCGTAAATATCCTACACTACTGAATCATGTTATATTATTGATATTGGTGTTTGAGCTCATGAAAACATTTGAACAAAAGTCAAACAAGTGAGAGTGGTGTGGTTGAATTTCATTAGATTTTGTAGAAATGAAACCATAAGAAATTGTGTAAATGCAAACCATCCCACATGTGTAATGTTTACATTGTTTCTTTAAATGAATTTAAATACATTTTAATAATTATAAATTATGAGACCCTGACTATGAAGTCATGCAGATGGAATGGTCATGGTATGGAATTTTAAATCTCTTGGCCTTTATTTTCATGCTGAGGCAAGTGTAATTTGCTGGTTAGCAGGTGTATTACAAATTTTGCTGTTGGCACAGGCCTTTTTTGCATTAGCACTCTTATACAAAACTCATCAAAGGATGCAATAACTGAACTTGTACCTACATATATCTAACTCTAAAATGTGTAATTTTTTCACTATTGTGACCCAGATCATCTAGTTAAAGTTCTCAGACACATGGCTTCGATTCTCCTGTGATTCATAGAAATTTGTTAAAAACAGACATGGCAGTGATCACTTTTTTCAGAGAAGCTCATCTTTCAAAAAATCACGATACTGCACTGCATACTCAGTTCTTAAAGGTAAAGGAGAACATCTGGTATGATTGGATATCACAGCATCTCACAAAACCACATGTCTTAATAATATATTTATTAAAACCCAACCATTATTTAAACATTTGCAACACTAAGCCACATTACCTCCTGGGCTGATGATGAAAAAGATAACAAAAATCTGTGACGCTGCTTTGTGTTGTTTGTGTTGTTTTTGCATTATGATCATGAAAATATAACCCACTGAGACATGTAACATAAAGTTGCAATTAATTTTAAAGTTGTAATCACTAAATTGTTGTGGTTATAGTCAAGGTCTGGACCTTTGTAGTTTTAACAGGCTTTGAACAACCAGACACTCATTGTTGAAAAGCTGTCACTTCCCTCTTTAGTTAAAATGTAGACACAACCATTTACATGTACATTTTAAAATTTTGTTATATTTGACAAAATATTGAACATACTACTTCTAGATTTCAGATTAACTAGACATAACCAGGGTAAGATTTCCACTTACTATTGTTTTTTAATATGAAATCAGATCAATATGACAGTTTTGGAAATTCATACAAGGAAAAATAAAAAAAAATTCTCTGTAAATTATTTGATTGCTTTCAATGAGAAGATGAAATAAATGGTATGTTCTTGCAAAGCCTCTTTGATACTATGTGCTCCTCTAATATGAAGCTAGTTCTCTATGTCATATTTAGTCTTGTTAAGTCTTATAAACTAAAATATAGCAACTGAAAATAAGCATGGCAGTTTTTGGAAGAAAAGACATCAAACAGTTGTGAATAAAAATGAGCAGGTATTGTAATATACATTCAGCATTGTGATTGTAATTATCCCATGCTAAAGCCGGAGTCAAGTGCAGTAATGTTTATTTTGCATGCAGGTGGAGACAAAAACAATATGAAAAACGTAATGAAAACAAGCACAGAGTGTGGGGCAAAAACACTAGGCCAAAGTAACAACAAAACAACAACGTGACCAGTTCAAAAGACGAAGGGAGATCCAGGCGAGGACAAAGGGGCAAAGATCAAGGGAAAGCATGCTCTGGCTTGGAAACTGAAACAAAGGACAAAAACACAGACTAAGACAACATGACCAGAAATAAAGCTAGGGACAAAAATAACGAAGATAGAAAATTCAGAGAGCGAATACTTAGCTTAGAAAGGCAAAACGGGCAGATCAAAACATTCTTCAAGATAACGTTGAAGTTGAGGTTGAACTCTGGGAAGAGTTTACTCAGACTATTTATTTTCTCAAGCGTGGATCTATGGCTGATGAACTGGATGAGCGCCAGGTGTAGCTAGTTAGCGTTGTTTTTCTGGAACGTGTAGTTCTTGGCTGCAATTCTTAAGAGGGCATTTTTGTCGCCCTCTCAAGGTGACAGGCATAACAGTGATATTCATTAGACATTGTTGCAATGTGGAGCACTAACACTTTTATTCTAGATAGAGCCTTATTTGTTATAGACAGGAGTCAGTTTGAAGTCAGTCCAACACTGTCTGTTTTACAAACTGTTTATCACACCAGCAAATACAATTAAAAACAACATTAGTAATTGTCTGCAATGTGTAGTAACAGTTGTTTAATTTTCATATGTCTTTTGCATATGTTCAAAAATGCCTGGATTCTCTACAATTTTACCCACAATCCTTCCACCCAACATTCAAACTCACTATCCTGTTCTTGTAGTGATCCATTTCATCTTCTCTCCCCCATTCCCCCAGGTGAATGAGACACTGTTCCCTATGGTGCCGAAGTCTGCAAATCTTCAAAGAGTGTGCAGGTAATTAGCAGCTGTAGGGAATCTAATCTAAACCACTGGCCTTGTGTTGTACCCAGGTCCTCTGCTTTAGCCTGCTTATGGAGGAGTCCTTTTCCCCTGTAGCTTCCAAATCTGCTTCCATTGAAGTGCATTGCCAACCTCACAGTTACCACATCTGCATTTCAAACATGCTGAGTCTGGAATTAATTATTAATTACCCTACAGTCACCTTGGAAGACTGGGGATTTAGCCTATACTTACTTAGTTGGTGACCTCTACCTTAGACCCTGGGACCTCACACCTCCCTACTCTGTTTCCTATCTAGGAAAATGCCTTTCTAGGTTATCCAATGTTGTTTAATGCTGGTAGGTACAGTTTGATAGTTTTAGTTTTTGAGGACCTTGTCTCAACCTAGAAATTAAACTGTGAATGTATATTTGAAAGGGAGAGAATATCATCATATTGATATGCAGATAGGATCTTATTCTTCATTCAATGAAGCCTTTACAATGTTGATTCCTTCCCTAGCCAAGGTATTGAGGGCCATGGAATGGATTTCTTTCTTTTTGGAAAAGAATCTCTGTGAGACTGAGGTGACTCTGGTGCACATGCTGCATGTCTTCATATCACACATATGCCTTTGCCGCTAGCAACCAGTGCCTCATGCCAGAGGAAAGGAAATGGCTTTCCAAGACAGTTTAGACTCAGGCCAGCAGGATCAATACCTTAGTGCTTCATTTTTGGCAGATGCCTGTATTTCTTCTGTTCCAGATGAGGGGAGAGGCTCAGCTGCGAAGAGCAGAGACTGTTCTTCTCTTAGCACTTGTAATATTTATCCATTATTTTCCTTCTACATATTTATGGACATATAAACAGTATTGTACTTAGACAAGGTAGGCATGTATATTAGATTCTGTTGTGTTGTCATTTTGTAGCTGGTCTTACTTATCATGTTCAATAACTTGCTACATTATAAATTTGTTTTCACTATAAAATATTTTTTTTATTAATTATTGTTATTATTTTAATTAAACAACAAGTGAGTCTCAGTTGACAAAATTATATTTTGGGCATGTAATAACTAAGGCACAGTATTGCATTGTATATTGCATTATATAATGTCTAATTCATTATCAGTGGTGACACATTTCTTCTGCATGTACTTATTCATGAGAAATAAAATATGGACCTGCATACCTTTTTATATGAGTATGGTATGTGAGATTCAACAGTTAACAGATAAACAATGAAATATCTTAAATACCAAAAACACTTTTTATAACTAAAAACTTCATATGTAAATCTGCCTCTCCTGAATGTCTTTGCATTACACAGTGTGACCTTCCAGCCCCCAGATTAGTGGAGGCATGGCATAGAATCACAGGCACTTTCCTCCACTGCTAATCTGATGGGCTGTGACACTGCCCACCCAAACCCATTGCTGTCTCCTCTCTAGCAGTCAGGCACAGACATATTTTTGCACTTTATTACTGGCTGTGCAGGCAGGACCAGATGAGGCTCTGTGGCTAAACCTCATTAGGTGTCGAGTGATGCCAGCTACCTCCACAATACTGAGCATCTGAACCTGTAAATCACCAAGAGAAAAAAGCAGGAAACACTTAGAATACTTAGAATCAGCTGAAAGTCAGAGGAGCTGTGATAAAGAAAGATACAAAACAAAAACAAATGGATATGAGCCCCAGCAGAGGTTAAGAGAGTGGGAGTGAAGAAGACTTCTCATTAAAGTAAGTAGCAGTCATGAAAATGACTTGGGGCCCTTCAAAACATTAACAATGGCAACATCTACAATGCTGCAAGATAAGAACTACAAATCAAAAGGCAGATATGTGCTCCCATTTTTCAAAGTTAACATACTGTGGGATAATCTATATTATCAGTTGGTGTTGTGTTCTGTTTAGGACAGCAGGGGAGTTCTAGGACTAACAATGAGGAACAAGAGAAGAAGAGAGTGGGGTCTAATATGCGGTATGTGTGTATTGTGCCTAGCTTGAATAAAGTTATGTTCTACAACAGCTTTATACTCACTTAGAAAATACGACATGGTGTCAGAAATGACTTGTTGTAGTGTGCGTTCACTCATATAGAGTGTAGTTTAGCAAATTCCGGTTTAGTTTAGGAGAGCGTAAATTAACGGGGCGGGAAGCCAAGCGAGCATAACGAGCTAGCACACACATGCAGAAGGAGGGGACTGCTGTGGAGCAAACCGAGCATCACCAAGATATGCAAGTGACTGGACCAAGTGGAACGTTTAGCATCAAGCCACCAGAGCCATTTGACTTTGGAAAACCCCAGGAATGGCCAAGATGGATTCGAAGATTTAAACGCTTTCATCAGGCAAGCAACTTACACACATCTACACAAGATAATCAGGTCAACACTCGCATTTATTGTATGGGGGGATGAAGCAGATGATGTGCTTCGAGGGCTTAACTTAACTGATGAGCAAAGGCATCAGTATCAACATGTAAGAGATGGTTTTGACTCGTTCTTTGTCGTAAAGAATAATATCATTTACAGATGAGATAGATTTAATATGAGAAAATAGGGAGACAATGAGAGCATGGACTTGTATGTCACTGCTTTGTATGCACTTGCTGAACACTGCAGTTATGGTCTATTGCATGACGAGCTGATAAGGGACAGGCTAGTTGTTGGACTCACAGATATAGCTCAATCTGTGCATATGCAGCTCAACAAAGATTTGACTCTTGGAAAAGCTGTTAATATGGCTAGGCAGGCGGAGGAAGTAAAAAGGCAGTAGAGCAATCTGTGAACCGGCTGCAGCATGCTCAGTGAACAGAGTGTATAAAAGCAGTGCAGCACCCAAACAGGACAAACTTACAAAAACCAAAGCTGGCAGAGGAAATCCCACAAGTAACTCATGCTACAGATGTGGAAAATTACCCTAACACCCAAAACATCAGTGTCTAGCTAGTGACATGATCTGTCATCAGTGTGGGAAAAAAGGCCATTTTCAGCATGTATGTGCTACAGTCAAAGCAGTGCACAAGATCCAAGAAGATGATAGCATATTTTTAGGCACTGTGGCAGCCAGTGGTTACCCATGGATTGTAGACATTTTTGTGTTAGGCATGAATCTCAAATTTTAAATAAACACTGGAGCAGATGTGACCACTATCCCAGAGGAAGTATTCAAGGACATTTTCAAACACTCTCCGAAACCACCTCTAAAACCTACGACAAGAACACTTCTGGGGCCTGGGCACCAATGCTTAGATGTCGTGGGAGTTAACAGTCTTCTGCTGCAGAAAGGTGACCTTGAGGCACCACAGGATGTGTACGTCATTAAAAACCTGCAGACAGCCCTACTTGGTAGGCCAGCAATCACAAGTTTAGAACTCATGGCATGACTCGATAGCATCACAGTAGAGACCCTAAAAAGAAAATACCCAGGGCTATGCAGCAGGTTAGGGACTGTAAAAAGCCTTATTCTATCAAACTAAAACCAGATGCACAGCCCTATTCCATAAAGACTCCAGGACGAATTCCCTTACCTCTTATGCACAAAGTGAGGGAGGAACTTAAGCATATGGAAAGGATGGGAGTCATAAACAGGATGGAAGACTGATTGGTGTTCTGGCATGGTTTTAGTACCGAAAAAGAATGGGACAGTTCGGATATGTGTTGACTTGACAAAGTAAAATGAAGCAGTGTGTAGAGAGAAGTATATACTGCCTTCAGTAAAGCAGACCCTTGGCATGTTAGCAGGAGCTAAGATCTTTAGTAAGCTTGATGCAAACACAGGGTTCTGGGAAATTCCCCTAACACCAGAATCAGCCAAGCACACTACCGGCTTGCTCATTTGGGAAAACAGTAAGGGATAAAACCTATAAGTTTTGTCTGGATTTTTTGTCTTTGTAAAGCTGCTTTGGGACATTGTCCATTGTTAAAAGTGCTTTAGAAATAAAACTGAATTGAATTGAATTGAACTACCTTCATCACACTGTTTGAAAGATTCTTCTTCAACCGATTTCCATTTGGAATCGCTTCAGTACCCGAGCACTTTCAGAGCAGAATGGTGTTGGAATTCACAGAGACACTGGATGGAATGTAGATAAGTGCAACCTGCCGAAGAGTAAAATTCACTTTTTCACATTATCTCTGCTGATGGTATCGGTCCAGAGCCAAGCAAAACAGCGGCTATACTTAAAAGGCAGCCACCCGAAAATGTGAGAAAGGTGAGGAGTTTCCTTGGTATGGTTAATTAGCTGGGAAAATTCATCCCACAGCTCGTAGAGAAGGACAAACCACTTAGAGACTTGTTGTCTAAGCGCAATCACTGGATCTGGGGGAATAACCAGGAAAAAGCTTTCAGACTACTAAAAGAGGACTTATCATCAGCTCCAGTCTTAGCAATGTACGACCCCAACAGAGACATTAAGTTTTCCGCAGATGCATCTTTTGGGATTGGTGCTGTTCTTCTCCAAAACTGGGGAGGGGAATGGAAACCGGTAGCATATGCATCCCATTCTTTCACTCCTTTTGAGCAGCGCTATTCAAAAGTGGTGAAAGAGGCTTTAGGCTTGACATAGGCATGTGAGCACTTTTGATATTTTCTATTGGGAAAACATTTAACAATGGAGACGGATCACGAACCTCTCCTTAGCGTTTTAGGCGCTCAAGCCTTAGACTCACTTCCTCCAAGAATTCAGCGCTTCAGGGGGAGATTAATGAGATGCTCATACTCAATCATGCATGTTACTGGAAAAAACCTGTGGACTGCAGAAGTTTTGTCGAGAGCACCTGTTGTGAGACAGCCTAACAGGGCAGACAAAGAACTGCTAGAAAGCACTAACATATATATTGACACACTTATGGAAAATCTGCCAGCAAGTGGTTCCTACCTCATTAACTTAAAACAGCAACTACATGCTGACAGTGTTTGTTCTCAAGTTATGAGGATGTGCACAGATGGATGGCCGGAAAGAGCTAGTTGTGATGGACCATTATGATTATATTGTTCCGAAAGAGCTTTTCTTACTGTACAAGATGGATTATTGCTGAGAAGTACTCGACTTGTCATACCTTCTGCACTCAGGAATGATGTTCTGGAAAAACTGACTGTATGACATCACGGTGTAGCTAAGTGCAGAGAGCATGCACACCAGTACCTGTGGTGGCCAGGTTTAAGTCAGCAACTTAATGAAATCGTGCAAAGATGCAGAATGTGCATACAAGGAAAGAAAAGTCCTGTGGAACCTCTTCTACCAACTGAGTATTCAGACAGAACCTGGCAGAAATTGGGACCAGACTTATTCACATTGAAGAACCAGAATTATCTGCTTGTGGTTGATTATTACTGGAGATACGTGGAAATAGCTCATCTTATTCTACAAGATGCTCTGATGTCATTGTTCATTTGAAAACTATGTTTGCCAGACATTGTATCCCAGAGACTTTGATTACTGACAATGGACAACAATTTTCAGGACAGGACTTTGCAGACATTGCGGGGGCATATGGGTTTGGTCATGTAACAAGCAGCCCGAAATTTCCCCAGAGCAACGGAGAGGCAGAATGTTCTGTGCAAACAGTGAAAAATTTGTTAAAGAAGGCTTCAGATCCTTATTTAGCATTATTGGCATATAGATCTACACATTTACACAATGGATGTAGTCCTGCCCAGCTTCTCATGGGCAAACATCTGCCCATGAGAAGCTGGGCAAATGTCTGCCCAGCTTCCCATGGGCAGATGTTTGCAAACTACTGTGCCAACACTTCTGAGCTTGCTGCATCCATCCCTACCTGACGGCGTTGCTGTCCACCATAAGGAACAGGGGAAGAGGATGTCTGATGCGCAGATCTTCAATAAGCCACAGAATCAAAAACCTGAGTCAACTACATCCTGGGAGTGAAATGTGGATTACAGACTCCAGGGTGTCGTTCGGGAACAGTACAGCTCCCCATGATCTTATTTGAGATGAAAGAATGCTATTCTAGTAATATTATCTATATGAGCTTCAAATGAAGGACTGGAGTCAACAATCACATCAAGGTCTTTTACAGGTGAACATGATGTCATTGAAAGGCCATCTAGTGTTACTGTATGATCAGAAAGCTTATGTCTACTTGTCTAAAGTCCTAGTACAAGTACTTCTTTCTTATCAGAATAAAGTAGAAGAAAGTTATTCAGCATCCAGTGTCTAATGTCCTTTACACATTCCTCAACTTTATTAAGCTGGTATCTCTCCTCTGGCTTTGTTCAGACATACAATTGTGTGTCATCACATAACAGTGGAAGCTGATACCATGTTTATTAATGATTTTACCCAGAGATAACATATATAAAGAAAAGAACAATGGGCCTAAAACAGAACCCTGTGGAACACCAAACTTGACCTTAGCATACTTGGAGAACTCACCATTTGATGAGGAGATTAGTGAAATTAATTCAGTCTCTTGAAGGAGAATAATACTTTCAAATCACTGATCTGATAAAGTTATACAGCCATCTACCTGGTTTATCAAAATGTCTGGCTTAAAGTTTGTAAGAGTTTTTTGTCTGATATTTTCAATTTTGTCACTGAAAAAATTCATGAAGTCATCACTACTACATAATAATGGTGTGCATGCTTCTGTGGTGGTCTTATTCCTAGTTAATTTTACTACAGTACTAAATAATTATCTAGGATTATTTTTATTATTTCCTATTAGTGTGGAGAAATATATTGATCTAGCAGCATTAAGGGCTTTTCTGTAGCTCAAGTGGCTCTCCTTCCAAGCTGTTTGAAATACTGCCAGGTTAGTTTGGCGCCATTTACATTCTAATTTGTGAGTGGTCTGTTTTAAGGTGTGTGTGTGATCATCATACCAGGGTGCTAGTTTTTTCTTTCTAATTATTTGTCTTTTAAGAGGAGCTACATTATCCAGAGTGTAGCAAAATGTTGACTGTAAGCATTCCGTCACTAGATCAAGTTCTGTGGTGTTAGATAGCAATCCAATCAGACTAGACAATTCTGGGAGATTATCAATAAAACTATGTGCAGTAACTGACGTGAATGTATGTTTGACATGGTAGCAAATTGCTAAAATTATCTATAAAGCCTACATTGTTTCATTAGCTCCTATGTGAAACACTATCTTTGAAAACCGATGTATACCTAAAACCCTAAGATTACCTGCTATGTCCAGTGCCCTGGCTGGTGCCCCTAAAGTCATGGCAAATTTCACGTGCTTATGAGTCTCCTATAACCATAGCGCTTTCAGGTTTCTCAGTGGGTGCTTTGCTGCAGAGAGCAAACCTGTTGGACACGTGAAGTGGAGAAGTGTGGTGCTTCCGTGGGCGAGCCTTAGCTTTAGCTTTGGCTTTGTGATTATGCCGCTGAGTCATAACCCTTTCAGCACACTGTGAGGGCTCTGATGCCAGTGTTAGGGGATTGCTACCTCTGCCTAAGGCATCCGGACTTTCCCCTACAGAAACTATGCTTATCTCACTCTCCCTATCCCTGTATAAAGTTTAGATGTGCACCTCTAATACTGTGAGCTTCTCTATCAGTGAGCTAACTAATATACGCTTATCACAAATAAAACTATTGCTAATAATAACAACTAGATGCACCACACAGTGGTGCAGAATATGACTGCCAAATAAAATGAGAGAAAGTGCAGGAATAAAGTGACATAAGCATAACAAATTGCAAAATTTTTGCTTAAAGGTACAGGGGTTAGACAATGAAACTGAAACACCTGGTTTTAGACCACAATAATTTATTAGTATGGTGTAGTGCCTTCTTTTGCGGCCAATACAGCGTCAATTCATCTTGGGAATGACATATACAAGTCCTGCACAGTGGTCAGAGGGACCCGA
>JAOVVH010000059.1:2943790-2954051 GCA_028566435.1 Scorpiodoras heckelii | reverse complement strand
AGTGTTTCCATGTCAATTTCTTGGAAATGAGACATATTACAGTTAGGTTGATTGACTAATATTGACGTTGACAATCCAGTACTGCTAGTTAGTATATTTTGCCTTATACTGGTTATCTTGTCCCTAAAAAATGTTGCAAACTCATCACATATAACCATTTGTCTTGCTCGTGTAAAATGGGCTGCAAGTATGCTTTTCCAGCAGACATACCTAGTTTAAAGGATCTGTCTGAGTGGGGGATGTGCTTTGGGCTATCTGCTGAATGAGTTTTAGCAACTGCCCTGTGACCTCTGGTGACACTCCTCCACCCCTTGGGCCAGGCTGTTCCTTACCAAAACCTGCTGTTTTATGTTCATCAGACTGCTTCTTTTTGCAGCTTCGCTCCCACTGTCCATATTTGCCACTATATCGGCACATGATGGTACAGGCTCTTTGGGGTTCCTGACTGTTTGTTTGTTGGAACACAGTTTGCAATACAGCAGAGATGTGTAACTTCACATTTTAATCCCTCTCATATGTAGTTAAACTGTCAGCCAGGTCACCCACAGTGCAGTTATGCCAAGTAGCCTGTAACAGAGACTAAACCTTCCCCACCTCTGGTTTAGACCATCAGCCCATTGTGTCCAACACATCTTTTGTTGTTGTACAGCCCGCTTGGCCATAATGGAACACATAAATTTCTGTGTACTGGCCCACAGGTTCACACTTTTTTTTGGTGACATTCCACAAACTGCCAACACACAGAGGATCCCAAGCTTTCTTGCAACTTGGTGAGCAACCCCATGTTAAAATCATGTACATCCTTCAGAGATTCCAGTTGATCTCCATATGTCTCATAGAATGTTTCCATGGTTTTCATTTCATCTGACATCAATATCTGAGAACAAACTGAAATAACATCTCCTGGATGCAAAGAGTAGAGTTTGATTTTCCGCATCATTAATGTCATGAAGGGACTGATACCCATTTCATGCGGATGTTTAAACTCTTTTACTAGCCTACTTGTGGAAAACTATTTCTCTACTTGTTCTGGTTTTAGAGGTATATGCTTAATGGTAACCTTAGCATTCTCTTCTCCTCTTGTCCTTCTTTGTTTAACTTGCATTGGCGCCGCCTCAAGTCTTCTAAGGTCTGACACTTAATTTTGCTGTCACTGTCACTGGAAGATGCCTTAGCCCTACCTTTAAACTGCTTAAGAGAAGGATAAAGCCTGACTTTGGGTTGAGGACCATGTGACTCCTTTTCCTGCTTCTATAGTCTCTCAACCTTTGACTGGATGGCACTGAGAGAGCGCTGGGTGTGCTCACATGTTTTCTGAGCACTGATAGCTGCTCTTTTGTGATTAGAACATTCCTGTTCTAACTGAGTAATCTGTTCACACTCCCCTATCATTAATAAAGCATGCCACTCTCTGAAGATTTGGACACATCCTGCCAAATCTGATTTCTCTGCACATTTTGCCAAAGCTATGAAGCACTAGTCCTGTGACCATTTGCATTTACAATTACGGCATTTAGCAGATGCTCTTTTCCAGAGCGACTTACAAAAGTGCTTAGTCATAAACTTGGAATATCCAAAGCTAAATCTGGTAGATCAGAATTCAGGCTACTTTGAGCTATGATAATGATAGGAATTAGTCAGACATTACCTAATAAAATTACAAGCAAGATAAGTCCTATAACGCAAATGACAAAAAAACAGTGAAGATGATACATAGCCAATACAATGGCTGCTGTAAGTGCAGTAGAGATTTTAGTTAGTGCTCATTTAAGTACTCTTGAAAGAGGTGGGTCTTCAGTTGGCATTTTAAGGCAGCAAGTGACTCCACTGTTCGGACACTCAGGGAGAGTTCATTCCACCACTTTGGTGCCAGAACAGGGAAAAGTCTGGATGCTTGTCTCCCATGTATCCTGGATGATGGTGGGTCAAGTCAAGCCATACTTGATGCACAAAGGGCTCTGGGTACACATTGGGCTTTGAGCATTTCCATCAAGTAGGGAGGGGCTTTACAATTTTTAGCTTTGTAGGCCAGCATTAGGGTTTTATATCTGATATATTTATATATAATGGTTTATATCTGATGGTTTATATCTTGCGGAGGTTAAATACCAGTCGAGCTGCAGCATTCTGGATCTTGCAGGGGCCTGATGGCACGCATGGGAAGACCAGCCAGAAGGGAGTTGCGGTAGTCAAGTCTTGAGCTGACAAGAGACTGAACAAGTACCTGAGTGGCCTCCCAGGAGGCCTCTCCAAATGTTGTAAGGGAGAAATCTGTATGACCAGGTCAGGTTAGCAACATAGACTATGAAAAAGAGTTGATCATCTACAACTACTCCAAGGCTACGTGCTTCTGAAGATAGAGTGAACATGGAGTTCTCAAAGGAGATATCACGATGAACACCAGCATCTCCTGGGATATAAAGCAGCTCTGTCTTGCTTGGATTTAGCTTGAGGTGGTGGGCTACCATCCATGAAGCAATGTCTGCTAGACAAGCTGAGATCTGAGCCGAAACCTGGGTATCAGAAGGAGGAAAAGAAAGGATGAGGGAAAGAAAGGATGAGCTGAGGATGAGCTGACCAGTCAGACTCCTGGGCAATTCTAAATTTTACACATAATTTAGTTTTTATTTCTTTCCAGATAATTTATCTAACATCTGGCCTAATTTTATCTTGAATGTTTCCCTATTAGCATATGTTGAGGGCATAGATGCAGCAGCAGATGCAGATTTTTTTGTGGGAAACCAGGAAATTTTTCCCCCTTTCTTCTATTTTGGTACCAGTGTCTGTAATTTTGACCTGGACAACTGCTGTTGCAGATCACGACGACTCATTCACATTGGATGTTAGTATGATCTTATGAGCACGCAGTTTTGATCTAGAACAACACAGTTCACAGATCAGGGAACACACTCACAAACTGTTCTTGTGTATATCCATTGCACACTCACTTGAGTGCACCTACAGTTGACCTGGAAAACACAGTTTACAGGAAAACACACTCACAAAACGATCTTGTGTATATCCCTTGCACACTCACAAATAATAGTTGATCTTGTGAATCCACCTACAGCCTAGGTAGGACTTTTAACAAGACAAACAATCATAAACTGACTCTTTACTTCTCTTGTATTTCACTTTAAGTTCTGAAGTTCTTTTTCTCTGGACTTCTCACTCACCCAAGCCAGCAGTTGAAGACAGAGGTTCCAGATCCTGCCGACTACACCAACTGATGTATCATTTCTTCTTGTGCAGAGAAGGGATGAGCCAGGAGATCACAGAGTGAGAGAAGAGGTGTTCTTTATTTTGTATGATTGCAGTGTGTACTCAACTCCAGTCTCTGTCTCCCCACAAGCGGAATACCAGGACAATATATATAGGCAGCATCACAAGGAACAGATGTAATCAGTAGACAAAGGGTACTATTGACTGGTGTGATATGGTAGCCCTCCTGATTAGTTTGCTGTATGGTCTTTGACCTCTCCTTCTTGTAGGATCTTGGTAAGAGCTTGGTCAGAGCTCTTTAATCTACACTTCCTCAGACAGAGCCTGACCTGTGACTTTTTATGTGTGGTTACAGAGTCTAAGGGATGTATATTCTTAAGATTCACACAATGCTGAGTGGACAATTGTATATAAGAGACAATAACAGACACATGCTGAATGGACAAATATATGCACTTCCATCAATGACCATAAGCTACTTACAAAAAAGAAAAGTAAGTAACTGTGAAAAGGGAGGGATACATCTGCAGGATTATGGCAGGAAATGTATGTAGATTATAAAAATAATGCAAGAGAATTAGTAATTATGGAATTTGAAGACATTTTTCAGTGGTTATAGACAGTTTTGTTGAGCTAATTCATACAACACATTGCTTAAGAACTCCAGTTTTACTGTATTACATATAAACTAAAACTATCTTTTTATAAATACAAAGTCAATTTGCAAATCTCATAAACCCATATTTTATTCACAGAAGAACATAAAACACATCAGATGTTGAAAATGAGACATTTTAATATTTCATGAAAAATATTACCTCATTTTGAACTACATGGCAGCAATGCATCTCAGTAAAGTTGCGAAGGGGCCATGTTTACCATTGTGTAGCATCCCCTCTTCTTTTAACAACAGTCTGTAAATGTCTGGGAATTGAGGAGACCAATTGCTGGAGTTTTGGGAGAGGAATGTTGTCCCATTCTTGTCTGATGTAGGACTCTAGCTGCTCAACAGTCCTGGGTCTTCTTTGCTGGATTTTTTGTTTCATGATGTGCCAACGGTTCTATTGGTAAAAGGTCTGGACTGCAGGCAGGCTAGTTCAGCACCCAGACACTTCTACTTTGAAGCAATGCTGTTCTGATAGATGCAGTATGTGGTTTAATATTGTCTTGCTGAAATATGCAAGGCCTTCCCTAAAACCTATATATACTGTTCACCATTGACAGTGCCATTCCAGATGTGTAAGCTGCTCATGCCATAGGCACTAATGCAACCCCATACCATCAAAAATGTAGGCTTTTGAACTATGCGCTGATAACAAGCTGGATGGTCCCACTCCTCTTTAGTCCACAGGACACAGCATCCATGTTTTCCAAAAAGAATTAAAAATATTCGATTCATCTGACAGTTTTCCATTTTGCCTGAGTCCATTTTAAATTAGCTTTGGCCAAGAAAAGATGGCGGCATTTTTTAATCATGTTGACATATGGCTTCTTCTTTGCGTGATACAGCTTTAACTTGATATTTGTTGATTGCACGGCAAACTGTGTATAGAGACAATGACTTCTGAAAGTGTCCCGAAGCCCATGCAGTGATTTCCTGTACAGAATCATGCCTGCTTTTGATGCAGTGCTGCCTGAGGGCCCAAAGATCATGAGCATCCAATATTGATCTTTGGCCTTGCACAGAGATTACTCCAGATTTTCTCAATCTTTTGATGATATGCACTGTAGATGGTGTTATATTCAAAGTCTTCTTAATTTTACATTGAGGAACATTTTTCTGAAATTGTTCCATAATTTTTTAGAGTTTTGTGCAGATTGGTGAACCTCTGCCCATCTTTACTTCTGAGAGACTCTGCCTTTCTAAAATGCTCTTTTTATACCCAGTCATGTTACTGACCTGTTGCCAATTAACCTACTTATAGTTGCAAAATGTTCCTCCAGCTGCTTTTTATTTGTACCACTAACTTTTCCAGCCTTTTGTTGCCCCATTGCAACTTTTTTGAGATGCATGGCTCCCCATCTAGTTCAAAAGAAGTTATTTTTCGTGAAATGGTAAAATGTCTCACTTTCAACATCTGATGTGTTCTGTGTTCTACTGTGAATAAAATATGGGTTTATCACATTTGCAAATCATTTCATTCTGTTTTTATTTACATTTTACACATCCCACCTTTTTTGGAATAGGGGTTATAATATACACCGATCAGCCATAACATTAAAACCACCTCTTTGTATCTACAATTTTTGTCCATTTCATCAGCTCCACTGACCATACAGGTAGAACTTTGCAGTTCTACAGATACAGACTATAGTCAATCTGTTTCTCTGCATACTTTGTTAGCCTCCTTTTACCCTGTTCATCAATGATCAGGACCACCACAGAGCAGGTATTATTTGGGTGGTGGATCATTGTGAGCACTGCAGTGACCCTGATATGGTGCTGGTGTGATTGTGTGTGTTGTGCTGGTATGATTGGATCAGGCACAACAGTGCTGCTGAAGTTTTTAAACACTGTGCCCACTCACTGTCCATGCTATTAGACACACCCATGGTGTTGGTCCATCTTGTAAAAGTAAAGTCAGAGACCGTAACTCATCTGCTGATGCACAGTTTGTGTTAGTCATGCTCTAATCCATCACAGGATTCTGCCCACAGGATGCGTGGTCCTGATCATTGATGAACAGGGTAAAAGGAGGCTAACAAAGTATGCAGAGAAACAGGTGGACTACAGTCTGTATCTGTAGAACTGCAAAGTGCACCTGAATTGCCAGTGGAACTGATGAAATGGACAAAGATTGTAGATACAAGGAGGTGTTTTTTTGGCTGATCAGTGTACATTGATTATAAATACAATTTTGCTTTGTATTTTTGGTTACCCATATTTTGTAAATGGGAACCATTGTCAGACTTTTATTTATGTTAGTAATGTACTTTTTTCCAGAAACATACCACAAAAACATGTTAATTAAAACAATGCTTTATTGTCCTTCCCCCTTCCACAATACAATTCTTCAAAAATTTTGGCACATTTTCTATTTTCTAATAAAACAGAAAAAAATATACACTATTTCAATACTCTGAAGAATAAGTTAAAGGTACACTAAGTAATACTTCTCCTGAACAACACATAATTACAATGATTATAGTATTGCATGGTACAGTATTTGACTCGCATTTAATAAAGGGTGATAAAATGATCTTAAATGACATCCATACTGAGATTTCATAACTGAACTGAGACTTAATTGTAAGGAAGCTACCAAGAAATTATATTAATCAAATGTGATACAAGAAATGAAACTAAACCCTACATTGAATCTTTCTACCATTATACTTAGTGTACCTTTAAAAGTCACCAAAGGCTCAAACATTGAAAGACAAAAATGCATCTTTTGACACAAAAAAGCGAGCTTAAAGCTAAAGCACTAGTGACTAGACCCTATGCTAACAGAGACTAGAGCAAATGTTCTAGTCAATACTATCTATTGTAGCCCTTTAATTTTATTTAACAGGTAATATTTTTTTAAATCAAACATGAATTTATGGTAATAATTCTGATGAATTCTAAGTGCAATCTGTGTTAAAATGCAGGCACTAATCAATCACTTGCTTATGGCACATCATAAATGAACACTGTGATACAAATGTATACAATGAAACATACAGTAGAACTCTTTCAACTTCACTGATATGAGGATGATGGGCAAATAATTCTGATACCTGGTAAAGAGCAAGTCATAGACAGCTGTAGACCTTTACAGTCTCTAAGACATAGGAGCAGGTAGGACCAAAATGGACTTTTCTCATTTGCCTGGGAGATTGAGGAGTAATATGTAAAATGATAGGACTCAAACGCATAACAGATTGTTGCATCTGGACAGTTTACAAAACAAAAAGCAGAGTCTAGTTGCAGCCTTAGAGATAGTAGGTAATCGAAGATGCTGTGAACTACTGCTGCTCTTTTCTGGCTAGAGCCTTTGCTTCCTGAAAAGAAGTAAACAGTAGTTTAGCTTTTGCAGAGTATTAAGAAGCTAAAGATTTACTAAGGTTTACCCACAACATAGGAAGACAATGGCCAACAATGGTTTTATAAAATTAACATTACATAAAATCTTTTCTACTTAAGCAATTGTATAAAAAAACAAACATTTACAATATAGTACTTGCTTTAATCACTAGATTTAGTAGACACTGCAGTGCACATACTGGTATATACTGGGTTTTTACTATAACCTCCAGATTCTTATCACCACCACTAGAATACTCATATCATTAAAGGAAATCTAGAACATCTCATTATAGTCATTCATTGCAAGAGTTTTTCGGTCATTGTTTATGATGGGTGCCAATACTTCTGTAGCCTGTAGGCAAATATTATCAGATCCACAGGCACTGTATATGACTATAATGGAACTGAAAGCAGAATCTATTTTATTTGGTAAGTACAAGGTAAACAGGAATTTTCCAGTGGGCATTTGCTAACACATAACTAGTACATTATTAAAATCAGGATAATCTTTTTCATAGAAGGCACAGCTGCAGCTGAGATAATACTGACAGTAACATCTAGCTGTGGAAAAATTCTAAATCAAATAATAAAATATCAACTAATGTAATATCCTGTTGCTTCAAAAATATGGTGGTTGGTGGTTTATGAGGGAGAAAGCCAAATAAAATGTTTATATTTCACTCCACCCAGTTCAGTTCCTCAAATGACTTGTGAAAACTATTTATCTGGCTCCAGGTTATAGCACTGACTTTAGATTAGTTGTTATTAGAGGTGAGTGAGCTGGACATGTGGAAAAAAGCCAGTGACGTGGAAAAAACCCACTCAGGCATGCTGCTCGCCTTTAGTAGGGTCATCTTAATTAACACTGGGGCTGTTGGGAATTTGACATTTGCCATTACTCTGCAGGGTTGTACGCAGCTTGCCAAATCAAATAGGATAGCCAGACTCGCGATTGTTATTTGCCTGTGGAATTTTTTAATATATGCAAGATTTTATGGGTTCTGTCCTGTATTTGACCTAAAACGCATACCTTAGAACCTGGGGGAGCAGTCAAGCCTAGAAAAGCATATACAGCGTTTTCTTCTCGTGCATCAAAGAAGGCCTCATAGTTCTGTGGGAAGGGAGAAGTTTCATTTTACATGAAATCAGAATCAAGAGACTGTTCAAGGATGAGGCAAATAGAGAACAGCTGAGCAAAATTAATGTGCATTATCAATTATTATTAGCTGAGGCACAGCCAACACTACAAAATAATTTAAATTGTGTATGTGTAGGTGGGGGTGTGGGTGTATGTGAAGCCAAGAGCCAGCCTTCTTCTCCAATTTCAAACTGATTAGAATACCAAAACAGTTATTAGAAATTGGACTGACCCCACAGTATCTCTCCTCATTGAATATCTGAGGTGGGAGGGGGTTCCCTGTGGCTGGTCGGGAATCTACTGGTACGTTTTCCTGCATCCATTTCCTGTTCTTTTCATTGGCTGCAATGTCACATTCTTCAAAATCGATCTTATTGGCTGCCAGGAACCCCATGACATCCTGCTGCTGTTTCTTGATCTAAAAGGGAAGAAAGAGAATGCTGATTAGTCCAATGCCCTTACGATTATCACTGTCTGACCTTAGTGCTATTATACCTAAAACAAGATGTTCCTTTGTTAAAAAATACACAGAGGAAAAGGGTTATTTCACTTCCGCTAAAATTTCTGTTTACTTTCAGTACGTAAACTCTCTGCCAAAATGCTAAAAATATTTTTGTGAAACTAAACACAAGTATTAGAGTAGATATGTATATAATATAGACAGGAATATGTTTATCTACAATACAACTAAAAATCCCAAAGCCCTTCCAATTAGGACTGTGTGGACATGACAGATCTCATAATGAGCAACACCATGTCCCAGGCAATTTAAACATTTATAACAAAAGCCCGATCCAAACAGGATTAAATTTACATGGGATCCTGAGGTAATTGCTTCCTTTACAGATGCTCCTCTGTCTTTCTCGTTCCTCCTGAGAAAAATACAGTCCGAATAACATACTGTTTTCATCTAACTCAGTGCTCATCTGATCCTTTTACTCCCATTCTGATATAAATCTTTATGATTTTGTGATCGTGCGATCATGCCACTAGCCATATTTAGCCTCCTAGCATGTGGATCCACGAGACCCAGCTCCAACCCCCAGATTGAAAAATAAAAAATGGATGCTTTTGAAGAGTCACTCAACCATATATATACTTGGTCTGGATGGAAAGTCTTCCAGTCTATATGCTAACTTGGAGAGCAGTATCAAGGCACAACATTTTTTTTACACCTTACCATAAACTGAAATGTAAACTGACTGTGGATGAATCACTGCTTTTGATTTTGAGACATTTCAAAACAGCTAATGTATACCTTCATACTATTAGCAATGCTAGCCAGAAACCTATCAAGATCACTACTGGCTTGGAATTTTCACAATGTTTTTTCCACTTATGAATTTTGTGCCTTGTATATGTGAACACAGGGCTGTCTTAAAGCTGCTGCTTTAATCCTTCTTGTATTTCACATAACTTGGCAACAAATGCTTGCAGAACAGTTTTTCCCTCAAAGTTGATAATTGGGTGGGGTAACGAGGTACACTATATTGCCAAAAGTATTCACTCATCTATCCGATCATTGAATTCAGGTGTTCCAATCACTTCCATGGCCATGTGTATAAAATCAAGCACCTAGGCAGGGACGTAGCAGACAGGGGGAATTTGGGTGTTTCAACACCCCCACTTTTGCTGAAACACGATTTCACCCCCCCCCTTTCAGATTAAAACGAAACTAAAATAGGCTACGCAGGGGTTGGCAACCCTAGGCATGCGCGCACACATACACGCACGCATGCACGCACGCGCGTGCAGACAAACACATAGACGACTTTTCAGCCAATCACGGCAAATGTAGGGAACACAAAGAACTGCCCATTCTTCTTTGCAAAATAGCTCAAGCTCAGCCAGATTGGATGGAGAGTGTTTGTGAACAGCAATTTTCATGT
>JAOVVH010000059.1:2924991-2941509 GCA_028566435.1 Scorpiodoras heckelii | reverse complement strand
GACCCACAAACAAGCAACAACTGAAGACAGCTGCAGTAAAGGCCTGGCAAAGCATCACAAAGGAGGAAATCCAGCATTTAGTGTGGTGATGTCCATGGGTTCCAGACTTCAGGCAGTCATTGCCTGCAAAGGATTCTCAAAAGTATTAAAAATGAACATTTTATTTATGGCAATGTTAATTTGTCAAATTACTTTTGAGCCACTGAAATGAGGAGGCTTTGTACAAAAATGGTTGCAATTCCTAAACATTTTATAGGATATTATTGTTCAGCTCCTTGAATTAAAGTCTAAACTTCAATTGCATTTCAGTTGTTTCATTTCAAATCCAACGTGGTGGCATGCAGAGCCCAAATCATAAAGATTGTGTCACTGTCCAAATATTTCTGGGCCTAACTGTATATACAAAACCATTATTGGTTAAATATGGCTGACAGGCTTTAAGGCACAGCAAAAGCAAGTCTGATGAGAAGTAGAGAAAATGGCCATAGAAGGGGAGACAGAAAACACCAGATCTTTTGGGACTAGGCTAAGGGAGGAGGGCATCAGTTAAACACAATCCATATATGGTCTGCTGTTGGGAGGTTAGCATTAGTGGTTCATAAGTCTGCAAGCATCTGTTTCAATACACAGAGCAGATAAAACACACATTGAGCTTGTTTCTGACAAAATATACATTTGTTACAAATCTGTTACTTTAAACGGATAACTGCAAACCCCTTTTGCCTTTGCAAAAGCATGTCATGTCTGAGATGGTGAGCACTCAGGAAACACTGCACGACAGCAGTGTTGTACCTTGGATGGTTATGGAATGTCTGGAAATGAGTTGCATCATGAACTCAGCAGTTGTTACGCAAGCCCAAGCTCTCCAAAGAGAATGTAAGAGGAGAGCAGTCCTCACTTTCAGATCAGGCTTTGAGTGATACAACTCACAAAATAGACATTTTCCAGTGAATCAAATTTCACATGCAGAAGACCCAAAGGTAATCTCACCTTTTGCATTATTGTACTTGAAATTAGCCCAGTTCAAACTATGAGCTCTTTTTACATGTCTCTTGTTTGTATTACCTCTTGGACAAGAGTAGTTACAAACAAACTCAATGCCTTCTCTCTTTCTTTTCTTACAGCAAACTAGAAGTCAAGTGAGATGAGGGCCTAAATATACCAAGTATAAAAATTCAAACACCATCTAAATAAACAATGCTATATTACAATGCAATCCTTAGCCACTGTAGATGTCTAATTCCAAGAAAGCTATTCAAAAATCCCCTAATCTTACAATGTTAATTATTGATTAGTGCCTTGATTGCTCATACTGAACACAGAACTTTTTTTTATTTTATTATTACTGCAACCATCTTACATATCGTGAAAGATAACAGTAAGTGTTTTGACATGGTTTAATTTCACTATTGTCTCTGACTGAGACTAAAAGACCTTTCCGTTCTACTCTCACAGTTACAGGAATAAAACTGAATCAATACCAATAAAGCCTCTGTAATAGCCTGAAGTATAGACGCTCTGAATCTAAAAACTAAATCATTATCATTTAACAGCAATTTTGAATTAGACAGGAATTTTCAGAAAAATTCTCTTAGTAATTTGAATGACCACACATTGCCTTAGTCATACCTACACCTGTCGCTTGAGCAGAGGGCTAAAATCACTGACACAGCGTGTATAAAAGTTTGAAATACAAAGTTATCTAGAAACTCTATGATGCAACCCATTAGTCACTACCAAGTCAATATCATGAGTTTGTCAGCTTGACTAGATTGCCAATACAGACTGCACATTGAGGATAAACTCACTGGTTATCAAATACAATTCACTCTTACGCACTCATTATCTAAATTGCTTATCCTATTACTGGGTCACAGGGTTGCTGTAGCTTATCCAAGCACTCACTGAGTTTAAGGCAGAGAAACACCCTGGTCAGGTCGCCAGTCCATCATAGGGCAGTCACACAGATGGACACATTTACACACACACCTAGGAGCAATTTATTATCTCTAATTCACCTGACTGAATGTTTTGGACTGTGGGAGGAAACTGGAGCTCCTGGAAGAAACACGTGCCTACACATGAAGAACATCCAAACAGAAAGAACCCTTGCTCCCTGTTGAAGAGGGTTCTGTTAATTTCAATTTAATTTGTGTATCACATTTAACAATGGACAGTAATTTACAATTCTAAATTTTAAAATGGGGGGGGGTTCATCTCCCACCAACAATGTGACCTTGACCAGGATAAAACTGTTACTGATGATGAATGAATAAATTAATTAACAGTATCAGGATAACACACAGAACTCCACACAGAAATGACCCTTGTCACCTGGCCAGAGACTCAAACCCAGTCTTGACGTACGTGTATAAATTCCCACCCAATTCTGACCCAACAACCCTTACATGGTGCTGTGAATTATTATTAAAGGATTGTCAGGGCAACTGACAGCAGTACAGGTACTTACCAACTCAAAAATCTATTCTTTGAATAGAAAAATCCTACATATTGTACATTAAGTCACCATCACAATAAATAATTTGTTTAAATAAAAAGTTTGACCAAGGTAGACCTGGAAGCTTAATCCATAACTAATAACGGTTGTAACATAATACTAAAATGTTATACAGATATACAGCATAAGTACAGTTGCATATGCAGTAACAGCAATGCTCTCATAAGACCCAGGATTTTTAGGAGTGCTCCTCTACAGTGGAGAAAATAAGCATTTGATACACTGTCGATTTTGCAGGTTTTCCCACCTACAAAGAATGGAGAGGTCTGTAATTTTTATCGTAGGTACACTTCAACTGTGAGAGACAGAATCTAAAAAAAATTCTAGAAAACCACAGTGTATGATTTTTAAATAATTAATTTGCATTTCATTGCATGAAAAGTATATGATCACCTACCAACCAGCAAGAATTATGGCTCTCACAGACCTGTTAGTTTTTCTTTAAGAAGCCCTCCTATTCTGACTCATTACCTGTATTAATTGCACCTGTTTGAACTCGTTACCTGTATAAAAGACACATGCCCACACAACTCAATCAATCACACTCCAACCTCTCCACCATGGTCAAGACCAAAGAGCTGTCTTAAGGACACCAGGGACAAAACTGTAGACCTGCACAAGGCTGGGACGGGCTACAGGACAATAGACAAGCAGCTTGGTGAGAAGGCAACAACTGTTGGCGCAATTATTAGAAAATGGAAGAAACACAAGATGACTGTCAATCTTCCTCGGTCTGGGGCTCCATGCAAGATCTCGCCTCGTGGGGTATTATGATTCTGAGAAAGGTCAGGAATCAGCCCAGAGCTACATGGGAGGACCTGGTGAATGACTTGAAGAGAGCTGGGACCACAGTCTCAAAGATTACAGTTAGTAACACACTACGCCGTCATGGATAAAAATCCTGCAGGGCACGCAAGGTCCTCCTGCTCATGCCAGCACATGTCCAGGCCCATCTACCAATGGCCATCTGGATGATCCAGAGGAAGCATGGGAGAAGGTCATGTGGTCAGATGAGAACAAAATAGAGCTTTTTGGTATCAACTCCACTCGCTGTGTTTGGAGGAAGAAGAAGGATGACTACAAACCCAAGAACACCATCACAACCGTGAAGCATGGGGGTGGAAACATCATACTTTGGGGGTGCTTTTCGGCAAAGGGGATAGGACGACTGCACCGTATTGAAGGGAGGATGGATGGGGTCATGTATTGCTAGATTTTGGCCAACAACCTCCTTTCCTCATTAAGAGCATTAAAGATGGGTCGTGACTGGGTCTTCCAGCATGACAATGACCCAAAACACACAGCCAGGGCAACTAAGGAATGGCTCCGTAAGAAGCATTTCAAGGTCCTGGAGTTGTAGATGAGAAAACTTGCAAAATCGGCAGTGTATCAAATACTTATTTTTCCCATTGTAGATGTAATCTAGTGTGGTTAGCACAGCACATTTCAAGACCTTTGAACTAAGCTCTATGCTAAACTATGCTAGTATAATCAAGCTGGAAGTGCATTCTTACAATTTTACTGCATATTTTCCAATACAATACAATATTCAATCTACAGACATCTTCATTCAAGAGTGGAATAAAATGTTCCATTCTGACAACAAAGATAACACACAGCGTTATTCCACACCTAGGTCATTTACTGATACCGCATTCATTTGTTTACAGTCAGAAGAGTTCCTCTTCCTTTAACAGTCTATAACTAAAGATCATTATGATTAATGACAAATAACTTACATTTTCTTTATACTTGTACTTCACACAGCAGAATTAGATTTACATTGGTTTACACATACTTACATTTATTTTTGTATTTATGTCTTAATCATGGATGCCAATACGTATGTAGAAAATAGTAACATCAAGCTAGCTGGCAGGCTCAAAATTGTTAAAACAAACATGATATCTGTAATTTATTCAAATCATGGTGGTCATGAAGACCAATAAAAGCTTATCAACTGAAAAGTTTTTAAGTAACCACACAAACACAAATCCCTGTTTCTACAGATGAGGCTGTCCTGTAAATAATATTTTTTCCTTATTGGTGAGTAAAAACACAAATATTGGTAGGCCAACTTCAATTCCAGATCCATCCTAACCCTATATGATTGATTTCATTAAACTATAGCACTTTACCACATTATCATGGGTGAGAAATTATTTTGGGTTTGCTAGAGCTGTTATTGAATTGTATACATAAGATTGATGAGTAAAGGCACCCAAGATAAGAGCTGATGCACAATGCAGAATTGAAAGAATCATATATCCAAGTATGAAGTACATGTTTTAATCTAATTCTTAAGCAAATGTTTATTTTAGTGGCACGCTTGACAGTATGTATGTTACAATAAGTAATACTGATTTTCTAAAGAAATTTCTCAAATGATTGTCTTATACAGGTTCTTTACCTATTTATCTATTAAACCATTTTTTTCTTTTCACATTGCATCCTTTTCATAACATTGTCCAGAAAGTCTATATTTGAATAACAAAATCAGATGAACCCAGAGCAAAGAAAAACAAAAACAAGGTCTCATTAATATGTCATTACTCCTAGACAACAATGATTTCGTATGGAAATACAAAGGAGAATTTAGTCCATAGCTCAAAAGTTTCTCCTGATAAAAAATCCCAGTAATCTCATGTCTCCTCTTGAGGTTTAGTAGAGAGCTCATTATATTTTCACATTGTTCTCAGATTTGTTAATGTCAATTAGAACTACAGCTTTAACCTCAGAAGAATCTTGTCTCATTTTGTCCAACTTCTAGGAATTTTAAGAGAAACATCTGTGACAGTTGATACCTAAATGAAATACAAATGAGAATAACAATAAAATCTTCTGTGCCACCAAAGATCAACATTTAAGTGCTAAAGTTTTCCTCTGGGGACGCCCGAAAAGGTCAAATTTCATCCAGTTTATTCAACAGTCTTGATCACCATGTTATGATATTTGGCCTCATAAAATAATTTGGTCAACTCTAAAAGGTGTGTCAATGTTACATAACTTCAATCTTTGGAGTTTAACATCAATGGTTAACTGACCAACTTAGGAGGAGCTAGCTAAACACATGTCATGTCTGCAGCCTAGGATAGCAGATCACTGTTTTATATCAGTGTGTATAACAGAACATGCAACTTTCTCTGGGGTTATTATTTTTATGTATTTAACATTGGAAATCCCCCTCTGCCAAACCACCAAAGATATTTTTGTTACTGCTATCATAACATGCCATTATTTTGTTATCTTAGGTGACGATCATGGCCATGCCGAAAGGATACGAAAGCAGTTGTATCGCTAAGAAAAAGCCACTACAACGCCATATTCAATGCAACATAAAAGCGACAGCATATAACCTGATACATATCCACTTTCACAGATCAGGAAGCGACTGCATCACTGTGCAAAATATGTCTTCAATGCCATATATAGAGCTATTTATTTCTCCACTTCCTGTGCTGTTTAAAAAGAAAATTAACCTCATCTAGTCATTTTAATAGCATCCTGATCTGCGTCTCATCTGTATGAAATTTTATACGTACGCGTTATGCGTTTAAAGAAAAACTGTAAATATTTGATAAAGGAATCAGCCTGTTTGTACAGCTGTACGCTCCTGGGAAGTTTTCGCATCTGCAACCCGGATATCATGCATAGATGCTAGCTGCTGGTTCACATGCACACCTTTCAAATGTTAGAAAAGGAACAAGTTCCTGCTTCAGTCATTTGTCATCACGAATACACGACTTTGAATCTTACCGCGGTTGATCCGGATGACGACGCGATGTAAACTTTGATCACCATCGTGCTCGAAATTCCCCGGGCGTTGAAAAACAGAGATGGCTTGGAGGCTGTTAAAATGTGACGGAGCGTGCCCTTTCCTCCTCAAAACTGTAGACTAGTGTTCTCGACGGAAGACTATACAAGACTCGCCAAGCCTTTGGACAGGCTTCCCCGCCCCTCACTCACTCACTCACTCACTATCTCTCTCTCTCTCTCTCTCTCTCTCTCACACACGTATACACACGCAGTTCGTTTGCTAACAACGCTGGAACAATACACTGGTAGCGTGTGCAAAACAGCTATATTATATGAGGTCTGTCCAAAAAGTAATGATAATTCTTTTTAGTTATTGAAAAAAAAATATAATTCAATATTACCTTTACAATATGATCATTGTGAATGCACACAATGCTCCCAACGCCTCTGCTGTTGTTGGTAGCAGTCCTTGAAATCGTCAACTGTGAGGCTGTTCAGAGTCTCGGTTGTGGCGGATGTGGTTGGGCGACCAACAGTACCCTCTTTGAAACCTTTGTTTTCCTTCGGGAAACACGAACATATGCAGGGCAAGGTTTAATCTAGAACCAGTTTTGGGAACCTGTGGCTTTCTCCGACCTGTTTATGCACTTTTTTTCACTCTTTCATTCATCTTCAGTAACCTGTTTATCCTAGTCAAATTTATGTTGGAAATTAGCATAGCCATTAAATACATCTACGTGCATATTAATGGACAACAGAAGGAAACCAAAGAAATTAAGATGCACATGGGGAGAACATGTACAGAAGCTTCACACATTCATGATTTAAGGACTGAACCTTGTTGCTCTGTAGCAGCAATGCTACCATCTGCACCACAGTGACACTCCAACTTTCTCACAGCAAAGATGATTTCTGCACATGCGGTTGAAAATCACAATTTTAACTGAAGTGAGAAATCAACTGAACTGAAGCGTCATGTGAACAAGTATTAATTGCCAAATCCTTGGGGCAGTCGCGGTCTTGCAGTTAGGGTGTCTGCCCCATGATTGGAAGATACTGGGTTCGATTCCTGTGACTGACAGGACTCAGCTGAAGTGTCTTTGAGAAGGCACCTAACACCCAATGGCTCCACGGGCACTGGCTAGGGCTGCCCACTGCTCCAGGCATGTGTGTTCACTGCCCCCCAGTGCATCTTCACTAGTGTGTCTCACTGCACAGATGGGTTGAAATGTGAAGGTTCAATTTCACTGTGACAAAAAAAGTGTCACTTTTGTCACTTGTTAGATATATGCCACTTGACTAACTTGGTCTTGGTGTTTTGGCAGCTGGTAGCTGGTCAGACCAAGCTGGATTATGTTATGTTATATGAACATAATAAAATCCAATAAATAAACACCCCCTACCATCTGCAAAGTAATTAAACAATATTGGACTGAGATGTGACTGACAGGTGCTTCTTGTTTCCCAAGTGTGTCCTACTAGATTGACTGTTTAAACAATTAATTGGTCTGAGTGTCTATTCTTGGTTTGAACCCTGGATTTCACTTGTGTATTGTTAAATAAAGGATAAAGCAATATGATGATCAGAGAGCTGTCAGGGGGGTGTTCATTTCAAAGCTGAGGAAAAACTATCAGAGCCATTGCACAAGCATTGGGCAATGGGAATACCCAATAAAACAATTTGGAATGTCCTGAAAAAGAAATAAACGTCTGGTGTACTAACAAACAGATACTGAATGGGTTGGCCAAGGAAAACAACAACAGTTTATGAATGAAACACACTGACAGCTGCAAAGAAACCCCCCCCCCAAAACAACAGTAAGTGACCAACATCTACAGCACATGGGCAAAGGTATCACAATTCAGCTTGTGAAGAAGATTCTGAGAGCAGAAATATAGAGGCCATACCACAAGATGCAAACCAGTCATCAGCAGTAAGAATCAGAAGGCTAAATTGGAATTTTTGGAGAAATACAGAGATAAGCCACAAATGTTCTGAAATTGAGATTAATCTCTACCAAAATGACAATGCTCCAGTTTCAGAATTTCAGCTTTAATTTCTTGATATTTATATATACATGTGTAGATGTGTTAAATAACTTGGAACATTGCACTGACAGACCACCCAGTCTTTAAGTGAGCAAAAGTAGAGGAACAGATTGTCTTAAAGTAATTAACATTTAATATTTGGTTGCATATCTTTTGCTTGCAGTATAACTGCATCAAACTTTTGTATTCTGTTGCTTATAATGCAACTTCTTTTAGTTGTTTGTTTTGGAGAGTTTCTCCCTTCAGTCTCTTCTTTAGGAGGTGTAATGCATGCTTGAGTTAAGGTATGGTCATTAACTTAGCCAGTCTACAACCTTCCACTTTGGCCTTTCCAATTTGGCCTTTCCATCACCTTTGTAGAGTTTGTGACTCATCTGTTTATTTATTTGCAAATTCCAATCTGGCCTTCTGATTTTTACTGCTGGTGAGTGATTTGCATCTTGGGGTGTGGCCTCTATATTTCTGCTCTCGAAGTCTTCTTCCAGCGATAGATTGAGATACCTTCACCCTGTCTTGTGAAGGTTGTTGGTGAAGTCACTGGCCGACCTGTTTGATGTACAGGATTGAGCAAGAGAGATCTGACAATTGTCATATGCTTATTTCTCAGACGCTGGTTTGATCAGAGTAGTGACTGGTGGGGGAAACAGTAGCTCAGTTGATGCCATTTTAGTCAACATGGAGCAGTGGTCAGCACAACATTGCATGTTCGTTGTTAAAACATTTTTTTTTAAATGGTGATTGCTACTTAACAGCTATTGCGCATTAAGTTCAATATTCCTCATCACAGTACAGTGCCCTCTCGGAACACAATAAAAAAATGGGTTGAAAATTTTCATAATAACACTTCTGCCTTGAAAACAAAACCACTTCGCAAGCCACGTACAGTTCGAATGCCAGGAAATGTTGAAAGCGTGTGTGCATTTGTAATAAGGAGTCCGTGTGGTTCAGCTTCATTTATCTTAAAAGTAAAATCTTCGTCACAAGACCACAAACAATTGTCAACAAGACAAAATTGCTGCAATTCCTGGACCAGTTTTACATTGTGTAATGGCAAATCCAATCTGCAGATTGGAAATGTGCATGCGCAGTGAGGGAAGTCATCTGAGTGATATAGTTTTTCACAAATAAAAATGGTATTAAAAGTTTTGTGTAATGATTGTATTGTCAAATAAAACTTATGATTGTCATGTTATTTCATTTAAAAAATCAACAGGTCTCTCTGGCTCACCCTGTATAATTGTTAGCGTAAGAACCCATAATATCGGGCACCTGAAATTCACCTGAAGTAATTAAGTGCCGTAACGTGATTGGTAAAGGGAGAGAAATTAAAGACATAATAGGCAGAAAAAGGAGATGGTCAGAAAAAGGAGTTGTCTGATGATATGGGACCTTACGTTAGCACATTTAAAATTGCTTTATTGGCTATGCACAATGCTTGAGCAATGGCTCTGATCAAATTTCCTTCTTTTCTAGATCAGCTTCAAAATGTCTCTTTGTTCTCTCATATACATTTCTCTGGTCTTCATGTTGATTTATCATTTTTAACAAGAAAAAATATATTTTTAATGTAATCATAATGCTGAACAATTATTTGTATTAGGACATTATAGACAACATTTAAAAATGTGTCATAAACTTTCAAATATGGCCGCTTACATTTTTTTATATTGTAATCTCTGCTATGAAGTGAATATTAACAATAGTTCTGAAGGTCCAGCACTAGTTGCATCACATTTGTCATGAGTAGGCCAGCACAAGACACCTGCTACAAAATTCATGTTATTTAACTAACTGTCAGACAGTTATTAAATAGAGAGCTCTGCCTAGCTCACTATATTCTATTTTACATGGCTTCCCAGACACAATAAGTGTATTTCCCTTCCTGTGAATTTGGCCAAAGAAAGAGACCGGCATGAACGCACCGGGTGAGGGGGCGCCATTTTGGGCCTAGATTAATTATAAAGCAGTGTAAAGCTACGGGAAACCTTGCAATCGAATACCTCTCGAAACAATGCAGGTTTCCTCAAATATTGTATAAATACAACGGAAGGGGGCTAAAGCATATAAAATGAAATGCCCTTTCTGCAAATAAAACAGTGAACTTGAATAACTTAATGATTTTCTTCTTTCCTACTCTGTAACTGTAACTAGCTTTTGGCGCGTATGAGGAAAATACCGGCTGGGTTCTTCTTCTTCGTGCGCGGGTCTCCATTCCGAGTGCTGATTGGTGGTAGGGGACATCAATCAGCTCTTAGACGCGCCCCTCCTCCCATTCAGCCACTAGCTGTAATGTTCCTGTGTGTTTACTACTGTATTTAGGATTAGGACACGGTCACGTATATGATCTGAGTCCTCAACAGAAGTCTTGGTTTTAGTATTTTTAAAGACACCTTTTAGGAATCCACCATGCCCAAAAGAAAGGTATGTAAGTCCACGGTTTGTGTTGATAGGTTTGTGTTGATAGTATTACTTGAAATCAGTGGAGTTAGCTATTGCTCGATGTTTTTGTGAAGCTATGTCCACAAGACTTGACTTAATTTAAATTCCCTTTGTCTCCAAAATATCTAATTTTCCTAAATAATTTTAGTTGTTTTTTAAATTGCTGCGGTACAAGTCGATATAAATTTCCATTATTTTGAGAGTGCATCGGGACTCTGTTTCTCAAGCAGCCTTGCTGGGTAGAGTATGAAATCTAGTTTTGCTCTCCATGCTGGTAAACCTCAAGCAGCCATGCTTTTACAGTTCACTGTGAAAAATGGCTGCGAACAAACGCTATTTTTACTATCTTTAACCCCTAAATGGGCTTCAACAGGGCTCAAAAAATGGCGCATGAAATTTCTTTTCTGTTGCACTCGCCAAGGTATGCTTCAATGGCGGCGAGAAGATATATTTGTTGTTTTTTCCCTTTGTTCGTGCTGCCAGATGGCTGCAATGGCGGCCATTTATCGGCAGATGGCGCCTTGGATTTTTGTGTCGGCCCCTCCCCCCAGGGCTGGGAGTCGATCGCTAAAGATGATTCTCCGATTCCAGGCTTTGGGAACACAAGAGTCGATTCTAAAGCTTTGTTGTCGATTCGGTAAATAATATTGATTCAGCTCAAGTGCACACAGCCCCCACAAGACGTAGATTGAGTAGGAAACTCCAGTGCCACTGTTAGTTTGTTAATAATAATATGAATGATAAGTATTAAATAGTTATCATAAATTATTAGTTATTAGTATAAAATTCAGTAATTAATGCTAACTAGCCAGTGTGTTAGTAATTTAATGAAAAAAATATAGTAATTTCATATGAAGCAGTGTTGACCTCAATAAGACCAGGTTTATATTAAAGGTCATATAGACAAAAACTTTTTCTTATCACTTCTTAATGTTTTAAATAAGACAAAAAGCAGTTGTGATAGCTGGTGGTCAGCATGATGTTGATAATGTCGAGATCCTTTATTATAATGCTGTGTAGATTCTGTCTGTCATTTTTTCATTTTGAACTTACTGATCATGATCTTTTCCCTCCTCAATATATTTTTCAGCAACAAGGTGCAGAGGGTGATACAAAGGAGGAGGTATGTAAACTTTTCCCCATTTGCATGCATTTTTTTGACTCTGAAACTTTACATCTAAATGTTTATAATTGACATGAATGGAGATTTTGTGTTGTGCTGATGTTCTTTCTGCCTTTTTAGCCTCAGAGAAGATCTGCACGGTTATCTGCAGTAAGTCAACAATAGCAGTTCTTGTTGCAAAATAATTTGCATGTTTGTCCATCTGTAAAAGTACATTTTAAAGCAGTTTTTTTTGCCTAAAATTTTTAATTGTTGGTTAAGTATTTTAATCCTTTAACTGTGTTTAATTTACAGAGACCGGCTCCTCCCAAGCCTGAACCGAAGGCAAAAAAGACAGCTAAGGTCGGAAACAGTTTTGAATAGCAGCATTTCAATACTGTGTCCTCTTTAATTTCAAATGTATACATTTATATTTAATTGGCAAACACTGAGTTAAACATGGGGCTGGTTCAGGTGGGATTTGGGTGGGGAGTAGGTGTTTGGTGTTTCTCAGCAAAAGTAGTAACCTCGAAATGCCCATAAGCAACAGAATCCCCTGTCAGTTCTCACCATATGTATATGATACACGGGAAGAGTTCAGTCTGATATCTCTATCCTATTTGTCTATCTTGTACACTAGACACTAGGGGGTGTCTCTGGGTAATTAAGATTTTATTTGTTTAAAATTGCATTTAAGAAATTACATGACTTAGTGTGTATTAAATTAAACCCTTTTTTCCATCCATTGAATCTGTTTTAGAGTTACTGAACACTGAAAACACTCAAAAAAACAATTTTTTTTCTGGGCAGAAAGACAAAGTGGTTAAAGACAAGAAAGATGACAAAAAGAACAAGGGGAAGGCCAAGGAATCTACAGAGCCAGAGACCAACGAGGAGAACCACTCAGAAAATGGAGACGCCAAGAGCAACACGGTACACTTCACTCATACAATCCTTTTATCTGTTACAGGTTTAACAGAAGTCTTATGACTATGATGTTCATTTAATATTGATCAGATCAGTACCAGCTGTATTAGCATTTTAACTGACCCTGGAAACTTCTTTACTTGCGGTGGGTGATTTGAAAAAATGACAGCATGATAAATTATGCAATGCATTGTATTGCATTGTGGGTACTTCTGCATGTTTCATAAAAATGTTCGGCCAGGTTAAATAACTAGTTATGTCATGCTATATAATTAAAACTGAAAATAATATTATAATAACATCAGTAATGGTAATTGAAAAGTAATAATATAATGATGATTTGGTCAGCTCTAAATAATGCACATTTATACGCTCAATAAGAAAAAACTGAGTTGGGAAACAAGAAGAAGAGAAAGAAATTATTCCATGGATGGATCAAAAAGTATAAGACAAACACTCTATGACAAAACGACACACACATGATTTCTATTAAGATAAAGGTGGGGAAGATGGTACTGATGAAACAATTTCTGGTTAAGTGATTTTGAACATTCATTTTCTCAGGTCGAGGAGACTCCAGCAGATAAGGAGGAGGCAAAGTCTGAGTAGCACCACAGCCTCATCAACTGTCTCTCCCTGTCCAGTTCCCGTTTTTTCTTCCACCCTTCAAAAGCGCTCTCACTCATGCTGTTGCCCCGCTCTTTAAGGCATATTGTTAACAGAGGAATATTTTTATCAATGATTTTATAAGTATCAGTACAGATTTTTAGCACAACCTAAAGCTGAATGCGGCATACCTTGCAGATTTGCAGCAGTAAAATTTAGTTTCTGCAGGATGAACACACCACACTAAAATCTTTTTTAAAAATGTTATTTTGTGAGTATTGTTAGCTTGTTTGTTCTAGGAAGAGAATAAATTCGTCTACAGTTTTGAGTGCTTATCCTGTTTTGTTTGTTTTTTTTTTCCTTCCTGCCCCTTATTCAGACAATAGTACCATATAACAAGTAATTTTCACTGTCTTTTTTTTACGTTCAGTGAGTCTACTTGCTTTTGTCTGTTGTACTAGATTTTTTTTTTTCACTTCAGTGTATTGTTCTTAGGATGGAGGAATACCAGGAAAAAACATCTGAAAACATTCCAGGGGAGAGATTCATGGCTTGATCTTTTTCAACCTACCCTGCATTATTTAAAAAACAATATTTTATCAAGAGCAGCTCATCCAAGACTATGCTGTTATATGAAATTTTCTAAATAATGAAATTTTTTTTTAGGATGAAATTCTAATCTTTACTGAAGTATGCAGGTGTTTGTGTACCCTAGCTGATGTTCTGGATGTCTCTTAATAAATGAAAACCTTTGAATTTTCCTCAGCTTGCTTCTCTGCATGAATATGTGTTGATTCTGGTAGCAGATTTATTCAAGAGCATGTGCATTTAGGATCACATTGCATTGTAGTAACTTCCTGCTTTTGTCATTTAAGATTTGGAATGTTGGTTCTTTCTGATCAGAAGCCAGTTAACTGTTTGAAAATTGTTTAAAAATGCTAATCTATTGTCAGTTTAAAAGAAAATAGAACAGTATACAAGAGGTTTTGTGTATGCCAATGTCATGGCAATATTGGGCTTTCAGTGATTTCTTTTAACTGTTTTTTTTTCTGGGACAGAATGAGTATACTCTCACCGAGCACTTCATTAGGTACACCTGTTCAACTGCTCTGTAATTCAAATATCTAATCAGCAATCACATGCTAGCACCTCGATGCATTTAGGCATGTAGACATGGTCAAGATGTCCTGCTGAACTTCAAACCAAGCATCAGAATGGAGAAGAAAGTGTTTTCAAGTGACTTTGAACATGGCATGGTTGTTGGCACTAGACGGGCTGGTCCGAGTATTTCAGAAACTGCTGATCTACTGGGATTTTCATACAGTGAGCAGCAGTTCTCTGGGTAAAAATGCCTTGTTGATGCCGGAGGTCAGAGGAAAATGGCCAATGGTTCAAGCTGATAGAAGGGCAACGGTAGCTCAAATAACCACTCGTTACAACCAAGGTATGCAGAAGAGCATATGTGTCGAACCTTGAAGCAGATGGGCTACAGCAGCAGAAGACCACACCAGGTGCAACTCCTGTCAGCTAAGAACAGGCAAATGAGACTACAATTCTCACAGGCTAACCAAAATTGGACAACAGAAGATCGAAAAACTGCCTGGTCTGAAGAGTCTCAGTTTCTGCTGTCACAGTTGGATGGTAGGGTCAATTTGTTATAAACAACATGAAAGCATGGCTTGTATCAATGGTTCAGGCTGGTAGTGGTGGCATACTGATGTGGGGGATATTTTCTTGGCACACTCTGGGCCCCTTAATACCAAATGAGTATCTTTTAAATGCCATAGCCTACCTGAGTATTGTTGCTGACCATGTCCTTTCCTTTATGACCACAGTGTACTCATCTTCTGAATGCTACTTCTAGCAGGATAATGCACCATGTCACAAAGCCCAAATCATCATCATATGACAATATTGGGCTTCTTTGAACTGTTCTGTTTCTGGGGCAGAATGTCTGAAAGAGTGCCTAATAGAAAAAACAAGCATTTCTTGCACATTTTTTGGAGGGGTGCAGGGTTTCTGAAATCTATATATTATACACTATATTGCGAAAAGTTTTCACAAGTTTAATTGAATTGAGCCCCTAGACATGCAGACTGCTTCTAGAAACAATTGTGAAAGAATGGGTCGGTCTCAGGAGCTCAGTGAATTCCAGCATGGTACCGTGATAGAATTCCACCTGTGTAACAAGTCCAGTCGTGAAATTTCCTTGTTACTAAATATTCCAAAGTCCACTATCAGTGGTATTATAACAAAGTGGAAGCAATTGGGAACGACAGTAGCTCAGCCACAAAGTGGTAGGCCATGTAAAATGACAGAGCGGGGTCAGTGGATGTTGAGGGACATAGTGCGCAGAGGTCGGCAACTTTCTGCAGAGTCAATCGCTATAGACCTCCAAACTTCATGTGGCCTTCAGATTAGCTCAAGCACAGTGTGTAGAGAGCTTCATGGAATGGGTTTCCATGGCTAAGCAGCTGCATCCAAGCCTTACATCACCAAGTCCAATGTAAAGCATTGGATGCAGTGGTGTAAAACATGCCACCACTGGACTCTAGAGCAGTGGATATATGTTCTGTGGAGTGACGAATCATGCTTCTCTGTCTGGCAATCTGATGGACAACTCTGGGCTTGGCGGTGGCCAGGAGAATGGTGCTTGTCTGACTGCATTGTACCAAGTGTAAAGTTTGGTAGAGGGGGGATTACTGTATGTTGTGGGTTTGATTTTCAGGAGTTGGACTCAGCCCCTTAGTTCCAGTGAAAGGAACTTTTAATGCTTCAGCATATCAAGAGATGCTGGACAATTTCATGCTCCCAACTTTGTGTGAACAGTTTTGGGATGGCCCCTTCCTGTTCCAACATGACTGTACACAAGTGCACAAATCAAGGTCCATAAAGACATGGATGAGTGAGTTTGGTGAGGAAAAACTTGACTGGCCTGCACAGAGTCCTGACCTCAACCCGAAAGAACACCTTTGGGATAAATTAGAGTGGAGACTGTGAGCCAGGCCTTCTTGTTCCACATCAGTGTCTGACCTCACAAATGCGCTTCTAGAAGAATGGTCAAAAATTCCCATAAACACACTCCTAAACCTTGTGGAAAGCCTTCCCAGAAGAGTTGAAG
>JAOVVH010000059.1:2893225-2906451 GCA_028566435.1 Scorpiodoras heckelii | reverse complement strand
CTGAGGACGCCCCCGAGCCCGCCTGCTCCGCTGGGGACGCCCCCGAGCCCGCCTGCTCCGCTGGGGACGCCCCCGAGCCCACGTGCTCCGCTGGGGACGCCCCCGAGCCCGCCTGCTCCGCTGGGGATGCCCCCGAGCCCGCCTGCTCCACTGGGGACGTTGCCGAGCCCGCCGCTCCGCCCCTTGGGTTCACGGGGATTTTTGCTCTGCCTTCTTGCTCCGCCATGGACGTCGCCCCGCCCTCTCGCTCCACTGAGGACGTCGCCCCTCCTCGTTACTCGGCCTCGGACGTCGCTCCGCCTGCCTGTTGCACTCCGGATGTCGTTCCGGATCCTCGCCTTGCTCGTCGCATCGCTCCCCCCTCTCGTTCCACGGTGGTCGTCGCTCCTCTCCTGGGCCTTGCCGAGGTCGGTGCTCCCCCCTCTGGCTCCGCTCGGGTCAGTGCTCCCCTCTGGCCTTGCTGAGAGCTTCGCTCCCCCCTCTGGCTTTGCTGTGGTCGTCGCTTCCTCGGGCTCCCCTGGTGCCTTTGCTCTGTTCGGTGCCACAGTCGTGCCCAGGCGTCACGGGCAGCCTCCTGGGTCTGGGACTGGGCTTGGACTATGCCCCCCAGGGCCTGGGCCCGCCTTGCAGTTTATCGTGTGTTTTGGGCACCTCGGAGCTGCGCCCTTGGGGGTGGGGGCTCTGTTACGTCCGTCCCCGCTAGAGGGCGCCTACAGCACTCTCAAGACAGGACTACGTGCCTCAGGGCATGTAGCATTAACGAGACTCACCTGCCGCTGATTTAGTGGCTCATTTACTTTGGGTATTTAAGCACGCTGGTTCCGCGCTTCCGGCGCGGATCATCTAATCATTTTTTTAAGTTCCATGTTGCCTAGTGTCATGCTCATGGTTCCTGCTCGTGCTTTAATTTATGCTAATGTTTCGTGTTTCATGCTCGTTTGTTTGGTTCAGTTACGTGGTTTGGTTTCGGTTTCGTTTCATTTTCCTTGTATATACTTCCCGGTTTAAATAAACATCTGCACCTGTCTCCAACCTCAACCTCTCCCGTGTGGTCACGTAACAAAATCTTGGAAAGGTGGCTGAAGCTTTTTGTGGCAGAGATGGAGAAATAATAGAGCAGGCCTTTAGACAAAAAAGAAAAATTCTCTGTGAAGTATGTTCCAGATGCTGTTACCATTCATGTCTTCAGTTTGGTATTTCTGAGATCTGTCTATCTTACTGTATAACCATGTGTTTTTGTCTGTGCCCCTTCTTTTCACACTTTGATCTGTCTCTGTTTTAGGGTACACTCACGGCTTGGTTCAAGAGGGTGCTGAGGCTTATTCTTTGTTCATGATGTCTTTTTCATTCAAGTTCATATGTTGTTACATGAGGGTTTTTGAAAATAAATTCTTATATCATACATTCATGGTGTCATTTTTATTTTTAATAATTTTAGTAGTTTTTGATAACCAAATAATTAACCAAGAGTTACTGAACCCAAAAATGTGCAAGTATACACTTAATGTAATTTAATGTCCTCTTTGTATTTGAAATTAAACATTTTTAATGGGTCAGTCAATACTTTCATTTTTGTACCTTTTATACGTATTGCTGTATTTAACACAAACATAGTAGCAGGTTACTGTGTGGAGTATATGTATCAGTATACCCAAGAGTATATTTAATAATGTTTTAAGTGTAGTAGTATTTTTGTCTTAGCTTTGCATGCATTAGTGAACTTTGACAGCAATATAAGTTTAGAACAGTAATGCACACAGTACTGAAACATAATGGAAATATATTTAAGTTGTGTTTAGTTGCTTGCATTTAATGTATACTTAAGTATGTTTTATAAAAGTACACTTAAATGTAGTAAATGTATCCAGGTATATTTAGTGATATTGAAATATAACTTAATAAATATATAAATAATTTCTAAAATTAATACATATAATTTAAATGTATTTTAATTGAAGTATATCTTAAATACAATAGCAATGAAGTGTATTCAGTATGTGCATCAGTACACTCAGAAGTGCATTTATAATGCAATAACAATTGTGCCTAAAAATTTACATTTAATTAAATTTGAGTGCAACTGCAGTTGTTTGGAAAAAAAGCACTCAAAAGCACAAAGTAATTCAGTAATTTTAATATGTAAACATAACTTAATTAGAATTTAAATACACTTAAATTGCATTAAGGTGTTCCAAAATAGTATATTAAGTATGCATTGAAGTGTGTATAAAGTGTTAACTCTAAACGTATGTATTTATTATATTAAGTATACTTTTCTTTCACAATGGTAAACGATTGTCCTGTGTGCATAAATATTAAAATGTAGTGCTTATACATTAGAAAGTCTTTCATTCAAATCATGAGGAGGCCGACCTGGGTTCACACCCATGTAGTTATTATAGGACACTTAGAAGAAAACAAGATATAGGTAAATGGGACCTATAGATATATATTTATTAAAGGTACATAACCAACCATAATAAAGTACTACAGAACTGACATCAACACAATCAGCACTAGAGAAGGTCAAGGAGAAAATATACACCTGAAATAATGAAGGGCCACAGCTTCATTTGCATCCCAGAGAACCATTCTCCTATCTCTCTTTTTTTCCCTTTCCCTAAATTGGTCCATTCCTTTTCTGTCTTTCTTTTGTTTTTGTTTATTTTTTGTAGGTCATATACAAATGACCTTATTTTAGGCACTTAAGTTTTCCTACAAAACCCATCTTTGGTCACATAAGATGATCACACTGCTTTTTAGGGTTCTATGGTGTTTTATGGTTACAAATCTTGCTTGGATGAACACTTATAATTCATCCAAATCTATATGTAAGCACAGTGTTACTAAAGATTTTGACAGTAAGGCCAGTTTTAGAAAGTGGAGAAAAACATCAGAGCAAGACAGCATAAGTGACTTCAAATCAACATACAGTAAGGTATAATACTTTACTATTTTAAATCTAGGACCTCACAAAAAAGGGAAATCCACAAGTTGTGAACAGTGACATGTGTTTATATTATTCCTTTAAAATATCCACATCAACACCAGACTTATACTTTGTGTATAGTCTATATATAACTGGTAGGTTTTTATGCAGTTGGCACAAACTCTTTTTACTCCATACTCTGTTATACTTTTTCTTGGAAAAATAGATATGTTTTTGTTACTAACATGTAAAAAATTTCCTGATAAGTAGATATTTTCACATGTGCATCCATATCAGGAACCCAGTGCTCCCCCGTGCCTTCACCTGCTTGAAACTGTCACTTTCTTTGAGGCTGAATATGCATCATATGGTAAATAAAATCCAAACTGTGTATTTTTCAGTCCATAAAGTTGACTTTGTGGATCACAGATGGTCAAAAGACACACATGCATCAATAAAACATTTCTCTCTCTTCATCACTAGATCGTGAGATTCTAGTACAACAGTAAAAGTCCGCATATGGTGAGATCTGGCAGTACCATTTTCCGTGACAACATTTTGGTGTCCTCTACACAGTTTTGACATTAATCCAAAACATAATTTACATTTTGGACACACAAACAAAACATTTACAGCCAATGACAATAAAAGGCTGGAGAGATAAATACATTTAACTTCCACACTAAATTTCACACTGGTTTACATCTGCAATCATGCAGTTGGTAGGAATCAGCATGGAACTGAGCCATGAGTCATAGACTACGTAGAGTTATTTCTTAAAATATACAATAGGAATAAATTGAATACACCTCTCAACACCCACTGGAAGATCTGCAATTAAAGCCTCACCCCACTAAAGTTCTACACTTCAGTGCAGCTTAATTTAATTCTGTGTGTGTGTGGGGGGGGATGATTCCATTTTATAGGCTTTACACACAGCAATTCCAAAATATTCCAGATAATTAGCATTTATTCCTTCTAACTTCAAAACTTTCTTACTCTAACTAAGATCTCTGTTTCTAAAACGCACCTTTCAGTGCGTCAGACACATTTATCACTAGTATTTAGATACTTTGCTTTGTCACCTTTATTATTAATCATTTCATGTATTTAGTTTCCACTGATATGCAACTGTGGTGATCCCATAAAGGATGATTTTGAATCCAGGAACAGATGTGTCTGCATAGAATTGCACTGTAAGCCCAGTGGTAGCCCTAACCACTGTCACTCCCTGATTTCAAGTTAATAGATTTCAATAGGAATACTTTTTTTCTTTTATAAATTAAAAGTAGTCAAAATAGAATTTGATTCAATTAATTGCTAGGGCTTGGTCTAATACTGAGGATTTTATTATTGGTGGCCATTTTAGGTAGCAGGAAATTATATTTCTGCCATGTAAAGGCTTCTCATGCATACATCATGCCCACTGCTAAACCAGCCCAGTTTGCATGTGTATATGTAAAGGATAGGGGTGATATATTATTGGGGACTGCCCATTAGCAATGTAGTAGTTGCTGAAATTGTGGTCGGCAATATATGGTGCAGGCTGGTAGTAGCAGGTGACATTGTTGGTGTTGGGGATGATGTTCTGCTCTCCCAGGACTTTGAGAGCCAGGATGGTAATCATATTGAGTGTTTGTCGTCGTTCATGGCCCATCAGGCACACTGTGCTCTCATTGACCACCCGTCGTAATGTCATTAAGTAATCATACTTGCTTTTCTCCTCTCCAATGAAGTGGTTTCGTAGGTAGGACTCAATTTTTCTTTGTTGCTCATTAACATCTGGAAAGTCAATAAAGAAACGTGAACACATATAACGCTCTAGAGTTTTAATTTCTGTCTCACTGGCAGGTTTGAAATCTCTAACCAGGAGGTTGCTATACTTGAGCAAGCCACCACCCCGGATCTCCTCTGGATTGCGTGTTGCAATTAGCCTGTAACGAAGGTGGTCCATGGCTTCCTCAAAATCTCCATACATGCTTTCAGCCACTACTGTGACAGAAGGAATCTCTCTGGGAGAAGGCAGGGCTGATTTAGTGGATGTAGACTTAGGTACATTTGAATCTTCTGAAGTCTCCACAGGGGTCACTAAATCTAGTTGAATAGAAGGTTTTAGAACTCCACCATGTGATATAGAGGGATGTACAGACTGTGGCAATTTTACAGAAGTTTCCACAATCTGTGATAATCCTTCTGGTGCTTCTGGAGTCTGAGTCAATGCTGCAGAAGACTCTGATACCTCTGAGGAACATGTGGAAGATTCCAAAACATCTGATGGCCAGACACAATACACTTCATCTTTAGACATTAATATTGGAGGTTCTAGAAGACATGATGGTATTTCAGGGGATTCTGAGAAGTCTTTTTCTACTACAGAGAAGTCTTGAGCCTGTTGTGCTATCAGTGTTTGTGGTTTCAGAAGGTGTGATGTTAAAATTGAAGACTCTGGAGAATGTGTGCCAGGTACATTAGGTTCCTGAGGGAGTAGACATGATATGGAGGTATCAGGAACTGGTAATGAAATAATAGGAAGTCCAAAGTCCTGGTCAGTGGGTTCTACCTCCCTTGACTCAATAGCAAGATTTGTACACAGAGATGTCCCTAACTTGGAGGAAGCATCTACTGTATGAATGACAGTTTCTTGGAACTCTAAATATTCTTGAGCACACTGAGCTGTTTGGGTTGCAAGCTCAAAATCCTCTTTGTAGGAAGAGTTTGGACAGATGGACAAGGTATCATCTACCTCTACTATAGGCTGACAATTTATCTTAATAATTGGTCTCACTTGCTGAGAGCGTGATTTTGTCAGAATCTCAGGAAAAGTTTGAATGATTGTGTTTTGGTCCTTTTGGGCAGTGAATGGTTTAGGGCTCATGGCAGAATGATTAGTAGTTTCACTGGTCTCTGTCTGTGAAGTGTCTATATGTGTTTTCACATTTTTTTCTACGGATGAAGGTATGGAAAGCAACTCCTCTGAGTCTGTACCATTCTCCTGGGCTGAATCACTAAAGGCTGTTGTGGAGACATCTAATATTCTAAGCACTGGGTCTTTTTCATGTAAAGAACTGGACATTGACTTCATGCAGTTAGTGGTATGCCCTGCCAATTCTACTTGCATATGTGTTGATTCTTTTGGGTCATTTACACTAAGTGGTTGGCTTCCTAGCTGAGATGTTTTAACTATTGAGTCTTTTAAAACTACTTTGCTTGCTAAGTGTGGCACAGATGTGACCTTCCGTGACATTTTCCTGGGGGGTTTTGGTGAGGAATGCTTAAGAACAACCATTTGTGAACTTCGACTAGTTTTCTTGGCAGGAGGTGGTAAAGAATACTCATTATTTGAGTCTACTGGTGTGTTTTGTGTATCCTGGGTTATAGGAGGAAGCCTGAATGCAGATTGTCCACTGAGAGTCATGGTTTCACTGTTTTTTTCTGTAGTTTGCATTGGCTCACCTACTGTGTTTGTATGCTCCTTTTTAAATTTAAAATTGTCTGAATATGTAGCTAATATATTTTCACTTTCTTTATACCCCTCCATTTGAACACTTGTTTGATAGTCTGACAACTGTTTGGCATGTGGTATGTTTGAATTTTTGTTATTGATCACCTGGTCACTTTCTAGCTGTGAGTTAACGTTTCTGTCTGAATTCATCTCGAGCATGTCATTTTTTTGCATAAAATGATATTGATTAAGCTCATCAGTTTTCTTTGTATGCACTGATCTTGTTTCAGGCAGTTTTGATATACCCTCCATAGCTGCTATCATTGTTATAGATTCACTCAGCTCCTCATTTGTTTCATTATGGATTGTTTCAACAGTTGTTACTTTCATAGAAGATTTGTACAGGTCTTCCATCATAACTCCCTCATTGTGGCACTCATCATGCAAGCTGTTCATGTCCTTATTTTCACCTGACATGATAATATCAGTTTCGTTACAGCTGTCTGTTCCAGCAGAGGTGATTTGCTCATGTAATATACCGGACTGCGAGTCAGTGCTCTGAATCATGGAAGCCTCCTGTTCCTTCTCCTTCAGTTTTGCAACCTCCCTTCTCTCAGCTTCAAGGTAGGACTCCAACATAGTATCCAAGATTATCTGAAAGGAATCTACACTGAATTCAAACTGCCGTCGCAAAGAGCTGACAAACTTGAGTTCCACATTCTTGCCACTGTTGTTGGAGAGTGAGATGAGGCTCCATCGGTCATACTCAGTAAAGACTTTAACCATTTTCTGTACATAAGCTTCCTTCATCGTGAGAGCTGTGATTTTGTCCTTGTTAACTCCTTGTGGCAAAAAGTCCAGGAGGCACCCCAGAACCACTTCCTTTATGATTTGAAAGTCTTCCTGTTTAGGAAGCTCCACACCAAAGATAATGTCTAAGTCCTTATAACTAGTGCCATTCTCTTTGACTAGGACATGACTTGCTGTGGAGCCATTGAGACGGACATCCCTCACCTTGATGTTCTTAGAAACCAGTCTGTCTCTCACAACATGAATTATGTCCTTGGGCTTAATCTTCAATGTGGGAAAGTTGCCCCTGCCATGAATAGGAATGACCTCTGTGAGAACCTGATCTAGAGTCTCCACTTGCTCCCGTGTTAGATTATGGAACCGCCGATCATCTTTCAGTTCCATCATATTCTGCAAGACTGGGGAAAAATAAAGAAATAGGTAGAAAAAAATTAGATAGAAGCAGAATACAAAAGTGGAAAAATTGAGATTATTACAATGTACAGTAGATTACTGCTAAGAGTCTCCTAAATGGAGGCATTGAATGTGAACATAAATATGCATGCTACTCAGTTCTCATGAAGTGAAATGGGCTAGACCAGAGCACTTAGATATTTTCTTTCCTCTTTACTGTGTTATGAGAGGTGTTATGTACTTAATCAATTGTGTTTGAAACCAACCAGTAACGATCTAAACTGAATACAGTGCTATCTGCAATAGTCATTTTAAACAACAAAGCTTAAAACAGATTTCACAGGTTCTTCTTCTAAATGCTGCCAATTTATGCAATTTTTATTGTATTTGACCAAAATGCTTTGGCCTTCTCACAGTGGGTAAGAACATGAAAATCTTTTTGTCACAAGCTATCTCCACCGGATGACTCATTCTCTGAGGTACAGGACTGTATCATTTTTGCAACCTTTTGGGTGGGGAATCTTCACTGTGTTTAGTTAAAAGAAGAAAGATCTGTGAATTATGAATGAAAGTTACTACCTGTTGGAAGAAAGGAAAAATAAACTTGCAACATTGGCTCATTCAGTCTAAGCCAGACAGTGGCTATTGATTTTCTCTCTCCTAGAGCTAACAGGGTTAATCTCCATGACTCACTGCCATATATTAATCATCTTAGTGCCATTAATAAAAAAGTAGATTTATGAAAAGCAAACTGTGGAAGAGGAAGAAAAACACATGCATATGCACCCAAGCGAACTGTGCATGACAATAAGTATTATATAATAAAATGCAGATGGTTAGGGTACCTCAGTCAGGGAGCAGGTAAAAATATAAAACATTAAAATCTTTAATAGTGATTGTTTTCATAAAATGACTGCTCACAGTATGTAACACAACTGGAAAGAAATTAGCAGATTAAAATGGTTACTAGAATTTGTAAATGCTATAAAGGCTCCCAAACAGTGATTCACTGTCACAGTAAAACAAGCTTTTATAGAGAAAGCCCTAGTCTCCACAACTTTTCATGGGGATAATTGAAGTGCTAGCCAATTTTGTTTTTCAGGCTGGACCAGTGAGGCTAATATGAAATGTTACTGATTTATCTGAATTCATATTTGATTTCTATTTTTTAAAATATAATATATTCTTAAATGTTCTTCAGTTGTCCCTCTGGGGGAACTCTTAAATGTTCTACGTAGTAGTATTTGTTTCCCATTAGACATTTCCTAACTAAAATCCTTTAAGGAAGCGTAGAACCTTCAACTATACAAATAATCCCTTAAAATCTTTTTTTTTCAAACAGTGCAGTAGCCATAAATAAGTATATTTGCATAAAAGTGACAATATATTTAATGCAGCTATAACAATGAAATATTTTTCTGCATATTGTGATTTTTTAAAGGAAACCATTTGTTTTCTTTAATCTTGTAATATTTAAAGAAATGGAGGTTATTCATTACATACAGACTCCCCAGTAAGCTGTATTTCATTTATTCTTTTGTCTGTGTGTGCTTGCCTTGCACATACAGTGGGGGCGGCTTGTTTTCCAGCTTCCTTCAGCTGATTTCAGAAGGCAGACAATCTGCTCCATCGCGCAATAATGAAGTCAATGGGTGACCACAAGACACGGAGGAGAGATGAAGTATGGTTATGATGTGGGGGGAGGGGGCGTGACGTAAGCAGGTCCCGCAGTCGTTATGGAGCTCTATGGGTCCCATAGTCTGATCCCCAACTTTTCACATGACACCACCAACCTCTTTCCATCTTAATCATTCCGCCGTTATGCTCTAAACATCTATGACAATTCAGTGCCGTTTCACTGGCATATGAAACACAAAGTAATAGCTAGTGGTAGCGTTTGTTTTCCTTCTACACCCCTCCACTCCCCGCCCCTCTCCTCCCGCAAACAAGCCGGGGTGAGTCATAGCTGAGAAAAAAAGAAACTGCACCCAGATGCGCTTCCGTGCCCGACTTCAATTTCTCCTCCCTTGCAAAGGCAAAATATGAAATACTTTTTACTGATTATTTTACTCTCGCATTACTTTGACTTCATAAACGATTTGTGTTCGTTTGTGTGACATAAAGTTAGGAGTTTCATTTAACCATTTTTCTTGACATTTGCTTATAATCCATCTGTCTTGCGGACATTGTAAATATCCCGGTCAATGCTGCTGAGGCACTGGCTTCATCCAGAACTTCCTCCACTTTCCGAAAAGCATTAAGGTGTGTGCGGGTGTGTTTATCACAGTCGTTTTACTATTATCTGCTATTGTCTCCTATAGGTGGTGCAATATTGCAACGGCAAATAGAGTCTTAATGCTAAATGCAATACTGTTTCACAGAGCTAATTTAACGTTTTTTTTTTATTTGGGTGATGCATCGGTATAAACTATGACTTCTTTACTTGGCTACATATCTGTAAAACTTCGGCATGTGATCATAAATCATAAATAAACACTGACAGGTTCATCTTTAACGGAGTATTTAACTCGTGCCACTTGTATTGTAATAAGGCCATAAAAACCCTAATCAAGTAAAATCAACAGCCTCGGTCTTTAAAAAAAAATCTCACGCTGCGAGCACGGGAATTCCTCAACTCACCTGAGTTACCAGTACAGAAAATGGAACCTTAAACTCGCGCGCGTGTGAGCTGAATTCCGGAGAGTAAGATCCAGCAGTGTTTAAGGGGATCAGTGCGGTCTTTTGTCGTCGGCCTCGGTTCGGGCGTATTTCCGCAGAGAAAGATAAAGAAAGAAACTGCTGCTACGTGGTCGCTGTCCAGCCTGAGCCGCTCCTGAACCGAAACTCTTAAATATCTCGCGCTTTTTCTCCCTCCGCTCCCGAAAGCGGAAAGCAGTTCCCATGGCAACCTGGCGTCACGCTCTTGAGGTGGTCCACGTAGTGCAATCGCGCAGCGGTGCCGCATATCAAAAGAGCGATGAGCAAGAGTTTACAGGTTGTGAAGTAGATGCGCACCTCTAGCCTATGTGTATATGCGTACTATGCGTGTGTCAAGCGAGAACGACTCAGCCAGGCTGATCCTGCATAAACGACTTGGAGAGATTTTCTACAAGATTAAGTAGGAAGCTACGGCAACATTCAGTAGGCCAGTAAACTCGAAAAGTTGGCACATGCATGTCATTAAAAACTAGAAAAAAAACGAGAAGAATGTTTCTGATGCATGGTATTATGTTTGAGACATATGAGACTCTGGGAAATACTAAAGGATCCAATCAGAAAAGTGACATCTAGGAGACATCCATAGCCTGCGTAAATATTAAACTTCCATCATCCATTAATTGTAAATCGAGATAATATCCTATAGTCAGTTTTATAATATGTATTTTATTTTATAAATTGCTCATTTATGGACAGATGAATCAGTTAACTCTGAATTTTTCTTATAAACACAAGTAGGCTTATAGGAAGTATAGGTAGGCTAATGCTGCTTATTGTTTATATCTGTGTGGCTGACAGATGTGTGAATAATGTAAATTCTGTCATCTTTTGAATACCATATGTACACGTCAGTAGCCTGATTAATTAATCTCTCTTGTGAATGAGTTTATGGTTGCACAAACAGGTGGTTAAATATAAGCGATATGGGCTTTGTCAATGTGAAGGGTGCTGTGCACACGTTCATATACGCCGCAGTGCCGTGGCGGCGGCGCTGAATATTGTATCAGGCAATCAGTGACTCATCCAGCCCCCCCGCCCCTCCCCCCCTTCCCTCTTTCTCTCTTTCTCTCGTGTGATGTAGGGATACAAACCCAATCATCAATCAACCCGCCCCCGCCCGCGTGCCCACGTCATGCGATGGCTCTCCGCAGCGGCAGTCCAGACTAAACTTATCATGCTCGTTGCTCCAGGCTCTCTCTCATACTCCAACTCAGACTCGTACATTTTTATCATCTGCAGCGTGGACAATAACAGCCCACGCTTATGCGTCCAGCTCGGATTAACCTGTGTTGCATGCCTGATTAGTGAAAGCAACCAGTTTCAGTGTGGTATTAATTATGATAAATAAATATGATTGTCTACATCAAAAGCTTAATATTGTTCATGCTATATCACACCATAACTGGTAGTCTGGAGATTCATTTCGCAACAAACATGCTCTTATAGGAGTAATATAAAAACGTGCCCTAACTATTTATAGGTGAATTAAAACAGATAGCCTATTACATCTTAACAAAACAAAAAATAATTGAACGGTTTTTGTTGTTTAAATTGCAATGCTTAAAAATGCTCAGGAAAAAATCCTGATAGGCGTCTTGCTTCTAGCCGTTGCGCACTGTGAATGCTAAAAGCAAATTTGCTAGGTAGATGAAAGGTCAATTTACTCCTTTCCAAAAATAAAAACTACGTCACTAGACTTGTATCACCAAAAGACTGGGAACAGCGTGTGTTAAAAATAATGTCAGCATGACATCCCGATTGCCCGTGACGTTAAAGAAGCACGCCTTCAGGCTGCGCGTCGCCAGGGACGTCACGGTGTAACCGGAAGTAACGGACGCTGCCTTGTTGTCAGGGAACGTCAAAGCAAGAATCTTCCGCACATCTTCAGCAGTTAACGTTATCTGAATTATGAACACGGGAGGTTTGTTTATTAACGGTTATTGGAAATATCAGCTGAAGATCGAAACATGTCAAGTATGTATAGTAACCTTCCATGTATCTTTCTTTGATGATTTACTTTATTATTTTTAGCTGCTTACTGTATAATTATGCTGTCGGTGTTCATTCTGAATAATTTGCGGTGGGCTATTTACTTCGGGTCTTGAGCTAAAGGACGTTACCTACATAAGCTGAGCGGAAATAACGCTAGCTACATAATTTTGCCTTTAGCTATGATGGAAAGATTTTGAAATAGGGGCTGTCTTTTGCCCTCTTTACTCATACGCCTATGAGTCCTTGTGGAAAAAATGCATTAGTAAGTGCATAAAATGAATCGGAATCTGCCTACATTCCCCCTGCACCTAGGGTCAGATTATACAGTCTAAAAAAAAAAAAAGTCTAAACCCCTGTTAAATGGCAGGTTTTTGTGATGTAAAAAAAAAATCAGACCATGATAAATAATTTCAGATCTTTTCCACCTTTAATGTATCCTATAAACTGTGCAATTCAGTTGAAAACGAACTTAAATCGTTTAGAGTGGAAAAAAACACAACTAAAATATATGGTTGCATAGGTGTGCACACCCTTTTATAATTGGGGATGTAGCTGTGTTCAAAATTAACCAATAACATTCAAGCTGATGTTAATTAATAGTCAGTACACACTTGCTACTAATTGTTGCAGTTTTGCAAGTGATATTTCCGCCCATTGTTGCTGTGTACAAGATTTGAGCTGCTCAACAGTGCGTGGTCACTGTTGCCTGATTCTCCTCTTCCGTACATGTTTAATATTCGACAGATCTGGACTGCAGACAGGACTGTCAAGTACACACACTCTGTGGCTATGAAGCCACGCAGATGTAACTTATGCAGAATGAGGCCTGGCATTGTCCGGCTGAAATAAACATAGAATTCCTTGGAAAAGATGTTGCCTTGATGGCAGCATATGTTTCTCCAAAATACCAATATAAGCCTCCTCATCAATGGTAACTTAACA
>JAOVVH010000059.1:2863033-2875379 GCA_028566435.1 Scorpiodoras heckelii | reverse complement strand
CAGTGCTGAGAATTACACCACGGTGCCACCCTATTATTATTATTATTATTATTATTATTTTTATTATTATTATTATTATTATTATTGTTATTGTTGTTGTTGTTGTTGTTGGTGGTGGTGGTGGTGGTGGTGGTGGTGGTGATGGTAGTAGTAGTAGTAGTTGAATTTATTTATAATTTTAAACTGTATGTTTAAAATATAGTAGTCTCAGCCTCGTACCTGTATCTCTTTGAATCCACGAGCTTGATGTCCATGGCGATGTTGTATTGTTTGAACGGGTCCAGGTTCCTCACTTTCACTCGGATAGATGGAAACATTCGCCTGGTAAACGAATTTAGATATTTTTCAACTTTACAGTAACCATAAAATTTGCAACAATATGTCTAAATGAAATAATTTCACATTGTAATTTTTGTGGTGCATTATTTTCGAGAGAAATTCAGCTATAATTTAAAATATAAAACGTATAGAACTATATATAAAACGTATAGAACTATTCCACTTGTTAGTCGTCCAATATATTTCACTTTAATAAAATAATTTAAATAGTTGATTCTCAGTTGATTCTGAAAGTGGAGTCTGGTAAACAATAAAAGCAACTAACTATCCTACCTGCCCGCTTTGGTGATGATCATCTCTGTTCCAATCTCGTGAAATCTGCGCCACAGATCAGACCCTTGCAGTTCCACTTGGACCTCCGTCCCCGGATCGGTTTTCTCCTCCGCGGGTTTGCTAGTGGTCTCAACGGTTTCATCGATTTGACAGGCTGCACGACATAATCAATACAATAATAGCATCTTTAGTAGTGTAGAAAAAACAGATCGACATATAGGCTGAAGATTTTATAGGCTAAATATAAAAAGTTTTAAAAGTGAAAACACAAGTTTGTTGAGGGCGGTTGAGGGCTCTTATACACACACCAAATGCTCATTGCATTAAAATATAATGCGCAGAACTGAGCCTGTACTAGGCCTATATGTAGGTTATTAGACCTATATGTATGGGTCATTTACAAACTCCCTGTATTGACACTCCCAGTGACTGGATGGGATGGCAATAAAATTGCCATCTACACCAGCAGAAAGGCTGAGGTAGCCAGCATCACCGGTCCTGCTGGTAAAGTCAGTGCGCAAATACACACAGTGAAGATGAGCCGAGAGCTACGCGCTTACCGCTGTCCCCTCCTTCAACCGTGACAGTCCCAGTCGATGTGTCCAAGTCGCAGTCACTTGCCTCAATCTTCTCAAACTTCGCCCTTTCTACTTTCATCCTCTTGCAGCTTTTCCCCACTAAAGCCTCCACAGAGAAAGCGTGCGCTCTTCGGCTCAGGCCCTGCGCCCGCGGACAGGCGACCGAAACTCTCTCCCCGGCTTCATTCAGACTTTGCATGGCCAACCAGGTCGACGCACTCAATAAGCTTCAATCAGCTTCCCTTTAACAGACTTTTATTTCAGTCGTCTGTCCCCTGCGCGCTTGCGTTTGAATCGTCGATCATTTTGCAGTTTGAGTTGCGTCCACTTCCACGCACACTTCCCCACCCACCTCACAGCTCCTAAACTGGGAGGTACCAAGAGGGGCGCAAAGGCAGAATAACGACAACTTCCCAAAGGACAAGTGGCAGCTACCGATTTTCTTCATGCGTCGGTTAGAGGAAGGTCTGCACAACTTATAATTTGTGGGCTGAAAAATATGTCTTCCGGCCTCTTGTCTTTGATTTGCGTAAAGAATGTTAAACGGGCGTGTGCAATTTTACAACATGCTTGTAATGTGTCCATCATGATGGATGACACAAAAATATTTTTGATTAAAAAATCATTTATGTAGCAAAATAGGCCTATTAAATCTTTAATCTTCTATAATACGATACTTATTCGTCTTTATCTTCTAATTCTTGCAGTTGATGTTAGCCTATGTTAAATATATATTGGCTTATATAGCCTAAAATATGAAAAAGCAAGTTCAGTAGCCCGTTATGATATTCGAAGATGTATGATATTGCTTTGCTGCATCTTTCATTTTTAATTTACAGTTATTCATGATCACTTAGCTATAGCCTGTGATTTTCTTTACATTTCACTAAAGACAGCCTGCGAATGAGTAAATGTACGAAATCGGAAATTAGTCATTCGTAAATAGTCTAAATATATCGTAAATCAAAATCTAGTAAATAGTAATTACCTCCACCCTTTTACAGTTACAGTTATACTCAAGTTACCTTGCCTTTTTAATTATTCTCTTTACATAACTTGACGCCGCTTTCATGATGTTTTAATCAAATGAGCATAATATAATTTATTCAGAGGAAGAAGGAAAGAATAAAGCAAGAAATGTTTTTGTCTTACTAAATATTACCATCTGCAGGCGCGCATTTAAAAACCTCCGTGAAACTCACTGCTTCGGTTAAGTTAACATTTCCTATAACAATTTGGGGATTTCCGTAAAATCCAGTCTTCTGGGGCGAGTTCTGCCTGGTTTCCATAAGGCCAAAACTATCAGATTGAGTTTGGAAACATTGTGAAACCGGTCTTAATGACAGGTTAGGATTATTAAATTACCGCGTGACGTGAAATGGATCCGTTGTATACACAAATAATAGTATACACAATTTAAGGACAACTTATTAAAACGTTTTCATCATAGAAACTAATTGCCCTGCAGAGGGGAAGAGACAGCTGTGTTTACACTTTTGGTTGGCCATAACCAAAATAATCAGCCCAGGTAATTTGTTCCTTTCTTGTCACCTCGGTTAGGTTTCTCCATCGATTCAGCCTTAATTTATACCGTAATAATAACTGTCACAAGGCTGTTTTTATAAGCTGTTTTTGTGAATGCCACCTGAATAAAATATCCGAAATCACTATTTCATCGCCGTTTTTTCGTGTGACGTAACGACTGTTTATTTTTCAATGTAATTTATTTAAATAAGTTGAAAGGTTATTGCAGTAGTCACGCCATTGAGAATTATTACATTTAAAAATGGCTAGGACGTCTAAATTTCATACTGAATAAAAATATCACGCAGATGAGAAGGAAGCGGCTTTTTTCGTTGGGGTGAATATTAGAGAGAAAAAAGCATAAAAAACCAAACCAAAAAAAACCCAAAACCAAACAAACAAAAAAATATGTTTACTGATGTAGTTCAGCTAGTTACACTTGAGATTATTTTGGTGAAACTGAGATTCAAGTCTGCAGAATAGAGATGACATTCAGTATTCTATGACAAGCTGTGGATGAATTAAGCCAACAATATCCTGATGTCTTCCAGTCTTCTGGGAGGTAAACTATTATGAAGCCAAACGGAATAAATTCCCAAGGCTTGACGGAAACTTGGCCATCCTGGGCTGATCTGTGTTAAGTTACATATATGCTGAGGTGCAGAACTTCATACAATCAGTCAGGAGGACAAAGTAAACATTTAAGGGAAATGCACCACGAATGACTGATTGCTAGTTAAACGAAAGGCATGAAATTAAATTCCCTAACCTGTGTTTGAAAATAATGATAAACAAAATCATTTGCTTCTTTCATGAGATGAAAAGAGAGTATGGAGATCACAGTGCACAAACTGAAATCTAATCAGTTGTCAGTGAATATATTGGCTGGTGTCCTTCCTAGAGTCTTAAGCTGTTGTTGCTTTATAAAAGTCATAGAGTATAGATACATTATATGACCTCATGGCATTTTGACTAATTGCTTTTTTATTAGTTTGCTTCCATGCCAGCCATGAGGTCTGACAGGATTGCTGGAAATCAGAGCTTCTGCATGAAGTTTCTGTAAACACTTGCAAGCACTGTAAAGCACAAGCGTGGTGCCCTAACCAGGAGGGTAATTGTAGACAGCAGTGCTAGGCAGGCCAGCTGAAGTTGCTACTAATTGGGAATGACTTCTCTTTTGCTGATTTATTTTAGAGTTTCAAACTGACACAGAGCAGAATGCAGATGCTTTTTATGAGACACCAGGCATGTGGATAGCCATGACCCTGAGGAGAAAGCTAGGATTTTCCCTTTCTCTTATGCCAGAGATAAGCAAAAGGTGTCCTAAAATCTATCCTGGCATAATTTGGCTATTTCCAACAGGGCTGCCCACATGTTCTGGTATTTGCCACACATCATTCTTGTGTCATACTCCATTTGCTTCAAGCAAAGGCTAGCATGGGAACTTCTGGCACAGCCTTGGTTCTCAGAAGCTGTGTTTTCCTGTGTATGTTTTCCTTCTAAATGTTCAGCATTTAGAGGTAGCATTCCTGCAGTAAGTCACCACTGGCTGACTCATATTATATGGCTGTTGCTTTGAGCTTGTCTGTATTTCACATGCACACTGGCACCGACACCACACTGTCCATCTGATTTTAATAATGCAACAGGCCTGGGTTTTAAACATCCCGTTATGCATTGTAGGTAAATGTGTTTCTCATGGGTGACATCAGATTAAATGAAAGGACAGATGGAAAGAACAGAAGGCATTAAAAATCAGAATGGGTTAAAAACACAAAAAGAAAGCAATAAAAAACAAGCTCACCATGGAAGATGTGCAATTATAGGGTGACAAATTCTTATGACCTGGTTTATGGCATCATTTCAACAAGCAAATCATCAGTGAAAGCCACATCTGCTCTTCATCAGAGCCCTCAGAAATATTGTTATTGAGATATTAATGTTGAATACTGCTTCTGTTATGGTACTATTGTGAGCAACAAAATGATAAAAAGACTTTACTCATTTTACAGGCTGCCTCGGAGAGGCTGGATGTTAAGGATTACAGCTCTGCCTAGGATTTAATTGACCATGGCATCCAACTTGAACCCATGGACAATTGCTTACGCTTCTTTGATTGTTCATTGAGTCTAATCCAAAGTACTCTTTCGCCTATGCTCCGTTTATATTAACTGTCTACCATTTAGTGCATTCCATCCCCACTATGTATAGCCCTACTGGGTATCCAAACATTTAAGTCAGTGAAAGCTCAGTATAAGCTAGTTCAAGAGGTTAAATAAATGTGCTGTATCATTATTAATAAATTTAATATTTTTTTTATATTTAATAAAAAAGCATGTGGAATCTGATTTACTATTTAATTAATAGAGCACTATTTGCTGAGTAAAAGTATTGTTGCATTCTTCCTTTGGTGGTTAGAGCTTTATGTAACATTAACCATATGATTAGTATGTAAGGAAAAGGGGTAATTTGTCTCTAGTTCTCAATAATAATTTATATAGTAACTCATACAGAATAATAATGTGCAGGTCGGCTTTGAACTAAATTTAGCTTCATTGGGTCCCAATTATTTAATGACTTAGCACTCCAAGAATTAATGCAGTTTGTGGTAAGAGAAAATAAATCTGCTGAAGCCAGAATTTAAGTGATACCTTGGTAATGATATTAATTTTATGTGCACACTGGAAAAGAGTGAGCATGTTTCTCAGTTCTTCTACAAGTATGCGGTTCAGCTCTCTAGGGTTAGGGTTAGGGTTCACCTGCAGGTGAAGCTAAGTGTGACAGCTGAGTAGGCAATGTAGTTTTCCTGTAGACAGGGTGTGAGATACTTTGGCACAGATGGAGCAGGTATAGATGAACCTTGGATATCTTGGAGCATGTGGGGCCCATCAGTTTTTGCATTGTAGAAGTTGGTGTATTTTTTGAGTGCCAGGGTGTCCCACAGCAAAGGAGGTGTGAGCCCACATGATCCACTTGTCATGGAGATGAGAGGGCACATAGTTTTCTCCTGTTGAATAGATTTCTCCTGTTGTCTCCAGAATGCATTCTTCAGAGGTTTCTCTGGGGCTGGATAAATACAAGTGAGAGAGTAAGCTATTGTGTTTTTTGACAAAGGTCATTACTAGATGGGGAACTTAAACCTGTTGAAGAATATGACCCAGTGTGCTTGGTGGGTATTCAGTCTCTTGACTCACTTAATATACTCAAGGTACTTACGATATACTTACCTATTCTTCAGCATGGCTGATATGGATGATGCTATGAAGCTTAGATGAATATCCAAGGTGGCAAATCCTAGAAATAATTGCTGTTCTTTAATTGTTGTATGGGCCAGTTGATGAGGGCAGTGACTTTGTCCCAGTCCATAAAACCCCCTCTGGGCCAATGATGTATACAAAAAAAATGCAATTTTACATACATCAAATTTATATTTCCCCCTTTTTACATAGAATTTATTTAAGAAGCTTGGATAGCACCTTTTTGATGTGGGTGACATGTTTCCTTCTTACGGGAATAAATTAGGATTTTGCTGATATGAGCTATGATGGGTTTCCCCCGCAAATCCCATAAGATGTCATTACTAATGCACTAGACCAGTCCTGGCACTGAAGATAGCCCATGTGGCGTAATGCAGTATTCAGAGTGGCCACAAGTGTTGCTAAAGGTTGTTTTCAACTTGTCCCGTTCAGATACAGTTTACATGATCTAAAATCCAGTTTCATGAGGATTTAGGCCTCCTGCAATTGTTCTGAAACTGCAGAGACCAGAGGTTGCAGATAGTTGATAGTGATTTGGTATAGACTGTTATAGTCTATGCAAGATTGCATGATGCCCCTTTTCTTCTCTATGAAAAAGAAGCCTGCAGATGCTGGTGACAAAGAGGGGTGAATGCATCCCTGTTTTAGGGCCTCCTCCTCATCTATGGCTTGCATCTTACTGGACGACAAGGGATGAATATAGTAATGAGGGGGCCGGCCTCCAACCAGGATCACGATGACACAGTCACAAGTGCAGTATCCCCCCACCCTTTGTTTATTTTTAACAAATAGAATTGAGTTGGTCACTGAAAACACTGAAATAAAGGTTCAAGTGAATTAAGAAATTTCAGGTTTTATTGCATTTTTAGAAAGTGTCTCAACTTTTCTGTAAATGGGGTTTGAGCATATATATACACAGTGCCCTTCACAATTATTGGCACCCCTGGTTAAGATGTGTTAAAAGCCTTAAAATAAATTCTATTTTTTCGCAGAAGCACAATGTTACGTCTGTTGCCACAAGAGGGCGCCCCAACATAGAACTACAAACGCAAACTACAACTTCCATGACCAGATGCCAACGAGGTACACCTGGTGGCAAAGACCGCAATCAGCCTGAGGTCCGTGCTGGGGAAGATAAAATCAACATTGAATACTCACAGAGGACGCTTCGCATCTGCCCTATTTCACCTAAGATATGTACTTTGTTCCAGTTTTTGACCTATTTGGACATTGCCTTTTGTTTTGTTTGTTTTGGACTTTTTCCTGTTTTTCTGCTCCTGCCCTGCCTTCCCTTCACGTTTTTGAACATCTTCTGAGCTTTTGGACTTCGTTTTTTAACATTTTTGCCCTCTCCTCGCTCCTTCTTTTTCTCCACACTCTGTGCTGGTTTTTGTTGTATGTTTTTTGCTTTCTGTCACCATCTGCGTGTTAATAAAATACTGCACTTGACTCCAACCTTTGGTGTGGGATCATTACAGGTTGGTCCTCCAACACTATGGAGTCAGCAGACAGTGCTAGCTTGAAGCAAGCCCTACAGAAGCAGCTGGAGGAGGTTCGCCCCACCCTTCATCAATGGGAGGCAATCAGGCAGCATGGGGAGGCATCTCCCACAATGAAGGCCCATGCTCCTGGTGTTTTACCAGAAAGATACAGTGGCCAGCCTGAAGGGTGTAAGGGGTTCCTCCTCCAATGTGACCTCTACTTCGCTCTAAATGATGGACTGACTGATCAGCAAAAGGTGGCCATCATCATCAGCTTGCTCAACGGCAAGGAGCTGCAATGGGCCACTGCTATGTGGCATCACTCAGGTGAGCAAGTACGCTCCTATGTAAACTTTGTTACACTGTTTCACCAAGTTTTTGACCACTCTGCTACCGGCGTAGTGCTGGAGAGCAGCTACTAAATGTTTTCCAGGGGAGCCAACGAGCAGCCAATTATGCTCTTGAGTTCCGGACCCTGGCAGCCGAGAGTGACTGGAACAAGCCAGCCCTGAAAGCCATTTTTCGCCGAGGGTTGAGCACCGAAACATCTCCTGGAAGGAAGGAGAGATTCAACAATGGTCAATGTATTGCTTCAAAAACTGTCTGGAACCCAGGGTCCATACAGTAGGAACCATGCTCACTGAAAACCCAGAGACCCACATCGAATTTTAGGTACCCTCTGTTTATCATGAATTTCAAGCCATCTTTGATAAGAAAAGAGCTGAGGGCTTAGCCCCCAACAGGCCATTCAACTGTGCTATTGATCTTTTACCAGGTTGCATGCCACCACGTAACAAAGTCTACGCTCTCTCGCTACCTGAATGCCATGCCATGGAGGAGTACATTCAGGAAGACCTCAAGCACCGCTACATCAGACACTCCTTATCGCCCGCCTAAGCAGGTTTATTTTTTTTGGAAAAGAAAGGGGGAGGTCTTTGCCCCTGCTTTGATTACAGAGGGTTAAAGAAGGTCTCGGCCAGGTACCCATATAAGCTTCCTCTTGTCCCTTCGGCCCTGGAGCAACTCCTAGAGGCCACCATATTTACCAGGTCAGATCTTCGAAGTGCCTATAACTTGATCAAAATCAGAAAGGGTGATGAGTATCGAATACTACCAGATACTAATAGCTGGTAATGCCATATGGACTAGCCTCAGCCCCAAGCATTTTTCAGCACTTTGTGAATGAAGTTTTTAGAGACTTGCTAGCCAATTGTGTTATCGTATTTATTGATGATAATTTGATCTTTTCCCCAGACCTGACTACTCACATTAGCCAAGTCCGCCAAGTTCTGCAATGCCTGCTCCAGCACCAGCTTTATGTTAAGAAGGAGAAGTGCCTGTTCCACCCATCAAATTTCTGGGCTATCCTATTGGGCCAGAGGGAGTCTCCATGACCTGCCAGAAGGTGGAGGCTGTCACCCAATAAAGACGCCCCAGCATGGTGAGGGAACTGAGGAGCTTCCTGTGGTTCGCTAACTTCTACAGGCGATTGATTTGGAACTTCAGTCTCCTAGCTGCCCCCGTCACCAAACTCCTAAAAAACTCCTCTTTGCAATAAAACTCGCCCTGGAGGAATGGTGGCACTGGTTGGAAGGGGGACAAGAATCTGGTTGCGATATACACCGACCACAAGTACTTAGAGTACCTCAAGGCCACTCAAAGAATGAACTCACGTCAAGCCACGTGGGCTCTATTCTTCTCATGTTTCAATTTTGTCTTGTCTTACAGGCCTGGCTCTAAGAATGGCAAGGCAGACACCCTGTCCCGAAGGTATGAGCCCGAGTCTGAAACCACAGAGTCTGAGTCCATCATCCCTGAATCTACGTTCTCCACGCCATCATCTGGGAGCCCAACCAAAAGATATAAGCACAGCAGTCCCCTCGGGGCAATGCCCATTGTCCTCCAAGCAAGCTGTTTGTGCCCATGTCCTTCCAAGGGTCCCTCATCACCTGGGCTCACATCACTCCAGGGACAGGGCACCCCAGCACTTGACATACACTCTAGCTCATTCAGGCCAAGTATTGGTGGCCCCGTATGGGACAAGACATCCAAGATTTCATCACATCCTGTTCTTCCTGTGCTCAAGCCAAGGTCCCACGCATGTAACCAGCAGGTAACCTTCAGCCTCTACCCATCCCAGAGAGGCCATGGTCCCACCTTTCAGTAGACTTCTTCACAGACCTACCTCAGTCACAAGGCCAGACAACCATTTTAGTTATTGTTGAAAGATTTTCAAAAGGTGTGAGATTTATCCCCTAAACAGGTCTCCCCACAGTCATGGAAACCGCGGAGGTCCTCTTCCAGCATGTATTTCATTACTACGTCATACCGGAAGATATCATCAGCAATCGAGGAGTCCCATTCATGTCACGAGTGTGGAACATGTTTATGGAGAAGCTGGGCATCACCGTGAGTCTAACCTCAGGATATCATCCCCAAGCCAACGGCCAAGCCGAACATGTAAATGTAAATCAGGAATTGATACAGTTCTTTCACCTGTTCTGCCAGCACTGACCCCAGGACTGGGCACGGTATCTTCCCTGGGCTGAGTATGCCCAGAATTACATCCATCATGCAGCTACCGGACTAACCTCTTTCGAGGTCACCCTAGGTCATCAGCCTCCACTGTACCCGTGGAACGCCATGCCCATGGACACCCCCAGCGTGGACCAGTGGTTCAGGAGGAGTGAACGAGTCTGGTCCTTCACCCATCAGCTGCTCTCACGTGCAGTAGCCCAAATGAAGAAAGCCGCTGATAAGAGAAGGGGAGCCACACCTGTCTAGGGTCCAGATGCCACGTCACAGCAAGGTTCACCCCATGTTTCACGTCAGCAAAGTCAAGCCCACCCAGTCAGGACCCCTAGGCCACGAAGAGGACTCCAGCTCTCGCCCCAAGGACACACCCAGGTTAGACACAAACACGTACACTGTCAAGGACATTTTGAATTCCAGGAAGCGCCAAGGAGAGATCCAGTACTTGGTGGCCTGGGAGGGGTAAGCCCTGAGGAGAACTCCTGGGTGGCTGCCAGGGACATCTTGGACCTGCTCCTTTTTCAGGACTTCCATGCCAGGTACCCACACAGGCCCACACCATGCAAGCCAGGACATCCCAGGAAGAGAATTAGGGCTCCCCCATGGAGGGGGGCTCTGTTATGTCTGTTGCCATGAGAGGGCACCAAAAGTGCCCCAATGTAGAACTACAAATGCAAACTACAACTCCCATGACAAGGCGCCAACGAGGTACACCTGGCGGCAATGACCGCAATTAGTCTGAGGGGAAGATAAAAGGACAAAGAAAACTCTCCCCAGCGTGGATCAACAGTGAATACTCACAGAGGACGCATCGCATCTGCCCTATTTCACCTAAGATAAGTACTTTGTTCTGGTTTTTGCACCTTTTTGGACATTGCCTTTTGTTTTGTTTGATTTGGATTTTTTCAGATTTTTCTCACACCATCTTTTTTTCTCCTTTTTCCCAGTTTTTGCTGTTAGAGTGTGGAGTCTCCTGCCCTTCCTTCCCTTCACGTTTTTGAACATCTTCTGAGCTTTTGGACTTTGTTTTTTGACATTTTTGCCCTCTCCTTCCTCCTTGTTTTTCTTCATGCCCTGTGCTCGTTTTTGTTGTATGCTTTTTGCTTTCTGTTGTCATCTGCATGTGAATAAAACACTGCACTTGACTCCAACCTTCGGTGTGGGATCATTACAAATAATCTCACACTGAAAAGTTTAACCTTTAACTCAAATAAATAATAAAAAAAATTGCTAACTAAGAAATAATTAGTTTTCATAAAATCTCCTGTTCCACAATTATTGGCACCCCTAACAATTCCTAGAAATTAAATGTAATTGTAGCATTTCTGTCATGTTTACTGTTGGATGGTAAGAGAAGTAAAAGGTTCTCCAAAGCTCACTGTTAGAGGACTGCATCAAAGAGTATCATCAGGTGCTGTCTAAATGCCAACAAGCTGTTTGGGAGGCATGCATGGAAAAAGCCTTTTCTCACATACAATCATAAGTGTAAACGTCTGAAGTTCGCTAAGCAATACTGGGACTTTAACTGGGATTGTGTGCTTTGGTCAGATGAGACCAAGATAGAGCTTTTTGGCAACAAACACTCGAAGTGGGTCTGGCGTAACACAAAAGGTGAGTATGCAGAAAAGCACCTCATGTCCACTGTGAAGTATGGGGGAGGATCTGTGATACTGTGGGCCTGTTTTTCTTCCAAAGGCCCCAGAAACCTTGTTAGGGTGCATGTTATCATGAACTCTTAAATCAACTCAGGACATTTTAAATCAAAATCCGGTGGCCTCTGCCCGAATGCTGAAGATGGCTTGTCATTGGGACTTTCAGCAAGATAATAACCCTAAACATATGGCCAAGTCTACATAAAAATGGTTCACCACAAGCAAAATCAAGCTCCTCCCATAGGCATCTCAGTCCGTAGACCTCAACCCAATTGAAAACCTGTGGGGTGAGCTGAAGAGGAGAGTGCATAGGAGAGGACCCAGGACGATTTAGAGAGATTGTGCAAAGAGGAATGGTCGAAGATCCCTCTCTCTGTATTCTCCCATCTTGTGAAATGTTATAGGAGAAGATTAATCCTGTCTTTTTGGCAAAAGAGGATTGTACAAAATGTTAACATCAGGGGTGCCAATAATTGTGGCACACATGATTTCATGTAAAAGAATTTCTTAATGTGAGATTTTATTTCCCACTGAATAAATGCACTTGAATTAAAGGTTGGATTTTTTTTCTTTTTTGTATTGTTGTCCTATATTATTTTTTAAAAACAAAAAAATGTATTAGAAGCCTAAGAACACATCTTAATGAGGGGTGCCAATAATTGTGGAGGATGCGCTCTCTCTCTCTCTCTCTCTCTCTCTCTCTCTCTCTC
>JAOVVH010000059.1:2820928-2832614 GCA_028566435.1 Scorpiodoras heckelii | reverse complement strand
TCGGGTTCGGGCAAAGATCTTCAGCTCTAATGTAAACTGTCCAAATCCAAAACAATGGAAGCATATGCAATGCTACCTGCCATGTAACATATACAAAACAACACCCATAAGAAATGTCTTATCTGTACAGACTCAAATTCGTGCCTGCAAGCTATGGAATCCTTAAATACAGACCAGCCCATCATCACCAAAATACTTGTCAATACCAAACGTTTAAGGCAACATCACCACCAGATAATCTTCTGCTGGCTACCAGGACACTGTGGGTTCACAGGCAATGAGCAGGTGGACCAAGAAGCCAAACATGCGTCAGAAAAAGAGATCACAAACCTTCCTGTTCCCCAGCGGATGCTTTCCATGTGATCAGATCACACCTTAAAGGAAAATGGCAGGAAGAGTGGAACACCAAAGTGAACAATAAACTATTCCAAATTAAACATAACCAGTCAAAATTACCAAAATGTATGCCAGAGATATAGCCAATTAAATGCTGAATTGGCAATAAAACCAAATATTTATTTCTTAAAGGATAAATTTAAGCAATATCACACGTGAGTCAGTGCCTTTATATTGAAGATCAGCACGGCTGTGATTCAGTTGTAGACACGAGGATGCAGGCTGATTCAGTATAACAGACCTCAAGTGTGGTATTGTTTTTATACATTTCTATAAGCCCCATTTACAAGTGCCATTTATTAGTTATTGGTAATAAGCGATAAAAGATTACGATTTGTTTGTTTATTTAATCATTTACTTTGTTCCTCCAACACAGATACTTCCGCAGTTGGTCTGGGACTAGACTGTTACCAGTAACACAAACATTTTCCTTCATATTAGCTTGCTGTTTTGTGTAGATCTACAAATTGCTGCTGGAATAAGGTCTAGGGCTGATCCTGCCTTGCACCCTATGCCGGTGGCTAGGCACCGGCTCTCCCGTGACCCTGGGGACAGGAATATGTGGTTAAGATAATGAATGAATGTTCATCATTACAATGCAAAATCTGTTACAATCTAAGATACATAATGATCATTAATATAGGCTAATTTACTATTAATAGAACAAACCTGTAAAACAGAGTGATACATGTACAAATAAAAGTTCCAGTGTTGTTATTCTCTATATAAGCACTCAGTCAAAACTAACTGTTGTATAATAAAGATTTACTGACTGATGCATTTAATTCTGCATGCTTCATTGTCTTTATCTGTGTGCAATATGAAAGCTACATGCTTTTTGTGTCTAATTTGTAATGTTGGTTTGTTGCAGGCCTACAGAAGCGCTCAGTGGAGGATTGCCGCATAATCCGCCACTTTGAGAATAAGTTTGTTACCGAAACAAAGATCTGCCAAGCCTGAACATGCAGGAAGTCAGGTGGGGACAGACACCCCCCCCCCTTCACTACAGGTTAAGAAAAGGTGAAGTGAACTGAAAGAAGGAGCAGGAGAGGGCTGAGAGGAAAGGGTCTGTCTTCCATGTCCTGCTGTACTGTTTTGTGTAGGGTGTTTTTGTATTAATTTATAGACAGCTGACTTTTCTCTTCTCCCACATAAGGTGTAGAGTTGTAGCTTTCCTAAAGCAGTTTGTGGTTTCTTACACCTTTGTCACTGTACACCGTGATTCCCTCTAAATCCTGACTACAGCTGAAACGTTGTTTTTAGTGTGTCTTCTTTTCTGTCACTATTTTGTTTGTGGATAATGATTTGTGAATCGTACAAAATGTTAACTCTGGTGAACCTAAGTTCATTTTTTGGGCAGAAGTATTAGTAACCACATGTTGATGTGCTTCTAGTTTAGCCTGTATGATATTTCCCAGCATCCTTTCCTCCATCTAATTATGTACCAGTGTATAACACCCATGGGGTCTCTACAGGTCTGATCAGCTTAAAGCTCTTAAATATCAATCCTGTGTGTTCATGTATTTGAGGAACTAATCCCATGAGAACTGAATTTCTGCATGTCTAGCATTTCCTCTACCAGTGTTAATGCTAATGTATATGTATACAATTTAAGGCTTCCATTAGACATGGCCTAGTTGTAACATGGTAAATTATGTATCTCACTCCAAATTATAAATGCTTCATAATGAAGGATAGACAGTGCAAATGCAGTGTGATGGTAAGATTTTAGAACATTCACAGACTAGGAAGTTAACCAGCTTTCTGTGCAAGTTGGCATGTGGTCTGGCATCTTATCTTATTATAAGCCTAAACATTTGTTATGGGTCATGTGGGCAGAGCTTCATTGCTGAGACGCAGTGGTGTGTTAACAGTCACTGCTGATCAGCTACTTGAACCCTCTGCTCAGTCATTTTTAATCTTTTTTTGGAGGACTTGATGTTCATCCTTCAGTAAAAGGATGTAGCATTAAGATTATGTTAAAAATAGTCACCAGCAGGGTTGTTTTTTTTTCCCCCAAAGACCAAGAGTGCTGTTTAATTGTTAAGAAGAAGGTGTCTGTCTGAAGAAAACCAGACAGACAGCTTGCATACTGGGACGTCATACTGAAAGTTTGCTGCAGGTCAGTATAGATGTCTTCACTCCGTATTGTTTTCAATATACGCACATTTCAGAATGGTTTTCCACTGCAACATCATCTCAACTCTACGTCTGTAACCCTGCATGGCACCATGGATTTTCAATTGTTTTGAAATTCCCTCGATTCTACAAAGTTGCATGTATATTTTGGAAAGATCAGTAGTGTAACTGCTGCTCAGAAAATGACAGTGTTTCTGTCTTTGTCCTGATTCAGAAAAACAGATGTGAAAGATGCTGGACTGAATCAAAGAAATGTACTACTGAAGTGTTAAACTGCTGACTGAAGTTTGTTTGAAAATAAAATTGCATTTCTTGGCTTAAAAAAATTCTGTTCATTGGCAAGAATTTGGTCTGTCATCTGAACATGAACCAATTTCATTAGCAAATAATTGTAGGATTTATGATACTATGTAATTTATCTAGGCTTTTTGTAAAAAGTCCTGAAATCTTTTGGAAGTTGAAGCTGTTATTGAAGCTGTTTGTAATTGGTAGCTGCAAAGCAGAACTACATTTTTTGAAAACACTATAATGTTTTTTTTTTTTTAATGATTCATGGAAATACAGTCAGTCACTAACTGATGCTGACAAGGCTGTTATGTGAAGACTGCCCAGACCTTTGTGGTGGGCTTCGTGCAGAGCTATTATTGCTTTGATCTTGCATAGACTTTGCTGCACAATTGACATCAGCAGCCAAACGATCACAGGACAGATTAAATGAGCTGTGTAAATGAGTTCTGACAGTAGGAGAAATACAATATGTGTTTCCAATCAAATACCAGCTTTGGCAAAATGCGTGTTTTGTATTTCATCTGACCCACACTTGGCTGACAAAATCAGTAATGTATTTCCAATGAAAGAATCCTCTAAAATATATTATACAATTAATTTATGTTGTTTTTCAAAGTGCAGAGTTTTAAAAGTGGGGTCTGTGACGCATAGATGGGATGTTCATTTTCAGATATACATATATGAATAACATTTGTAGATTTGTATTGGCATCTGGTGAATTTAATAGTCACAATTTTTCAGTAGTACATAATTATTTCCCCATATTTACAAGAAGAGAAATATATCTTAGTCTAGACACATCACCTAGTAGTAACAGTGATTTTGCCATCACATGATTCTCTAAATGTGCATAAATCAAACTGCTTTAACAACAATACATTGTTCACATTATGACCTAATTATCAGGCCATGAGCATGTTCATTCATAAATATTTAGCATTGGCTATATTCAATATTACATCACTGGATCACAAGGACTATGGGAATATATTTGGTCTTAAACAGCTTAAAGTGGCTTTTGGATTTATTCGCATTGTCTGCAGGCTTTCTGTGATCTTACCCTTGATGTTGGTGACAACAGTAAGGTCTATAAATCGTTTCTATAGCTAATGAAGTTAATGTCTTCATATTCTTCATTCTTGCTCAGTCTGCAACATTTTCACCTCAGTTGTTGAGCAGGACATCCTGCGGTGCAAATGGAAACTTTCCACCAATTCTGGCCTTGAGAGACGCCGCTTGAATTCATCAGTGGTGAAGTAGTACATCACTGGGTCCAGACAGGAGTTAAAGCTGGCCAGACACAAGGTTATAGGATGGGACCGTAGGATGGCAGTCCTGAATGCACAGCCCATTTGCTTATTTAATTTGGCTAAAAAGTCTAAAGGAAAGGTGATGTGATAAGGCATGAAACAGACCAGAAAGACACCTGCACAGCTCAGCACCATCTTGAGAGCTTTGCGCTTTTCTCCAGCATCTTGAAGCACACAGTTTTTTTCACGCAGACTTGCAGCAGTTAACCAAGTGCAAGTGAGGACCACTGTTAGAGGTAGCAGAAAACCAATGAGTTCTGCTAGTGTGACCAGAGTCACTCCGTTTACCAAGGGCAGAGACACCATTGGTAACTCTGAGAAGCAAATATTTTCCTGCTCAGATGAGTTTTTTCTCAGCAAAGGAAAAGGCAGGCATCCAACACACACAATAAACCAGCCTACTGCACACCACATGCGGTCTCGTCCCCGTTTTGTTGCATTATATCGCAGTGGATAGATGATAAGCAAGCAGCGCCTTATGCTTATGCAAGCCAGAAAGTAAATGCTGGCATACATGTTGACATATTTCAGATAGAAGCAAAACATGCAGAGAGAATGTCCAAAGGCCCAGGATTTGTTCAGGTAGTAGTATATGCGCAAAGGTAATGAAAGTACTTGGAGCAGATCAGCAATGGCCAAGTTGATCATGAAGATCACAGCTTTCTTTGTCTCTTTCACATACACATGGAAAACCCAAAGCGCCAACACGTTACTGATTAACCCTGGGACCAGGATCACTGTGTAGATAATTGCATAGGTGTAGCGCTGGTATTCTTTAATATCTTCGGTTTTATTTTCACATGCAAAAGTGCTGTCATTCATTTTCCTGTCATTGGTCCAGATCTGAAGGTCTGCTCTAAAGCATTGCGGGATGTCAGTGCTTGTTTGTTTATGCTGAGGTCCTCAGATACCTGTTGTCCCAAATGTATTATCCAAACTCGGTGCAAAAAAAGTCACTCTGTTCCATTAGGTTGCCATCCAGTGCTGCCTTTTTCCTAAGGAACAGGAAAAGAGCAATCGTCTTAAAGTTCCAGCAGCATCGTGGTCTCACTTTTGTGAATCCAGTCCTGAAAGACAACATACAGTGACAGATTAGGTACAGTTTGACTGGGTATAAAGGTACTACATTCCTTGTATGGCCAGTCGCATAAGCTCTAAACCCAGAATTTGCATGCGTGATAGTTAAGTACAAGCTGGTATAAGCTTCAGAAGCAGGATTGAGGTACTGATCTGAATGGCTAATCTAGTGTTTGCATCTTCTTTTCATATTTCACAAGGGGGAAAAAACATAACGTACTGAGTTTCTATGCTCACACATTACTCACATTCAAACGTTCAATTACTAATAAAAGCACACTTCAGTCATGGCAAACACCTAAGATTTTATAAACTATGAATTCAAGCCATAGTTAGGTAGACATTTTACTCAGATTTCTCAAATACTGGCAGAAATATTATGTAAATAATTAACCAACCACAGCCATCATTTTTCAGTTAAAACTACTACACCTATGTGCTCTGTTAACCATAAGAAATAATTAAGCTGCATTGTTGTGAGTTACATTTGACTTCCAGCTAAATGGGTTTCTCATAATGAATCTTAATGTTTGTCAGCTTGTGGGCTCAGAAACTTAAAACAAGTGCACTCCACCTCCTACACTTCACACCTCTACATAATGGGACTTTCCATATGCACAGCTGCCTGTACCATTTTTTTTTTTTTTTTTTTTTGCACCCGCATGCTCTGCACGTGCTGAACAATATGTTTGGCAGTTGTGGTTGCATTACAGAATTTTGCATTGAGGAGTTTGCTGAAAAATATTGGGACAAAGAAGACACATTTGTGTTCTGAACCAGTTTGGAACGCAAGTAAAGTACATTTTGGTTCAGTCTAGTTGCGCTATTTGTAATTGCTTATTAGTATTTATAACAGCCACACTGAACCAGCAACACAAATATCGAGAAAAAAACCCTGTAAAAAATCAAGCTGAAGAAAATCAAGCAATTTGGGAATTGCTGAAATAAAAGAATTGCTTCTGCTTTCTTTGAGTATCACATCACTAACTATATTAAATTCTTGAAAGTAAAAGAAAAAGTTGGTGATAAATCAGCAACCACCAGGACCCGAGCCCTGTTTCTGAAAATCATCATAAAGTTTAGTTGATCTGGGAGAGTGTTTAATATGGTCCCTCCTTTGCAATTTACCAGCAATTGTGTTGTGATGCTTTTTGGAAAACTCAGCCCAGTCCAGTGAGGTAGGAAATGTTTAAGATTCAAAGAATAATAATGAAACCATTTACTAACTAGCCTGCAGACTACAAATTTACTTAAAGTTATACCACCAGATGTGAACTTCTCAGCAGCCTATAGCAGTTAGGCTGCAGTGGATCAAGTGTGTAATATTTGCACACACATTAGCAGTGAGGCAAGTGTGAAAAGGTATTATGCCTCATCAGTGAGAATAGGTGAATATTATATACATTATACATTAGACACATCACCTCTGGCCAGAGGATTTTTGGCTCTACATTGAAAATAAGCTGAATTATAAAGTTTAGTTACATTTTACTAGAAATTGATCTGGAATCCTTATGGTGATATTTTACCCTACAACAATTTACCCAAATATCGTGTTAAAGAAACCAGAGAATAGGTCTTAAATGGGGGAACGTGCAAACATGATAGTTTCCAATGATAGTTTACAGATGCAACAGCTCATATGATCAGTTGTAAATTGTAACACCATTTTGGCAGTGCCTTTGGCCACTCTAACTTCCACACACACCACAGCTAAGTTGAATACGAATCAAGTGTTTAATACAGCTGCTGATTAGAGAAATGTTTTCTTGTAGTTTACACTTTAGATTGTACAAGCTGACAAAAATACAAAAGGACTGCACCACATTTATGCTAGATGTATGTGCTGTCAGTCACCACGTGTTAGTAAATAATTAGATTTGTGTTTCATTTGCTGGATGAATCTGGAGTCCAAAATCAATCAAAACAAATGGAGAAGAAAACAGCTGTTACAGTATCATGTTTAGTTGCAGTATCAAGTTTACTTACAGACATATTTTTGTTGTTCAAATATAACAAGTTCAAATAAAAGTAAATGAAATATTGCATCCTTTAAAGACATTTAAAGAATCATTATATGTATGGTGGCCTGAGAAATGCTTTCAATCTGCCAATTTTATACTATATACACTATTTTTTATAATATATACACTAAAACGTAAAAGGTATTGGGTACATGTAAAGCACAAATGCCTTCGAAAATAATTGAATTAAATGTTTCTACATAAGTATATGAATCTTATAGAGAGCAGTAAACAGTAATAAAAAACATTACAAATTCAGTATTTGTGTGACAGGCCTAAGTAAACTCTAATTCTTCTTAAGACTTTGTTGCGCTTCTATTTTTGCAGATACATCCTTTTTTGAAGACAGACTTCAGTATGTTTTTCTGTCTCAAGTGTGGTCTACTATGTAATATGTTATTTTCTTTATTTTGTTTTAGTCCCCACATAAAATATGTTTCTCTTTTGCATGTAGTTTAACCAGAAGAACAGTTATAGCATTAAAAAAACTGGTTACCTCCAAAAGTCAAAACGGAGAAATGATATTTAAAGCTTTGATAGTTTGACCATTTTGACAGGTGGTATTGCATGACAAACTAAATTATTTCGGCATATGCCTGGTTATTTAAAGGCCCTGCATTACACATCACACTCTTTTAGTTGTATTTGTAACCTGATGACTCCAGCTATTTCCCAGACACTTTTTGGTTCTTAGATATTGTCACATGAAACACAACTGTATCTTCTGCAACATGCACTGAAGTACAGCATGGTGAAAAAACCTACTTGGGCCTACTAATGAGTTTTGTTTGCTCACATGTAGCAAATATCTTGTTTGATATTTGGACACCATATTGACAGAATAAACAGTGTAAACCCCCCTCTAGAACAGTTGGGTTTCTTTTTCATTTTCATTTGGCAGGAACAAATTGTGTATGCAAACAGAATAATCCATTTATTTGCATGCTATCTTATAGTATTACTGAAGATCTAGTCTGCCATTGGCACATATTTTAAATTACAGTATACCCCTTACTTTTTTTTTCTTTTTTAAATGAAATGTGTTGCAGACGTTCACAAGGTAGTCTTGGGCAATCTTGCCTTACTCACATTTGAATGATAGTGTGCCTAAATTTAGCCTGATTCACTCCACCATGTCAAGATTGCTTTGTCAATTTAACGATTGCTTTCTCAATTTAAAATGCCTTCTTGAATGTTGTTTGCACTAAATTAAAACAGCACTGCATTATTAATAGGCTTTATGGTGGAATTATGGCCAGCCTGTCTACTGTCTAATCCAGATAGGGCACAACATTAAAAAGAGTGACTTCCAAACCTCTTTGTCTACAACAACCAGTACATATATTGTCAATATTTTATTTTTAATGAAATAGCTTCAGAACTGGTGAATGAAGAGGTGGCATACTGGCATACCAATGATGCCATCTCACACCTCCAGGGACCATGGTTCAATCCTGAACTTAGGGTACTGTCTTTGTGGAGTTTAACATGTTCTCACTGTGTTCCTGGAGGTTTCCTCTGAGAACTCTGATTACCTCTGACCAAAAACTCACCGCCAGACAAATTAGCTATGCTAAATTGTGTCAAGGTGTAAATGAGTGTGTGTATGGTGCCGTGCCATAGGCTGGTGTCCCATCCTGGGTGTATTCTCCTGCCATGCATAGGCTAGATCCTAGGATAGGCTCCAACGCTGATCAAGAATATTCTGAAGAGGAATGAATGAATAAAGATGGGTAGAAAACAGTCTCATGCCCTCCTACAGCTTCCAGGTAATATCAGTATAAGCTATACTATTTACTCAGACAGCAAGTATGTTAAGCTAAATGACCATGGCCATCATGCAATAGTTCTAGCAGTTGCATCCACTGTGGGATTTGCCCCAGTTCTGAACCAAGCATCTATCAATGGTACCAAAAATCTGTCTGTCACCAGACTCATAATGCATATAAGCAGTAGGGGCTGTGATTTAGCATTGTATTAGGTTGCACTTGGAGTCATGTTGTTTGTGGAAAAGGGTTCAGGTGTGCCACACCAATTATTACCCTCCAGCTCATCCACAAACATTTCCTTCCCAGTGTAATCCCATACTTAAAGTGCTCTGTCTTAGTTGTAAACCTCTAAATTTGTTAAATAAAGAGAGCATAGATCACTATTTAGCTCTGTTGATATCTAGTTAACTTCATATGTTGTGCTGTAATGAAGATAAACCTGCAAATCTGAAAGGGTTCTACTGGGGATTATTTTGTGGTTCCTTTTTGCTTTACCCTGGTCAGGGTTGCTGTGGATCCGGAGCCTATGCCAGGAGCACAGGGTGTGAGGCAAGAACATTCAGGACAACATTGACACCCATATTCATTTACACCCAGGGGCAATTTTGCCTAGCTAATCCAGCTGCCATCATGTTTTCTGAGGTGAGAGGAAGCTGAAGACCCTGAGGACACTGTCAAACTCTATACTACTTTCAACACTACCTTGCATCTCTCAAAGCTCTTACTGCACTTGCAGCAGTTAATGCATTGACTGTGCATTGTTCACAGGTTTTGGGTAGCTTAGGAGTACTTTCCAGTTATGGGACTTGTTTTGTTTGTAATTGTTTGTATTAGGTATTGTATGGCTCATTTCTAGCAGTATCATAACTCAAAGTAGCTTGAATTCGGGTCTACCAGCACTAGCATCGGATATTACAAGTTACTGACTAAGCACTTTTGTAAGTTGCTCTGGATAAGAGTCCCTGCTAAATGCCGTAAATATAAATGTCGATACAGACAGGGTCAGGATCAGACCAGGAATGCTAGAGCTGTAAGAAGATGTTGGTGCCAACTGTACCAGCATGCCACCATTTACTTGCAACTTGCCAGATGCATTTCTTTAATAGCTTAATGAAGGTTAACAAGGCATATGTACTACTGACTGATTTCAGAATGTTGCTGTATAATTAAAGAGAGTTGAAGTGGGGTTGTTTATTATGTGTGTGGTTGGGAGTTTTTTTGCATTCATTCTAAAATAAAGTGATCTTAAAGAGAGTTTATCATCACTGAGCACTTGACCGTTCTGAATAGAAGGACCAGTTTGATAACTAGGTGATGTTATATACTGTAATTCACTTTACGTATGCATATCAAACAATTTTCATATTTTTATTTATGCCTAATTTTATTATGCTTATTTTTATTTATGCTTTATTATTCCAGAATAATTCCACTTTATAAAACTATAGTTTTACTATAGTGCTTTTATTTTTACCTGTTTAAAATGACTTCCCAAACAAATGCTTTGTTATTTAATAAACATTTTTCATGTAATTTTTTCATCCTTTTTTTTTTTTTTTTTGCTTTCATAATTGATTGTGCAGAATGTGACCAGTGTTGTCTTCAGTCTGAACTAGGGTCTATGCCACATTTGGGTCAGATATTAAAAACAACATTTGAGCTTATAAACAACATACTTTTTTTGGGTACAATAATACTGTAAAAGTACTTATCAGGTGCAAACATTTCACTGCACACAGGAAATTGAAGGTGACTGCTAAAAATGGCACATGCATCTGGTTGGTGATGAAATAAAGTTATCATTGTAGTTCTACAATATTCTTGTTTTGAGTTTGAGTATACTTTTCAGCTCTGTAATTTTTGACCTAATGAGGGTAGCTTGGATTTGTATGCAACTATTTGACTCACGGTTTTCACTGGTATTACATGACAGCCCATAATGTTTAGTAAGGTTTCGGTAAAGAAAGTGTAGAAATGGTCATGTAATATGATAATTTATTATGTAACATGTACATTTGATGACTATAAATGGAATGTTGAAGCATATCCAATATACTGTATATACTGTGTAAGGGCTGGAGGGGAAATAAAGCTATCACAAAAAGATATTATTGTAGAATTTAGATATTGAACAGTTTGAAATTGCTTAATCACTGTTGAACTGAGCAGACAGTTTCAGTTTAAACACTGTCCATAGTAATTTTTGTTGAAAATACTGTGTTTCAAGGCTCTTTGCCTGCCAACGCTCATGAACTACATTGTGAAGTAACTCACTAACTCTAAGCTTTTACTGTACTTATGGCAGTTATTGTATTGACTATGCCTTCTTCTTTACTGGTATTGTCTAGTTTAGGAATACTTTTGGGTTCTGACTTCTTTTTGTGTGGGTTATATGACTTGTAATTTTTATTAGATATTGTATAGCTAATTTCTAACAGTATCATAGCTCAAAGTACCTTAATTCAGTTCTGTCAGCACTGGCTTTGGATATTCCAAGTTAGTGACTAAGCACTTTTGTTTCTAAGTCACTCTGGATAAGAGCATCTCCTAATTGCCATACATGTAAATGTAAATGAGTAGTGGTGGAAAGCATTACACTTCATTACTATACTTAAGTATCATTTCCTTTGAACAATTGTACTAAACTACATCCATCCATCCATCCATCCATCCATCCATCCAT
>JAOVVH010000059.1:2805834-2816361 GCA_028566435.1 Scorpiodoras heckelii | reverse complement strand
AGGGGGCCCCAGAGGATGTCTTTTAAAAAAACGGTAAAAGACAGTAATTATCATTACTATATTTGACATCTAAAATTTTTACCCAATTTTATAAAAACAAACAAACGAAAAAGAGAGCTTAAGTAATGTGAAAACACTGTGTGGTGATCACCCATGTTGCTCAATGGTGCATTTTTCGCATGCTTTTTGGGGCTGGAGCTGGCAATCTTCTACTCACAAGGCTATTTCCTTAACCGCTAGGCCAATTCTTATTAAGCTTTGTTAAATTTTAAATTGCAAAAGGCCAAATTTAAATAAAATCTCAGAGTTAATTTTGTAAGTGTTGCAAAAAAAAAAAAATCTGTCAAATTCAGTTTTTTTTTTTATTAAAATACTTTAATAATGTTATGTCCATCGCCATGAGAGGGTGACAAAAACGACCTTCATCGAACCACAGCCAAGAACTACAAGTCCCAAGCACCTGCCCTAACCAGCTACACCTGGCATTTGTTAACGCTCATCAGCCTTGGATCCACGCTGCGGGAATAAAAGAAAGGTCTAAATGTGATTTCTAAGAGCATTTGCATCTGCCTCATTCGCTATCGAAAGTTAAGTATCTGCTTCTCAGGTTTTTGCTATCGTTCACTACATTTCCCATTTTGTTTGCCCTGCCTTGTTCTCAGTCTTGTCTCATATGTGTTTTGTTTCAGTTCTTCAGCCAGAGCGTGGAAGATCTCCATGCCTCGTCCTGTATTCCCGTTTGGATTCTTTCCCCTCATTTGCCACGTTATTAAGACTATGTTTTTGCCTTTTTCTCTTGTGTTTTTGCCCCACGCTCTGTGCTGTTTACCAAGCTCTGATTTTCATTGTTTTTGTCTCCGCCTGCATGCTAAAATAAATATTACAAACTCCGGCTTTGTGTGGGATCATTACAAACAAACTGTAGAAATAAAAGCATTTTATTCTGTAAATGTAGGTTAATTGTACTCTTATACTGTCTTATAATTTATACTGTCTTATACTATTATTACTGTCCAAATTACAGAAAATGGTGCTACTTTTTTAAAAATAAAGAATTCTGTATTTTGTTAAAAGTCTCATCTGAAAGCTGTTAAAAACAGATATTTAATGTACTCTATTTTTTTTGTTAAATCTTTTTGTTAAATCATGTGACATTTTTATAAACAGTTTATCATTGTGATTTTAATATAATTTGATGTCATTTTAAAATACATGGAAAAACTGTAAATGTTACTGTGGAAAAACTGTAAATAGAATTTTTTTTATAATGCAGGACCCTCACAGGACCAGCACAGATCAGGTACTATTTGGGTGGTGTATCATTGTCAGCACTGCAGTGACACTGATGTGGTGATGGTGTGTCAGTGTGTGTTGTACTGGTGGGAGTGGATCTGACACAGCAGTGCTGCTGGAGTTTTTACACACCTCAGTATGACTGCTGGACTGAAACTAGTCCACCAACCAAAAATGTCCAGTCACCACCATCCTGTAGGCAGCATCCTGTGAGCACTGACGAAGTATTAGAGGATGACTAACACAAACTGTGCAAAAACAGATGAGCTACTGCCTCTGACTTTACATCTACAGGGCGGAGCAATATTGTGGATGTGTCTCACAGAGTGCACAGTAAGTGAACACACACTAACACACCATCACCACATCAGTGTCACTGTAGTGCTGAGAATGATCCACCACCCAAATAGTACCTGACCTGTGCTGGTACTGTGGGGGTCCTGACCATTAGAGAACAGAGAAAGGGGACTAACAAAGTATGTAGAGAAACAGATAGACTACAGTCTGTAACTGTAGAACTACAAAGTGCATCTACAGTATATGGTAAGTTTGAACTAAGAAAATGAACAATGAGTGTGGAGAAAAGTGGGTGGTCCTAAGGCTATGCCTGATCGGTATGTATTCCCTAGTGAAACAGGAAGTCATGGATTACTACTTGAAAGTTCCTAGATACTCTGATCAATTAAAATAAAAAAGTAAATTATAAAGGGAAAGAAATGCTTCAGTTTGTTACTGATAATTTCTAGGGGTGCTAATAATGGTAGCACTTCTTATTCTGTTAAATAATTATTTCTTGATGATGGATTTTTTTGCTCAAAGTAAATATATTTAAATCACTTCATAAGCAGATTAAACATTTCATCATTTATTTGTCATCTAGTATGTCTTCTGATGTTCTGGAGTGCAGTGGAACATTATTGGAAGTAACGAAACCATAAAGTGCTATAAATTTGAGTTAAAGAGTTCTATTTTTCTGGAGCCATATAGTAGTATAGATTTTTCATCTAGTGGGAGCAGATACGTTGCCCTCTGGCTATTCTGTGTCCATTCTGATGGATAAAGCTCTAACAAAAATATAAATAGTGACACAAGTTCTGGCAGGGTTAAATATAAATACGACTAGACAGAAATATTAATAACACAGCTATTACATGTATATTCAAAAGTACTGGTATTAGTACTACTGTGTTTAATTATTCACGCAAAAAAGTCTGTTGGGTTATTTCTGGCAGTCAGCTAAAATGATCATGTACTATATTTTCAAAATGACATAGGCTATAAAAGCATCTCATTATACTTTTCTTGTTCATCATACCTTAGATAATTGTGCTCAAGGAGGTAGGCAGAAGTGAAAGTATTGTTAATAATTTCTAAAGTCATTTTTAGAACTCTTTTTATCTCATTTCATTGTTTGTTTAACATCATATCAGCATCTATGGCTATTCATGACAGGAACAAGGTTGCACTGATACACACATTTCATCAGTACAAGTTCAATGTGAGATGTAGTCATGGGCAATTTTTTATCTCCAATTCACCTAAGTTACATGTCTTTGGACTGTGGAAGGAAACCAGAGTTCACTCACATGGATACTGGTAGGACATGCAGACTCCACACAGAAAGGACCCAGACCATTTCACCTGGGATCGAACCTAGGACCTTCTTGCCGGGAGCCGACAGTGCTGCCCACGGAACCACCGTACCACCATCTCAGTTCATTGGTCAGCTTGGTGGCTGTTTACTCAGTATATAATACACCATGACAGTGGTTTGACATTTACATCATAGGGTAGAAAACATGAATGTCATGTCACCTGTTTGGAGGGCCCAGAACCAGCTTTAACATGGTGCAGTTTATCAGCCAGGCATAATTTTTATCCACTGACTATAGAGCAGGTCATAGCAGATTAAACCCTCTGGAGCTGACAGAGGGGCCAGACTTATATGTACTGAAAAATGCAGTTTAAACTGAATAAATGAAACATTACTTGGGACTGTAAGGGGTTTAGTTTAGCACCATGTCCACTGAGGGACTATTCTACTATTTCTTAATACCCATTTCTTCCATGTTTGACAGCTGCTTAATTTATAGCTACCTGTAATAGCTGCTTATTTTAATAGCTGTTTATTTAATCTTAATAGAGGAAATATCTCCAGGACAGGTCCATGAAATATTCCCTGCTATCCTGTTCATAACATTAATTTTTACACAAACTGGGACTATAAGTGCTTCCTGGTTAATACTGTTTACTGTGTCGCTATGCTGAGATATCATGTGCATCCGCGTGTGTCTGCTTGTGAAGTGACAGTTTAACTGTAAACCTCAAGGCTTGGCTCGTGTTCAGCTGTTATAGACATGACTGTTACAGCTTTCCTTTGTGTAATCAGTCCTTGTGCCTGATGCCTCTACACAATTTGATGTGAAACATGGCACATTTTAGCACCCTGCATGATTTGCCCACACATTTCCTCCACTTGTACATTTACAGTGTACATGTACAGGAAGCAAAAAAGTAGATGAGTGAGTCACAGCAAAGATCAGTAATATCTCACTTTCAACTGAACTCTGGGGTAATCACCTGAAACATGATGGAAAATACACTCAGGAAATCTGAGCCACAGTAGAAAGTTATATTTGAATCTAAATAAAGAAACAAGACAAACAGGGTAAATAGCAAATGTACAATTTGGGTGATAAATTGCATATTTTACGACCAACAATCCTAAGCAGGACCATGCTAGCATGTGTGCACTTCTAGATTTATTCACAGCTTCTCGTAACAGTGACACTTTACAGCCATTTCAATTTCAGTTCATATTTTGCATAAAGAATGATATTTGTGCATTATAAATTTTGGATTTGAATACACACATACTCAAAAGAAAATTCAAAATGCAACATCATAATGACTCCAGGTCAGAAACCTTTAGTTCAGTATTCTTCTATCAGTGATTTTATGACACAAGATATTACGAGATGCAGCTTTGTAATATTGGAAGCATATATACTTTCTATAAGTCCTTATTTACAGTTGTTTTAGTGCAAAAACAAGAGTAAATCTTCAGAGCACATTTTATCAGGGTTGCTAACAATGTCGCTTAATCTTTTAAAGGAGGACGTGTTAAAATATGAAAATCTCTTTGAAGCCATGCATTTTACTCCAGAATAGATTTTGGTGCAAAAGGATAAGTCAGATTAATCTGACCACAATTGGCTGTTGTCCTCTGGTTTCCGTGTCTGCAACTGTCACTGTCATATGATGATGCACATAGCAAATTTGTTCTTGCGCAAGACATGAGGCAGATTTATGTGCCTTTTTTTTAATCAACTCAACAGTCAATATCTGAGCTTAATCTGGCTGCAGTATTTCTTCAGATTTTTTCTTGAAATGTTTTTCTGCCACTTAAGTGATGAGAGGGTTTACAACTAGTGGCCCTCAAAGTCTGTTAATGCAAACCGTAATCTACATGAAACAAAGACTGGTAAACAGTGAACCAGACCCTGCTTATTCAAATTGTACATCAAGCAGCTGTTTTCTATAGGGAGAGGTGTTCTTCTCAGCAAGTTTTTCTTTATATAAACAGGTGCTCTCCTTAGTCATCAGGGAAGTTTTTCTCTGTTCTCTATGTTCGTCACACAAGTGCTCTCTGTGGCCATGAAATGTTCTCTGTGGGAAAATGCATCTCTAAATGAGGAGGTGCTCTCCATACTCATCAGCCTCCCTCTTAATATAGAGCTGCTGTGGCGACTGAGCTGCTGCCGGAACTCTGTGGTCAGGAAGTAGTATATGAGTGGATTCAGGCAGCAGTTGAAGCTGGCAATGCAAAGTGAGATTGGGTGAAATTGTTTAACCGCCTGCCGCAAAGAACACTGGGTAATGATGTCCTGTGAAACCATCATGTACAGCATGAAGTTGATGTGGTAGGGGGCAAAACAGAAGAGGAACACGCCGGTACACACTAAGATCATGTGCAAGGCCCTTCTCTTGTCATTAATTGAGATGCCAGGCCTCAAGCTCTGCTTCAAAGAATGAATGATGAAATAAGAGCATAGGATGATGATGGTCAGTGGGACTACAAAGCCCAAGAGCTCACCGAAGGACATTATGGTCACTGCTGTTGCCAGGGTCAGCTTCTTCATGGGCAAGTCCTTGAAGCAGGTTCCATTGTTCTGTGATTTGTCATCGCTTCTCATCAAGATGAAGGGAGAGCAGCATAAACCAACCACCACCCAGACAGCTATGCTAATGCGAACATCATAGCGCCTCTTCCACTGTCTGGCACAAAAGGGGCGCATCAGGAAGGCACAGCGTTGTATACTGATGCAGACCAGGAAGGCAATGCCAGCATACATGTTAAGATATTTCAGGTAGAAGCAGAGCAAGCACAGCCCCTTTCCAAAAGGCCAGCTTTTTGTGAAGTAGTAGTAGATACGCAATGGCAGAGAAAGGACATGGGCCAGGTCAGCGATGGCCAGGTTGATCATAAAGATGATGGCTTTAGTCTTCTTGCTGTAAATTATAAAAGCAACCAAGTGACTTACTCATACTTACTCATACTAACTCATGCTCACTCAGTGTATCGAATATCATGACTCAAAATGCTTTCAGAAGGCCTACTCAGTTTTACAGTCATTAAGTAAGTTGTGAGTGCATGAAGCAGTTTACACAGCAGATCTTTAATATGCTTGAGAAGAATTATGAAGAAAAACTGACCTTATGAAGCGACACAGCACCCAGAGAGCAAGGCTGTTCCCTAGCAAGCCTGGGACGAAGATGAACAGGTAAACATAGATGTAGAGTGTATTCATGTTGTCTAGCCACTTTTGTTCTGTAGTTTGATCGGTACAATTGGAGTTGCTGGAAGGCATCATGACACTGTAGATTCATTTATGAGAGCTCTTTTGTGATAGCTGGAAATGCAAAAAAAAATTGCTTGTTTGTGCCACACAATGATATAAAACAATTTAATCATTTGCACATGCTTTCCTTAGCGCTATGGCTTCATGATAATTTAGACAACTTTTATACATGCTATACAGTAAAGTACAATGATGACTAAGCAGAGCTGTATAAGAAAATTCTACTAAAACATCTGAAATATAGTACTTTATATCAGCTTATATAATATTACATCAGTTTCTATTAAAGTAGGTGATAATATAATATCCTGTGAAAAGATGTCTAAGAAAACAGTTATACCTGCAATACAAATATTTCTTTTCCGGTTTTAAAAGAAAAAAGTTTAACACAACTGGGTAATAGCACAAATTTCACATGCAGCAAAGAAGATGTGGGTGTGCTGGCCTTCATCAGCATACAGGTGCTGTTGTCAATGTTAATGGTTTTCTTGTCTTAGTCATGACATCTTAGAATAAATGTGCATTTACTTTTAAAACTTGTGTTTCCCATCAAGTAAGAGGAAAAAATATTGAATCCCTCTCAAAATGGCTGGAGGAAGTATGCTGCTAGTATTGAGTGATGGTACGAACATCAATATACAGTTAATTTCAGATTTAATAAAACTGTATAGGTTTGAGAAATGTATATACCAAATGTGTATATAATACCAACTTAACTACTGCTGCGGAATGGTTTTTTTGTTTGTTTCTTTGTATGTTTGTTTTAGCTTCTTTTTTTTTTTTTTTTTACATTTACTCAATGCGTGCAATGTACCAGTGCTGACATTTTCAGATCTTATATACAGTGAAATAAAAATAAGTATTAATTAATAGTAAATTAATTAATAATAATTAAATAATTAATCATTAAGTAAACAAAAGTTTAATAAAACAAATAAAACTAATTAATGGTGCTTTACAGGATGTTCAAAGGTTGGGATATACAGTATATTTTTTTAACAACCAACCCTGGTTGAATTTTGTCCAGGATAACACCACGATCTTGGTCCTCATGATGCTGTTTGTTTAGGTATGTTCTCTAACAAACTGTGGGGCTTTCCAGGAGGTGATGTTTTTATATTAGGATCACCTGACCCTTCTGCTGCACACTTTGGTGGGTGGATGGAGAACTCTCTTTAGAAGAACCCTCTTTAGCGATAGCTTTTTGATTCAGTGGCCACTTTCAACAATTGTTTAAATTCTTTTGAGTGACTGTTGGCATTTGAGCTTTCTTTTTAAACCCTTCCATACCCTGTTTTGCCCAGGCCTGCCCACTGCTCAATTTCTGGCCTAACCGATGTGATAGCCCAGTGTATTGTTGAAAATGTACAGTATACACTACTATTACATTTTCAAGTGTAATGTGTTAGTAAAGACCCCTTGAAAGAATTGTATGTTATTATCAGTAATTAGCTGATAACACAGTCAAGTTGCGATGAAAGTGTCACTATTTATTATAATGCCATGTGCTGCAGCTGCAGCAATGTCTTGTCCTCCCCTTGCCTCAGAGGCAAACCACTTCCTGTTGTCACAGTATAAAATGACTGTTCATACACAAAATGTTCCTTTTTTATAAAACCTATGCACAACAGCCTAGTCTGGATTTTATTGTTTACATATTACATGCCAAAACATAATAGAAATAATACATATGATTGATATAAATAGCTTTTAAATAAATAATGTGTTAACTATATTTTACAAAAAAAATGAGGAATCAGTTAAAAGATTCACTTTATTCAAGCATTCAGCAATGACCTTAAATATTGATTTTGTTTTGTAATTGTTAAATATATCACAGTTGCTTTATTATTATTATTATTATTATTATTATTATTATTCACATAGCATTATTAATTATAATGTATGTGCAGTACAAGACATGGTATTAAAGTGAATAATGACACTTGAGTTAAAACTATATGTTATGAAAGAATTACTTACAGCACATGATTAATAGAGATAATAAAAAAGCTTAAAGGAATCAATGATATATGCACAATCCATGTTACATCTGTTACTCAGCTGGTAAATGACATTTGGTTGCCTGTTTTCTAGTGTAATTTATATTCAGAAACTTACAATGAATCAGATGTCAAGCACATATGGCCATTCTTTTCTGCCCACAAATAAGTTATGATGGTGAATCTGAACAGTTTGTGAACAGTGATCAGGTCTATCACAAATTCAGTATCATGCAATAAGGCAATGTTCATGCCAGTGAACAGAAGCTTAAATCATCTTTCACAAGTGCCAACTCCCTTCCTGCACTGGTTTCAGTAGGAGGGGTCAGAGGGTTCCAGTGATAGAGAAGTAGCACAATGGTGTGACAGAGAAGGAAAGCACATGAGAACATAAACAGGTGCTAACTATATTGCTACTGAGATGCTATTGCATTAGTGTGGGATAATATGGTTATGTGTTGTGAGAACTGCTAAAACACTTGGTGTTGTTTTGGATTAAGGTGTGTATCTCATTCCTATTGCTATGTTGTGCTATGTTTATTATGTGATGCAAGACTGTCTCTCTTATTTCAGTTTAGCTTTTGACTAAGATTGCAACAGACTGGTTGCTTTGTTTGTTTGTTTGTTTGATTGTTTGTTTGTTTCCCCACTGTATATGAGTGTTTGTTGCCTAGCCACAGATATGGTTGAGGAACTTGCTCTTTGCTCAAGCACACATGCATGATCTGATTTTCAATAACCAAGTTAACATGAAAGTTGCAGTCTGCTCTCTGAAAATGTGACACCTATTGCACTGAAACTGATTTCAAGGCATTTCTACCCAAAGCCATCTTCTGCAGGTGTGGTATCAATTTACTTTTAAATTGACTGTATAGGCTTATGTTATACATTTCACCATGTATTCATTTGACTGACATGGAATAGTGTCAGCATTATAGAAAAATATCTTGTTTATGAATACACATTGTACAGTAATAGAGCAGAAAAGCACATATTGGATTGAAAGAATTTGTATCTCCACATTTCGTTTTGAGCCATAGCTGTTTCACGGCAGTAAGCATTTTTTTCATCTTACTACAAACAACAGTACATTACAGTCGCAACACAGAGTTTGATATTTATAGGATAAGCAGTATACCAACACCCCCCCCCAAATAGCTAACCATTTTTGCATACCTCTTTAATTAAAATATTTATGATTAACAGTTCTTTCTCAGCTACTTTCTGAAATTTGCAATTAAGATCTGTAAATTCTACTAAACAAAGAATACACAAACAGTTCCCTTTTTCACTTAGTTTTTGCAGTCATGTATTGTGGAAACCCTTACCGTTCAGAGAGTTCAGAATTCAGCGACTGTGCCTTCCAACACCGTTGATGTCAAATGTTGAGCTATACGCGTGAAAGTGCTACCGTTTTCTCTTCACCTCCAAAGAGGAAGTGGCGTCTTATCAGATTTGGCCAGTATGTGCTGTTCAATGCAGTTTTATTTTTTCCCTCACATACCATCTAATATTAACAGCATCCACAGCTGTTGCATAAACAGTACTCCAGAAATGCAGACAAATTCAGCTTCTGATTGCATGGACCTTCCAAAGATACAAATGCCTTTGTAGAGTCTTTTTCTGCTACTGGAGTTTTTGCTGCTCCTTGCTGCTCTGCCTGGTTGTGTGCCATGCCTCTGAGCTTTGACTACATGCCTGTAAGACCAGTTACTAGTTTGTTTACTAGAGTCACACTCATGAAGGTGAAATACATAAATAATTATGCCTTGTCTATTCCTGGGGCATGTATGGAAGTGATGTCAGAGGTTCAGGCGTTTTGTCCTCTGACTAAATGTTGCTGGAAAGATGTTGTTCAAATGGTCAAATTATTTCAAACTATTATTCAGCATGTGCTATGATTGTGTGGGGAAGTCATTGTTGTGTGGTGTCAGACAGTGTCTGCCTTTAATTTCTTTTTTTGTATTCTGGTTTGACGATAGAGAGGAAATCTGATGGCTTAATGCCTGAAACACGTCACTTGATGTTTAGATACTCAGTGGGGTGTGTTTAATCTTTTTTTGCCTGTTTGTTTTTGTGAAGGTTAAGATTAGATTTGCACATAACATAGCATGCATTAGCTGCATTATTATTTACATACATATATGTATATTATATATACACACACACACACACACACACACACACACACACACACTCATCAGGCATAACCTTATGACCACCTCCTTTTCTCTACACTCATTGTCCATTTTCTCAGTTACACTTACCATATACAGGGGTTGGACAATGAATCTGAAACACCTGTCATTTTAGTGTGGGAGGTTTCATGGCTAAATTGGACCAGTCTGGTGGCCAATCTTCATTAATTG
>JAOVVH010000059.1:2641001-2651358 GCA_028566435.1 Scorpiodoras heckelii | reverse complement strand
ATAAAATGTATTATTATTATTATTATTATTATTATTATTATTATTATTATTATTATTATTATTATTATTATTATTATATATTAATGAAGTTGCCACGTTACATTTTTTTTTCCAAAGACATTTGTAATAATTGATATGACCCAAGTACACCAACTTCACTGATATGGACACGACTGGCTATTGAAGTGATTCAAACTAACAACAATACTAGTAAGGTTAACTTGTAAACAAGTTAGCAAATTTCCACAAGCAGGTGCTAAAAGCATGGAAAATTGCCTTTAAGCCTAACTTTACCCCCATGCTACTATTTTATGCAATAATCAATACATTTTGCTTAAAAAGAAATCCATATTCAAAAAATTTGTATGACAAATGTTTCATGTTTGTAACTGATGTGTTGACTGTAAATGCTGAACTGTATCAATAATCAATGCGAGGAATGCATCTTGGGATGGAATTTGTCTCTGACGGATTACAAAATTGTTTGTAGAAGCAGATCTCCTAATTACAGTACTTCACCTCATCAAGGCTCAATTCGAATATCTCACTTTTAAATCAAACACACAACAAGGCAAAGAGAAGCAATCAGAAAGGAATGAACTCTTAATCAGTGCTGTCCTCCTAGTGGAATTATTAAATGGAAATGGGATTTTCCTTGGCTACCAGGCTACCAGACTTGGCAACCTGTTAACAGATACTTTGTACGCAATCAAGTAAAAGAAATCTATCTCAAGATACTTCACAGAATTTACCCATGTAATGTTTACTTCAGAAATTTCATTTTAATGTATCATCACAATGCACTTTCTGTAACTCTGAATTTGAAACAATTGTAAAAAAATTTTTCTTTGTGAACTTTTGTAAAGAGGTATTATTATTATTACTATTATTATTATTATTATTATCGCTTTTGAAAACTTTCCACAAGTTGTTCATATTAGCGAGACGATGGTCTTATTTATTTTATAAAGCTTAAAGCCCTGCTAGGAAAATTTCACCTGTACAAAGCCAGAATTACCTCCACTAAACCTAACGTTAGTCTTTTTCTCATTGATTTATGAGAAATTTCTGTTATGAGATTCCCTCCTTATATTATATATAGGGGCAGTGGTAGCTCAGTGGTTAAGACATTGTCCTACTAATCAGAAGGTCAGGGATTCCACCGCTGGGCCCCTGAGCAAGGCCCTTAACCTGCAACTGCTCAGTTGTATAAATGAGGTAACTGTAAGTCACCCTGGATAAGGGTGTCTGCCAAGTGCCATAAATGTAAATATATAAAAAGGCCACCAAGACTTTTCTTCCTCTTGAAAAGATTATGAGTGCTGCTGATTAATATATCTGGAAATTGTATTTTATTATTTTTTACACCCCATGCTGTTAATGTAATTTGCGATTTAGAATTTTGAAAAAAGTGAACTTGTAAAGACAGCAGCAAAGTGCGAGGACGCGACTGTTGTCCGATTTGATCATGCGAACGCTTTCGAACGTTGGAAATTCCTCAGTGGGCTTTTCTTGGGATTGGGTCTTCTTTCATTCATCGATTATCTTCTGCTTTATCCTGCTAGTCGGGGTCACGGGGGGGGGGGGGGGCCGGTGGCGGGAGCCGATCCCAGCGTCATCGGGTGAAGGCGGGGCACACCATGGACAGGTCACCAGTCCATCGCATGGCCAACACACACATTCACACCTACGGGCAATTTAGACTGACTGATCAATCTAACATGTGGGAGGAAACCGGAGTACCCGGAGGAAACCCACACAAGCACGGAGAGAACATACAAACTCCACTCATTACAGCCTGGACTGAACGGGAATCGAACCCGGATCGTCTTGCTGTGAGGCGACAGTGCTAACCACTACGCCACCGTGCCGCCCTCTTGGGTCCTCTTGAATGCAGCATTTCATCTCCAACAGGATTTGTGCAAAGCTGCAGTGTGTTCAAACTGTTATACACGTCCCAGTGAACTGAATCCTACACGGTTCCCTAGAACCGAAAAGCAATTACATTTCCACCACACCCGGTTATTAGACAGCATTAAGATAATAAGAGTCCTGCCCTGATGTCAACATTGGACTTTTATTGTGAAGGGGCTCCGCGGGCACGGGGCGGAGTGGCGCTGTGCTGCTCGCTTCAGTCTGAGCGGCGCTACGTGCAGGGCGCGGGAGGATCTCTGAGGCGGTGAGACGCTGCGCTTCGTTTACTAACCAGTCTGATGGAGGTTGTGTGCGGCGCCTCGCACTGCTGCCTGTTAAATAAAGGGGATGTTTATTGGTGTAGGCAAATTCGTGTCACTGTTTTAAAACGACTTGCGTGGGGGGAAAGTCGGGAAAACAACAGAAATAGCTCGGTAATTAGCCAGAGAGCTAAACAGGGCTGGCTAATCATGTAGCCGAGGGAAAACCTTAATGTTCTTCTTCTTCTACGTATTATTATTAATATTATTATTATTATGAGGTTCGGTCACGTGATCGATTAGCGCTCAGGTTTGCCCAGATGTCCGTGTTATAGCCACACAGTGTGACAGTAAATCTTTAGTCTTTAGTGCTTTAGACACAGCGGCTCTGGATGTTCACTGTTGTTGTTCACGGCTTCTCTCTAAACCGCTTTGAATTGAAAGAGGAAATGAATTAGCTGGGCAGGGCGAGCAGCCGCGCTAACGCCGTGTTCGCTAACTAACTAACTGACTCCGGCCCAGGCGTGTTCGGGATTTATAAACGCGGATAACGGTGGTACAGTTTACATCATCCCAGTAGATTCTTCTTCTTATTATTATTATTATTTTGTGTTTGTTTATTTGTTTCTTTAACCTTTTAGCCACTCAGCCGCTTTAGCTAGCTGTTAGCACTCCAACCTAGCTAACGTAGCTAGCCGTGCTGCTCAGAGCTAGCCTAGCTTCCTGCTTACTGCGCCCAGGAGCTGCTAGCTTAGCTGCCTGAACTTCCTTCCGCCGACGGCTGGGAAAAACAATCCCAGTCAGCGCACTGGTGTGTTTCCTTGAAAGACAAATATATCTAGTTACGTTATTTCTCTCTCCCTGTGTAGCGTGTTCGATTGGTAACTAAATGGCGTGTAGTTACCAGTTAGGAGCAGCCGTAAGAGTGTTTTTAACTAAAAGCGGTTGAACTGGTGGGTTAAGTTAATGTTCGCTATAACCTGTACAGTGGATAACTAACCTCGTGTGTTTATTCCGCTTCCCACAGCTGTGCCTCTGCCTGCCTTTATATTTGCATCAGGCTTTAAATATGGTTTTTAATTGACATTAAAACAAGTCTTAGAAAGGGAGCTAAATATTATAAACAGATTAACGTCCTTCATTTGAATGGGGCGGTGACGGAGCGCGGAGCAGAAGGTCATGAAGTTCACATCGGACCGTAAATGTAAAAGTAAATAAACTGGAAAGGTAGCTAGTAATCTGTGGCAGCGGCTTCAGCAGTGCTTTGGACAAATATTAGGCAGTTTTGTGTTGCGCCCACATACCCTGCAGAATTACTCCATTCCTACGTCCCATCTCACAAATTAAGGTCCTCAGATACAGGTCTGCTTGCTGTTCCCAGGTTCAGGTTGTCCAAAAGGGTTAAAGGTCATTTTGTGTTGCTGCCACCTCTGTCTGGAGCTCCCTTCATTCACCTGTATGCTCCTTTCTCGCAGTACTTCCACTCACCATCTACCACCACTCTTGATTCATTTTTGTCTGGCTTATTGTTGTTTTATGTTTGTTTATTGTTATATCTTATTTGTAAAATGACCTTGGGTTTGTGAGAAAGGCGCTATATAAATCTCACTCATTATTATTATTATTATTATTATTATTATTATTATTATTATTATTATCATCAGTGTCCTTGACTGACTCATCTCTTCTGCACTGTAGGTGTCCCTGCCTGTGTGGCCTAAAGAAGGATGCAGACGATAAAGTGTGTGGTTGTGGGCGATGGGGCCGTAGGGAAAACATGCCTCCTTATCTCTTACACCACCAACGCCTTCCCTGAGGAGTACATCCCCACCGTGTTCGACAACTACAGCGCCCAGATGAGCGTTGACGGCCGCACGGTGAGCCTGAACCTGTGGGACACAGCAGGCCAGGAGGAGTACGACCGGCTGCGCACCCTCTCCTACCCCCAGACCAACGTCTTCATTATCTGCTTTTCCATCGGCAGCCCGTCCTCGTACGCCAACGTCCGGCACAAGTGGTTCCCCGAAGTGTCGCACCACTGTCCCAGCGTGCCAGTGCTGCTCGTGGGAACCAAACGCGATCTGCGCACCGACACCGAGACCGTCAAGAAGCTAAAGGAGCAGAACCTGGCGCCCACCACGCAGCAACAGGGCACCGCGCTGGCCAAGCAGATCAACGCCGTGAAGTATTTGGAGTGCTCCGCTCTGCTCCAAGAAGGCGTCAGGGAAGTTTTTGCTGAGGCCGTGCGTGCCGTGCTTTATCCTGTCACCAAAAAGAATTCCAAAAAATGCGTCCTCTTGTAGTTTGGCCTAGGAGACTGATGGAAATGGACTAGGAGAGCTCAGAGGACAAACGGATGATCCTGGGGTTTATAGCCATCTCTCTTTCCTCATTCATCTTTTAACCACTCTAGGTATATGTTTTGTTTTGGTTTTTTTTTTTTTTTTTTGGCTCCCTGAATTTTTTTTTTCTACGGTCACCAACCAAAGTATGCACTCTTAATTAGAACTGAAGAAACTCCTGTTGATTTCAAAACCACTTTCCCTTTTGGCCTCCTTTGTCTCCTCGGAACGATGTGGTTGTCAAGATCGCTCGCACTTACCTCATGGTTACAAAAGGAATTTTACGCTACATGGCAATAATGGAACAAAGCAATACAGAAAAGAAGTTATTTAACAGTCTGACCTGTGTTCACTGTGTGGTGGAGGATGATGGCATTGTTTACTCAAGCTGTGTCTGAAGAGTGAAGCAACTCGCTATTTTTTTCTACTGCCTGAAATTTGTTATCTATCTGTCCTTTTTTGTGTCTAACAGGTTAGCTCAGATCCTCTCCTGATATAAAAAAACAATGTGAGGAATGAGATGAAATATTTATACACATATACAGAGCATAAAACCTGAGAATGAAAAGCTTTCCTGCAAAAAAAAAACCTCTTTAGATATTCATTGTATTTTACTATTACCCAAAAATGTCATTACTATTATTAGTATATTTTGCTTCTGTGAAATGAGGTGTTAAAATGGTGTGCCATTATATTGACAAGTATATGCCTTAGACACACCATCTTTGGATGAAACAAAAGCCTGCAACGCAATACAGTGGCAACACGACAGCACATAAAGACCGGTATAAGGAGTTTTCTTGTAAAATTACTGCAGTGCTCTAAGATCTGCGTATGCCCCACGCCCAGACTTCCTTGTTGTCTTCCTTCCTGAACACATAAGCGTTTAATGCCTAAATGCCTTAATGACGCTGTGGCGTCTAGTGCTGCCTCCAGTTTGATTCCAAGTGCCTGACTTGTTTCTGGATTTGATACGTAACCCCGCCTCTGAAGCCTAACAACTGAATGGAGTTGAACAGAATCGACTCGGATTCACTTAGGAATTGACTCCTCGAGTCCTGTGAACGAGCGAGCACACATTTCAGTACTATGTAGAGAGAGACAAAGAAGCTTTAAAAGTAAATGGAGCATTTGTCCTCTGTACTCGAAGGTTCAGTGCCAGGCGTGTGCGGCTGCTTCATTCTTAACCCTCAGTGATTCATTCTTAATCACTGCGTTTCACAGCTTTTCACAGTGACTCAGTGCTTAGCCCTAGCAGGTATTGATGAGAGCATGGATTTCTTTCCACAGGCATTAGTCCCATATGGCAAAATCTTTTCATGCATGCTTAAATTTGAGGAACATATGAATGTCTCTAATCTCCAGTAGCTAATGTCTGTATAACTGACACAAGCAATAGCAGTCAGGATGGGTTTCTTTTGGCACATCAAGTATCATGATGATGTGGTGGCTGAACGGTTTAGAGTTTTTTGTTTTTTTTTTTACTGACAGAAAATGTTGCTTTTATGACACAAGTGGCATTTCACATTTAAGTTTCATTTTCCTGTACGTGATGCCGAGCACTTACTTTTGTTTGTGTAAAGCTAGGTGTGTATTAGAGTAAACTACAAGCATCTAGTGCCTCTGCGTAGCACAAGAAATATGAACACTCCCTGACCAATCATCTGAACTTGCTAAATAATCCATAATCTTCAGAACGGGTTCTGTACTTAAACATGTTTAATGCGCAGTGGACCATTTTGGATAAATAGCATTACTTAAACCTATGCATGAGTGAAGCTTGTTTTTGTATCTCATCAGCAGTTATAAATGCCATGTGGTTGCACATGTAATCGCCATCTTGGTTTGTGGCTGATGCAAAAACTGACATCACTGAACATTAGTGTGGTTTCAAAAGTGAAGTGGTACTTATTTTTTTTATTTGTTTTTTTTTTTTTTTTTTGTGCTGAAAATGTTGCACATTTCTCTACGTATAAAGGCTTACTTGCGAGAGTTAGTCAGGCTTCTCAAATCCTAATAGCTTTTGATTTTATTTTTTTAACTTGATTTTTGACTACCATACTTAACCAAAGAGTGCCTTTGGATACAAAGATATCATACTGAGAGCACATTTGAGAACATGGACCTGGTCTATTTTTGATTGCTCTTTTTTTGTTGTTGGAGTAATAACCATACAAGCCATTTTGTATTTTTTTTTTTGTCTTCTTGTTCATCTTTATTGTAATGAAGTCCACAATGTTAAATCCATCAAACGTTTGCTTATTCTGGTTTTGTCAGTGAGGACAAGCCCTCTGAAAACTGTGGATGCGTCAAGTCTGTGTTGGTGTCACTAATTAGCCTCTGCAAAAGGATAAATGTAAGAATGAATTTCCATCTGTTTTTATATTGTTCCTTTCATTCCCCCTGCCGTAACGCTGTAGAAATTGAGCAGACTTGGCCTCATTCACAGAGCCTCGTTTGCCTGCTTTGGTGTATGGTACTGCATTTATACACTGGGAACTTGATTTGTTTTTTTGTTTTTTTGTTTTTTTTTGCAAAAATTGTCATTTTTATAACAAACATTTGTATAAATGAACTAACAGTGTAATGATTTTAAATTATGCTAAATAAAACTATAATTTACATTTCATTGTGTTTTTTTTCACGATACAACTTCATGATACAACTTCAGTTAGGTACGTCTGCCATTTCTGTAGAGCTCAAGAAAAATGCCAAGTTACTCATCAGGGGTCTGAATGGAAACGATTGCCTACAGTAAAGGAAATAGGAAACTGATCATTAAGCAGGGTGGCGTGTCTGGGTTATTTTTTTTTTATTGATGTGAATAAGTGCCCGAGCTTATGTCGTTATTTAAACAGGTTTCCGCTGCTCTCATGCACAAAGCCACATCAAAGGTGCTGGAGTGCATCAGCTGCTGCAGACTAACAATATCAACACCTCACTGTAGTTGAGCAGACTTGTCACTGTGGGTGCAGCTCTGTGTGTTACAGGAAACAATGCAGTTTTTGAACTTGATTGAAACTGTAGTGATGATAATGCAATAATGATAAACACATGAATACAAGAAAAGAATTAGTGATACTGCATTTTCTGATTGCGATAAGAGTCTTAAGTTGAAAGTGATTAATGAGAAACCTGTAACCTGAATAAATAAATGCTTTAAAGAAGAAAAAAGTTAAACTAGATTGATGTGAAAGTAACCAAATTAGTGAAACATTCTGGTGCTGCTACAGACGGGTTACAATTTGATGGAAAAAACAGTGGCAGTGTTATTCTTCTCTTGGTGTTCGTTTATTTTGCTGGTTTTTGCAGGCATGGTTTGCATCCACTTGTCTCCTTAGAATGAAATGTCATTGCACCTCAATACAACATTCTTCTGACTGATCGCTTTCACCCTCTTCCAGGGGGACTCCGCCCGCGTCTGTAGGGCACAAGGGCTCACTGAATGGTTTGATGAGTATGAACATGATATGAATCTAATGCTATGGCCTTCACAGTCGCCAGATCTCAGCCCAGTTGAACTCCTGTGACAGGTTATGGACTGATGTTTTCATGCTGTCTACCACCATCATCAAAACACCAAATGAAGGAGTTTCCTTTGGAAGAATGGTGTCCATCCCTCCAGTAGTGTTCCAGGGACATGTAGAATCAATGCCAAGGCACACTGAAGTTGTTCTGGAAGTACTTGGTGGCCAAATGCCTTAGTAAAACATTTGTGCTGTTTTTTCCTTTAATTTGTCACCCCCTATATATTATTAATCTTTTTTTAATGTTTTTTTTAAGTCAGTTGTTGATTCTGATTGATTATAAAGTGTTGATTAATTCCCTATAACAACAGCTCTGATAATAGTGCTGGCTATAAACCAGGGGTTAATATTCATGTGCTCATTTTTAATGTCATTGTTTCTATAGTAACAACTTATTCACATGCATATCATGGGCACTCAAATTTCAAAGAAAACAGGTAAAACAATTTTTTTAGATTTATTGAAAGGAGGAAAAGTCTGCATGATGGATGATGCTGTTTTAATATCTTTCTTCTTGGTAATATCTTATTCCCTCCCTTTTAACAGCTTGCTCCCATTCTTCTTGTCACTGTGTCTTAATCTGGTGCAGGTTATTATGCCGGATGCCCTTCCTGGCATAAACCTCCCATTGGCCAGGCTTGGGACTGGCACTATGTGTGCATTGCACCCCTCGATGGCTAAGTTGAACAGCAGTTTAAAGGTCTTGCGCAAGGGCCCAAAGGCAGCAGCCCTAATGTCAGGGCTCGAACCCCGACCTTATAATCGACAACCCGGAGTCCTAATTAAGCCCCTTCTGGTTTAATTAAAAAAAAAAACCAGAGAGACAAAAACATAAGCTGGTGAGTGAAGAACTTTTTATTGCTGTTATAATGTAAGTTGTGTTGCAGAAGCTGCACAGCATTAAATGTATCTATAAATGGATAAATGATGTGTCATCTCTAATAAATCAAATAATAGTGATCATTGGCAAATTGAAAGGTTATAAGCAGTGGTGAAGTGTTCTTGCAGCTAGGGTTATTGTCAAGATTCTTCACAAAAGCCAGTTCTCGCCTTCTCAGAGCTGCAATGACTGCAACAGTGTCTTTTCCCCCTGCCGCTCCTGCTACACTATAATCAGAGGATATAATAACATGAAATGCATCTGAGTTTCCAGGAACACTGGAACATCCTGTCAGAGTGGAGATCAGCCTCATCGGAGAGATGAAGAACCGAACTGAAGTTAGTGGAAAAACAGTCACTTTTAAAACAGTAATTAAAAAACACTTAACAAATGATGGCTGTGTATTGTACATATCTTTAGTAAGGATTTAGAGTAGGTCTGGTTTCTGTCCTGTTGTTTTGTGTGTGTGTGTGTGTGTGTGTGTGTGTGTGTGTGTGTGTCTGCATGTGAATGAAATGATGTAATAAAATCTGTTGAGGCTTTGGGCCATTCTGGTTAACATTTTTCTATTAAAATCCTCGCTTGAATAAAACTAACAAATATCACCACAGCCAGCCATTGATCAGACAGAGCATTATAATGGTTATCCAACTAGATTTAAAAGAAATGTTAGTTAAAACAATTCCTGTGTGTGTGATGTGGTGGTGTCTACTGAAACAATATTTTGTTTTAATTCAATTGGTTAGCTCACAAATTTAATGAAAATGAAGTATCATTTAAAGACCCGTGACAGCCCTTTTGATGTGTCCATGTGTATAGAGACATGCATATGATGGACAGCTTAAAGATACACTTAGAGACCATGAATGTGGCTTTGCAACTGATTTAATCAGCCTTCCTATGATGGCTCGGACTGTTGGGATGAACAGTTTTGCACTCTGTCAGTCAAATCTCCATCAGCGAACAGTTTATAACTTCAACAAACTAGACTTCATTTTAAAACTTTAATGAATTTACTGGTTGCAATTGCAATTTTTGTTACTATATAGCATTCAATTATAGAAGGGATTATTTATTATTGTACTGTCCATTGTCACACAAATGAGGATGGGTTCCCTTTTGAGTCTGGTTCCTCCCAAGTTTTCTTCCTCTTAACATCTCAGGGAGTTTTTTTTATTGCTACCATTGCCCCGGCTTGCTCATTAGGGATAGCATTTAGGGATTAAATGTACAGTACTAGACAAAACTTTGGACTCACCTTTAATTCAGTGGTTTCTCATTACTTAAAGATGTTCTGCATTGTAGATTAACACTAAAGTCATCCAAACTATGAAGAAATACACATGGAATTATTTAGTAAACAAACCAGAATATGTTTTATATTTTAGATTCTTCAAAGTAGACACCTCTTGCTTAGATGACAGCTTTGCACAT
>JAOVVH010000059.1:2623379-2635020 GCA_028566435.1 Scorpiodoras heckelii | reverse complement strand
ATATATATATATATATGTGTGTGTGTGTGTGTGTGTGTGTGTGTGTGTGTGTGTGTGTGTGTGTGTGTGTGTGTATTGTACTGTGAAAAGTCTTAGGCATCCAATTGTTTTTAAGTACAGCTATTGTGATTGATGTTTTTTTTTTTTCAAACAAAAAACATAATGAAGGCTGCTTGGTTTTGCATTAAAAATGAAGTAAGTGTGACAGTCAAAGTCTCCAGAAGAGCTGTGGCAGATTCTCCAAGACTGAAAAAAAAAACATCAATAACAACATTTGTACCTATATAGTTCCTGTGTATGAGGATGTGAACTCTTGACAATAATCCTCTGTGACAAGTGCAAGTTTGGAGAGTAAATAGGAGCATGTAAACAAATTAGTTCCTAGGGTTCACTGAGTCACAGGAACAAATTTATATTGAATACCTTATGTGATTAGACTAAAAAAGCTGTGTGTAACTCATTTGAGCACATTTTACTGCCTTAAATACATATTTGTACAAAATTGCACTGGTGAAATTAATAATAATGATTATCACACCATGAACAAATGCAAAATCATCATTTTGTTTTTCTGATGAGAAGCATCATGTGCAATTAATCTTGTGCTACTGTGTGGGGTAAAGTGCAAACAAGTGTTCAACCAGGACTGACAGCTTTCTTGCTGTGGCCATGGAAACAGCTCTGAGTGGATTGACAAAACAGAGTGCACCTACCCTTTCTCTTTCTCTCTCTCTTCTACACACACACACACACACACACACACAGTTTTTTCTATACACTTTATCATGAATGCAAGCACATAGTCAAGCAGACAAACATTAGCCTTTAGTCAATAGTGCTTATGCTTGAATTACAGATAAACTCCCATAACATGGCGCGCATACACAGGCTATCATTACAATCCAGTCTGTATCTCCGTCATTTTGAATAGGTCACGCTTGCTGTCACTTCACACTCTCAGCTGACCTTATCTAGTTGCTATCTCAAAACACATACACACATCATCCTTTATGCAAACAACTATCTAAGAGCACTGTATTTTTCCATTAGAAATGTTAACTGTTAAGCTCTTTCAAGCTCTATGTTTTGTGATGTCAATAAATCAGGTGCAGCTGTCATGAATACAGAAACACACACCAATAACATTTAACACAACAAGATGCAAATGTATTATAATGTCGTATATTGTATAATATGTTGTTGATACAGATTATTGCTTTTCCAATTCATATTTTGTTAATAATATGAATGTATTTACATATATTAGAAATGCAACTATAATACAACCACTGAGATACATGTACTTTTACAGGTTGATCGCAGTAGTACATCTTATGTAAATACATGTGTACCAATTTCTGGTTTGCACACAAGTGTACCTTGTACTTGTAAAATGACATCAGGTCTCTCTCAGACGTAATTGCTGAAGGGTAATTAAGCTGAAATTGGATGCAATGCTTTTTTTCCAATAATAATTTATTTTAATTTCATGACTGTACATACATACCAACTACACAAGAACTATGGACATATTTTATGTGCCACTTTACATAAAGCAAACTACTTCAGTGAGTCCTAGGTACAATCTGCGCTTAGACTAAAACTGATGTGTGCAGCTCACATGCCTATTATCCTGATAGTTATATAAAAGTTACACTTTAAAATATCTTTGTGTAAAGACATCTATCTCAAGATCTTAAGATGAATAGAAAAGATCAGTGGTTTCATTATATTTTTATATCATGGCTTGTCTGGGTAATTGCACTATATAATGCATAATGAATAAAACACAGAAATATAGGTAGGCATTACTGTAAACTAAATCAATTGAATTTAATGAATAGTGACAGTACACAAGGGACCATATTCAGATTTTCAGTTATTTGTGCATAGTGATAAGTTAATACCAAAATTGCACAAATCAGTATTCAGATCTCTGACATAACCACAGAGCTTGCCAAAACCAGATTTGTGTTCTGACCTTAACCTTGAACCTAAGTCAGCTGCAGTATTGGCTTTGGCAAGGAGCAGTATTAAGTCCCTGCTGCCTGAACTGACAGTTTGATGTAACAACATTGTGTTGAAATTCATGGTCTGGGCTGTAAATGCACTAAAAACAGAATGAGGTTTAAAGATTATATTCAATAAATAAATATGACATTATTGGCAACTATAAGTTACCAATTTAAAAGCACAATAAAATCCCTCACACATTACAAATTTATGACCTCGATTTAGTATTTTTTGCACTCAATTAATGGTCAGCTAAAGCAAGATGAAATAGAAGATACTAGTGCTATTTTATAAGCCAGCAGATATTAACAGTGGAAACCATCTTGTTAAATTCAACCAAATATGCAGTGATGGATGTGATAATCCACTTGAACTGTTCATGCAGCTTATAGCTGTTCATGGCAATTAAATATATATTTTGGTGCTTGACATCTCATTGTATTAGGATTTTTAATTTTTACATTTTATTTATTTTATTACACAATTTTATTTAGCACAAAGAAAAATGCTGTTTCTCCAGTCTGCATTATCTATCCCTAAATTTTTTTCTTGTTTATAAAGGTGGTGGTCTATATTCTATTGGAAAACTCCTACTAAATAAAACTAAAGTAGTTAATTCAATTCCTTTTAAAATTGCCTAAATTCTCTTAGGTCATGTTGAAGATATTGGCTGGGTGGCTAATTCAAGCATTTTGAAGAACTTGCCATTGCACTTTTTGTAAACTTCAGGTTTCTCACTTGCTTTAGTGTCCTCAGGAAATTGCTGTCATGATTTTATTTTTATCTAAATAATGATTTAGTATTTATTTATTTAACAGCGTACAAAGCAGACAGCTTTAAAATATTTAATTTAGGTGGTAATGAATTAATTGGTCTAAAATCTGATACATTGTTTTGACACACAAGTGCATATGATATAAAATAAACATTTAAGACAAGAATTTAGGGTGTCTACAACTTTAGGACAATAGAGTATGTGAATTAAAACATTGGGAAATATACTGATCACCCATAACATTAACACCACCTGCCTAATATTGTGTAGGTCTCCCTTGTACCATGAAAAAGTTCTGACTTTTTGAGACATGGACTCCACAAGACCTCTGAAGGTGTCTTGTGGTATCTGGCACCAAGACTTTAGCAGCAAATCCTTTAAGTCCTGTAAGTTGTAAGCAGGGTCCTCCATGGATAGGACTTGTTTGTCTGGCACATACGACTGATGCTCAATCGGACTGAGATCTGGGGAATTTGGAGGCCAGTTTAACATGTTGAACCATTTGTCATGTTCCTAAAACCATTCCTGAACAATGTTTGCAGTGTGGCAGGGTACATCATCCTGCTGAAAGAGGCCACTGCCATTAGGAAATACAATTTCCATGATGGGGTGTACCTGATCTGCAATAATTATTAGGTAGGTATTATATGTCAAAGTAACATCCACATGAATGCCAGGACTGCTTCTGCTGTTTTGCCTTCTTCCCATAGTGCATCCTGGTGCCATCTCTTCATGAACCATATAATGTATTTTGATCATCTTTTCATACTAACTCCAGGCAGAGGTAATTTAGAATACTCCCATCAAGACTGAGCACTAAACAGTAATAATGCCCTGGAGTATCTGGAGAACAGTGATCGGATCAGAATAACCCAGGCCTGACCCCTAATCTCACTGCAAGCAGGTTGTAATTTGTGATTATGAAGGCAGAGACCTGGCACAGCTTGCAAAATCCTCTGTGCTGCCATTATGTGGTGCCTTTAATAGTGACCTTAAGGTCTGCACAACACAAGAACAACTAATTCAATGACTGAGTAAATGGGATGCACTCAATGAAATTTCTGGATATGTTGTTTAGAACATTAGACTAAAAAATGCATCATGGAAGTTTTAGTTCAGAAACTTCAGCCTTTGTTTCCTTGTGTACTTGTTTCACATAATTACATATAACAGGGACAGGGAAAAGCATAGTGTCTTTAGGGCATGAAGGCAGTATGAATTTTGCAATATCAAACATTTTGCACAGACCACAGACTTGGATAACCAAGTGATAGTTCCGTTTATTAGAAGGACATATCTGTAGGCCTCCATAAAAAGAAGGGAAAAAGCACCAACGTGACCTTATAAGAATTATAACAATAAGTTTCTGAGTTTAATGAATGTTCTGTTTTCCACCTCTACCTCAAAACTATCCAGAGAGCAGCCAAAGACTGAGCAAACCTTCTTGCTCAGGTTATTTCTTTTTTTTCTAGCAAAAGAGAACATGATGTCACCTCCTTAGCATACTACTGCAAAGAAGACAGACTGGTAGAAGATCTAACTTCTTGCTGCAAACATTAAACTACCTGAGGTTTCTCAGAAAGTAGAATCTGCTGATTTCTTTCCTGTTCACAGCCCCTAAGTTAACCATCCAGTCTAGCCTGTTGTTGAGATGGACATCACGGTATTTGTCAAACAGCTAAATGTCCTGACCCATGATGGTAATCTGGTTGGTTGCTGTTCTCTTCCTCCTGTAGTCCACCACCATCTCCTTGGTTTTGGCACAGTTCCCTGTGGTTCTCCTGTGCTGCTCAACAGGTGCTCAGACAGGCAGATTCCCAGGGTTTTTCCGTCAAGTACCCTGTGACCCAGTAGATCATGGATGTGTCCACCTGCATTCTTCTCACCATCTCTCTCAGCAGTAGATGTTGGATGCTCTTTAATGGCCTCGTCAAATCAAAGAAAGTGATTCTCAATGTGGTGTTTTTGTGCAGATGAGAATAGACCTTTTGCAGTAGCTATATGACTGCATCATCCACACCTAACTGTGGCTGGTAGAGAAACTGCATTGGATCCAGAAAATTGTTGACCTGAGTTCTGAGGCCCCATCCACCTGACAATGGAATGTTCTGAAAATGTTTTTTCTTTGCATTTTCAAAGAAAATGTTTCACTTCCCCATGACGTGAACTTATCCATGTCCACACAAATTACGAAAAACAAATAAAAGCACTGTAGTATGTGTTCAAAGCCAGTAGGTGGCAGCATAAATTTTCAAATATACACTACCAACACCACAGAAGAAAACTATGACTTGTGTACCAGTGATGCATTTTTAACAATTACCAGACCCATGAACTGCCATATGTAGCTTGTATAGCGATGGCATCCATATCATAGAGCAAGAGTTTTCTTATTCAGTGCACGTTTCAAAAAGGACAGAGACACAAGCCACTGGACATAAGCCATTGCACACAACAAAGTGACCAGTGTTGCGCTTTCATTTTTGGGCTGTTTGCCCAAATGTTAGCCTAATAACTGCTGGCTCTAGGCTACTATATAAAGGATAACCCTTCTGTTAGGGGGGCGGTTGACTCCCTCTGTGACCACCAGGGGGAGTCGACCTAGTCAGCCGTTCGCCCCTGAGAGTCACCTGATTGGTACCTTGTGGTACTTCTGGCATTCGTTCAGCGCACACTCAGCTTTTATGTCCGTTCTGTCAGCCCTTCCTCTGTGCTGCCGAAATAGCGTAGTGGAAGTGCTGTGAGGCTGCAATTTGGGAGGTGCCGAGTTCGCACCCAGCGTCTGCCGACTATTGTTGTCATTTTCCATTATTTTTATTTGGGGTTTTCTGTTAAAGGGGCTTTACTCAACTCATGTGTACCCCGGCCACTCTCATGCGGCCCTGTAATTGGGCTGGTGCGCCGCACTTGGGTCCAACTCCCTGGGCGGCACATAACCGTGCGAACTCGGAACCTCCCGAATTGCAGCTTCACAGCGCTCCCACTACGGTATCTCAGCAGCGCGGAGGAGGGGCTGACAGAACGGACATAAAAGCCGAGTGTGGGCCGAGCGGATGCCGGAAGTACCGGGGAATCCCTAAAGAGCCAGCATGTTGTTTGGCTGACAAGACTGGTGACGTGAGGAGTGACGTGTAAGGGCTACAGGGCAAACAATCAGGAAGTAAACAAAACATTGAACATAAGCGGGGGGCCAAAGTGAAGAAAGAAGGAAACGAAACAGAACGTAAACACATATAAAAACTAATGATTGCCCTTTATATGACCACTCGCTGGGGGCGTGATGTTTATGCATATATCTTCGGGGGTCCTCTGTCTGTCTGTACCTCCGTCACCTAGTGGGTGACGCCAGCCACCCCGACCGACTGGCAGGAAGAGAGGCACGGAGAGGGGCACACGCCGTCTCATCTAACATGGAGAGGCCGTGAAAATAATCAGGGACTGAGAGCGCCTTCACCGAATGAGACAGAGGAAAGGCGAAGGGAGAATGGCCAGGCTGAGGCAGCTCCCGGCACCTGGATATTGAAGCCCATCCAAGATCGGTCCTTAATCAGGCCTAAAGAGCTGCCTCAGACCTCAGGTCATGGGAACATGGGTCATGCGAGAGCACGGACATGAGGGGGCCCATTCTCAAAAGAAATAATTAAAATGGTGGCGAGAGGAAATCACACCCAAGGGCTAGGCCCAGGTCCCTAGCAAAGACTCTGAACCTTTAGATTACCTCCCACCACCAGATGGCGGTACCAGAGTACCCTCTCCCTGACCAGGTTGTGCAAGAGAGCACGAAAAACTAAGGGTGTGGCAGGGAGCCCTGGTCAAGCCAAGGCTTAAATAGTAGGCAGACCAGGTGCTCGTTGTCAACCCTGATAAGCCCCTGATTACCCCTAGGCATGAGGGGAAGAGTAGTCCCAGAGTGGTGCCATTACTGACTCTCTGGCAACACCTAGGGGCAAGCAACTGAATAGCCCATCTCCCTCTGGAGGAAGCAGAGGGAGAAAAAACGCCTCCTGACGTCACCACAAGGTACCAATCAGGTGATGCTCAGGGGCGAATGGCTGATTAGGTTGACTCCCCCTGGTGGTCACAGAGGGAGTCGACCACCCCCTAACACCTTCATTAAAGGCATGAACAATCTCTCTCTCTCTCTCTCTCTCTCTCTCTCTCTCTCTCTCTCTCTCTCTCTCCCTCCTACTCCCTCCGTCCCCCCCACAATTTGTACTGTTATACTTGTGAAAATTCCACTGATATAGTTAATTATTCAGCTAATTAATGATATGCCTAACCCTAATTGTAACCATAACCTTAACATCAGTAATGAAAATGCAACTATTTGGTGCACACACACACACACACACACACAAACACACACACACACACACACACACACACACACAAGGGGGGGGGGTTGCAACATTCACATCTTAATGGTGAACTTATAAAACATAAAAAAGTAGCCTACAAGTCTAGCTCTATACTGTCTTTGTTAGCCTACTGTTTGGCTGCACTGTGTAGAAAACCACACTTCCAAGATTTAAGCTATGTCAACATGCTTCAAACACATGACTAGCTGAACTGAAATCACTGGATGCGCTTGCTGCTGGAATGCACAGGATCAATTATGGCTCAACCTGCCCATCATATGGTGTGGAACCATATCAGCATCATTTTCAAAAGTTTCCATATTCGTCTGTCTTCATGGTAATGTAATTTACACCCTGGAAGCTCTTATCCAAAGTTTGCATTTTCAGGCCAATAACGCCATTATCAACACAACAAACTTGGTCCTTTGTTTCCACAAAAACACCATTTTCACCACTGTTGTGGGGACAGGGCCTTAGTGTATGCACCCTTCACACTTGCATACACAAGATTCAGTATTCTGTTCTCTCTGTTGTCATGTTCTGTTGCCATAGTTGACAAACTGGTGGAAATTATGTAATTTAGTGGAATGTGACACATGGTTAAAATTCCCAGAAATGACAATGGACTATAAGCACAGTGGTAACCACGAATTCTCTTGGCAGATAATATGGACTTAAACCAACAGCCAAGAGTTAAATGTCTGGGCAAAAAGACATTGGTCCTTCACAGGAACACCTCCTAGATTACACCATCTGTTGTTTATTAACAGTATGGAATAAGACACAATACATCTGTAACAAGATTTTCCACAGGACTCTGTAACTAGGATTTAATTTAATTGTCATTAATAAAAAAAATAGTTCTTAAAAGCCATAGTTATCATTAGTACTACATGAGAAATGCAAAGCTCCATAGTTACTGTTTAGCTCATGGTGAACTATTCTAATCATTAGTTCCTTAGTAATTAACCAGTATTTCACGGTAAGTAATAATAGTTAGGTATTTTAGTTTAACTGCTCCACTTGCCCTTTGGCCTCATACTGAAGCTCACTTTCTATTGCTATGGATGGTCCCACATGGACCCTAAAGATTACCCAAAACAATTTACCCAAGGCTAACCTTTGTTTCATTGGTTAATATCACCTTCTTCACCTTCTTCTGAAGGCTTGTATCTTCTAAGAACTCCTGCTGTAGCTATAAAGACTATATCACTATCTTGGGTCACTCTGAAGAGGATGGGTTCTCTTTGCCCAAGCCTGGTTTCTCTCATGGTTTCTTCTGCTTGTTATCTCAGGTAGTTTTTTCTTTCCACTCTTACCTCTGGCTTGCTCATTAAGGATCAAAATCTACATCTAGATTTCTGTGAAGCTGCTTTGTGACAATGTCTACTGTTAATGTCTAATTGTACAAATAATAGTGTATTTTATATTATAGCTGTCCAAAGAAAAACAAGTATCTCCAAAATTGCAGCTTTACAGGAGATGGCAAAACATTCTTTCATTTTAATGTAAATTAATTAAAAAAAGATTTTTATTCCAAGCCATTTTGGGTCATTTCTTTTGAACCATCCATCGTGAAATGTTCACACGACAGTAAGGGCAGCTGCAGTGTTTGAATGATGTAGAAAAATGAAAATTGAACAGAATTAGATACATGGGGGGATTTTTTGGACAGCAATGGCATGCAGTTTGAATATGTGTATACATACACTATAAAAAATTGACTATAACTTTTATAATAATTTACTGGCAATAGGGGTTTTTTTTGTTTTTTTTAAATCAACATGCAATACTGTAAACAATCAATAACTGTAAACCTATATAGTGTAATATCTTACATAGTATAAAATAGCACATAATTCAGTGCAGATAAGAGTTTTGCTTAAGAACCCAACTATAACAGATCGGAGGTGCAAGGATTTGAATGCACAACCTTCTGCTTTGTAACTCAAAGCTATAAGAACTGAGCCACTGCAACAAGCTCAGTTAGTTTGCAGTGAGGTAATGCAATCTTTTAGTGCTATTTAATTGAATCAGTGCAAGTTAATCAAACTAATGTGGTTGGGTCATTGAGCAAGACCCTTAGTCTTTGTTGTATCATGAACCACTCGTAAGGTTCTTTTAAAAAGCATAATCCAAATGTTAACCATATAACTGCTCACTCACTCACACTGGCAACATAAAATGCCAGTAAAATATATTTTAATCAAGACTCATTTTATTTGATTAAAAACCATGAACTAATTATTAATGGTCACACATTAAAGGTACCTGTTGTCAGAACTCAGTAATGATCCCTTATGCAGAACTTTATGAGGAAGGCGCTTTATTAAATTGGACCTTTACTAATTTTAAACTGAATACCTCTGGCCTATGCTCTGGCCCATGTTCACTGCATGTTACCTGAATTAAAGTGAAGAGAAAGAACACATCAAGAAACATTTGTATGTGAGGTGTTTAGGAGATATTTTGGTTCAAACAAATGTTCAAACTATTTGAGCAATTTAAACTTGAGTCACATGAGTTGTGCTTACATAACATTTCACACACAAATGAGGGCAAGCATATCAGATTGATGTTCAATAAATGAGTTCTTGTAACTGAATTTAGATAAGTACATATGACATTTAAAGACATTTGAGTAGTGGTTACTCGTTTCATTTAGTCATTTCCACTGTTAAGTTTGACAATGTACTACTGATTTTCTTTGAAAGAATAAGATAAAATTATTAACAAAACAATTGATTGACCCTTCTGATTTGTAGCGTAACTCTGTGTTCTATTATGTAAGCTCTAGTTTAGGTAAATTAGTGCACTCCAACTCCAGACAACACTCTGAATGATGTGTAGTGATGCATGTCTTGACACTCTGAATGATGTGTAGTGATGCATGTGATCACCAGACAATTCCTGTCTGTTACACGTCAGGGTGAAATATTCATGGCCATTCGTCTCCATGCTTTCTGACTCTTTCCACATATGCAGTGAAAGAATCTTGAAATCTCTCTCACTGGGGAGCCACAGTCATCAGCAGAGACAACAGTAATCATATGCCAGGCCTCGCTTCTCATTCTCCAGCACTAAAATAGATTCTGTAATTTGTCAGCCCACGCACTGACCACAGCGGAGGCTGCTGAACAAATCCAACTAGACTGAAAGCAATTAACATCAAGTACATGCTGGCATGTGTGACCTTTGAGTTGTTTCTAGCAGGTATCTTCCTGTGAATACTGTATAGTATATGTTACAAACCAATTATGTTTAGAGTGATGTTAAGTTTGGAGTTAGCAGTGTTTGGTAACTAATATAAAGTTGCACTGAGGTGCTGAAAGAAATTTGTGATTCAAGCTCTATTATGGTTTTGGCTGTATTAGTAAATGCAGTACATGGGGCTGAGTGGACATTCTTGTTAGTCCAGATGAACTTTCCATTAGTATTCGTCTAAGACATGGCGAAGGCTGCAAGGCCATTTTGTGGTCACATCCCACGGGATGATTCGCAAATTAATTTGATGAGTGTCTCCCAGATGAATGTGAATCCCAGATCTCTGTCACTTCCTCTCTCTCTCTCTTTCATTCAATATATGTGAGCTAAAATAAAAAGACCCAAGAATAAATGCAGATGTTTTCATTTTCCAATTCCCCAAAACATATTTTGTGAGTTACTTGGAAGCAAACAATTTGACTAGACATATTTTCAATAATGTGCCTGATTTTTGAATAAGCACAAGCAGACCAAGCTTTTGTAACTAAAAGGGCATATGTTTAGTTATTTTCCATGGATGCGTGATTGGGTGGTGTCAATAGGAGCACACTGCTGGGTAGAAAGGGCTAATGAATGCCACCACCATAGGGAGAAGCCTTTTTCCAAGGGGGGCCGGATGGAAGGATTAAATTAATGCCAGCGTGGCCTGCCCTTCTGTTCAAAGCCGCAGGGTGACCTGTGTGCTCCTGCCTGCCTGAGCCTGAATTATTGATAAGAGCCAAGTTGAACACAGTCCAGAGGAGAACACTGTTTGACTAGATAAAGAGCTTGGGGACTATTGACAGACTATGAACAGGGCAAACTATGAAAGTAGAATCCATAAATTGTGTTGCAGTAGCTAACATATACACTAGCTGCACTACACTCCTTTCTGTATAGACAATTACAAATGTTTGTGATAAACTGAAACACTGATTTATTCTAATTTGTGTAATTTGCATCGTATCTGATCAATTCTACGTGTAGTCAGGGGCTGTGCTGCAGCTAATTTACAGAGAATTAGGATGCAGATTATGTCACACACACATTGTGGAGCACAAATATTCAAATAAAGTTGTTATGTCCTGTTTTTAATAGTCATATGACATACACTGATCAGGCATAACCTTATGACCACCTCCTTTTCTCTACACTGATTGTCAGTGGTGGAACAACTACACAATAGGCCCCGGGGCAAAACAACGATAACCCCCACCCCCCCACTCCCCGCGCACACATGTAAGTTTGAAAC
>JAOVVH010000059.1:2519061-2533015 GCA_028566435.1 Scorpiodoras heckelii | reverse complement strand
GGTGGGTGGGTTGCTTAGTGGGGAATAAAAAAAAAATCAAGATGAAATGTGGCGGAAATACAACAACAATAAATGTTATGACAAAGTCACACATGGACGTTGCACATGTTGCGCTTCTGAAATGTTATGTTGACGCTCGCGCGCTCACCGGGAAAGACTTCCTGTGTTTATTATAGGCGGGGCCATTACGTAATTTTGGAAATTCCCTCCACGACGTTAAAACACGTTTAGGGGTGTGTGTGTGTGTGTGTGTGTGTGTGTGTCGCGGAATAAACCCTGCAAAGTGTGTGTTTCCTATGATATTTAGTCAGACAAACCACGCTGTAAATTCTGACCTTTGTAAAGTTTCAGTGTGTTGCAGTGCGACATTAATTCAGTGAACACAGCAGTTCTGTGAGTGTTTAGACTTCATCTTCTGTCACTGCTGCGTTATTAATGACGTCATTTATTTTCAGGTGATCTCCACCCAGATGACTGACACATACACAAACACACAGCGTTGCTTGATATTTGACACTTTTATGTGCATTAAATATACAGTCAGCAAATGTGAAGGTATGTCAAAATTTCCTTTTTTATAAAGGATAATAACATTACATCTAAATTCTGAGTTAATCATCTCCGTTACAGCCAGTCACGACTAGCACATTCTTTCATATTTTTTTTGGTTTTGTTTGTTTGTTTGTTCGCTTGTTTGTTTTATATTTGTTTCCACTTTGGTTATTTTTAGCATTGTAAAAAAAAATCCAAGAAAATGGATCAAGGAGGAGGGGTCTTAGAGCTTCACTCCCAGGATCTGAAAATGCCCCACACAATGATAATGCAGGATTTTGGTAAGGGCAAGTATGAGCTTTCTGTCGGTCTGTTTACCTGTCTAATCATCCATCGATCCATCCATCTGTCTACAGATAGAATTATATGTGCCGTTGTGCTCTGTCTGTCTCTGCATCCTTAGGCATAGGGGGTAAGGCCCACATAGACGGTGAACACATTGTGGTATCAGTACCTGAAGCTGTGTTGATATCGGATGTGAATCCGGACGAGGGCATCCTGCTGGAGCATGGCCTGGAGGCTGAAGTGGTGGAAGGGCCTGGTATTGGCCAAGACGATGTCATCATGTCTGAATCTATCCTGGGAGCTGAGGTGGCCATTGAGGAGGCTCTGGACGCTGACCACCATGTCCTGGCTGCCGAACTTATCGAAGAAACAGTGCCGGAGCAGGTGTTTGTGACTGATCTCATGTCCACACATGAGGACAGTCCACTAGACCCCGAGCTGGTGTCTGAGGAGGTGATGGTCACAGACACGGAGGCGATGGTTCAGACACATGAGACTACAGCACCTTGTGCGGCTCTTAAGGCTGATGACGACGAAGATGGCAAGAGCACCTCTGAAGACTACCTCATGATTTCATGTCAGTCGGTCATGATTTAACAAGTGAAATGTTATATTTGTAGTGTTTTATTTCATTCTGATTAAAACAATTGTGCAAGGTATAAGCAGATACTGTGACATTTCATACCCTTAAATATAGTAGCTCTAACATATCTTGTACAGGGTGAGCCAGAGAGATCTGACGATTTTCATTTGCTTATTTCTCAGACGCTAGTGTGATTAGTGGGGCAAACGGTAGCTCAGTTGATGCCGTTTTAGTCAACATGGAGCAGAGGTCAGCATAACATCACGTTCTTTTTTGAAACCTTTTTTTAAATATGGTACCTCTGTGAGTGCTACTGAACAGCTATTTCACATTAAGTTCAATATTCTTCAGCTCGGTGCTGTGCGCTCTCGGAAAACAATTAAAAATTGGGTTGAAAATTTTCGTAACAGCACTTCTGCCTTGAAACTGAAACCACTCTGCAAGCCGCGTATACATCAAACGGCAGAAAATCTTGAAAGAGTGCGTGCATCTGTAATATGGCGTCTGCATGGTTCAGCTAGGAAACATTCTCTTAAATAAAAATGGCATTAAAAGATTAGTGTAATGGTTGTATTTTCAAATAGTCATGATTAATTATCCTGTTATTTCATTTCAAATATCGTCAGGTCTATCTGACTCACCCTGCATTAAGAGGCTCCTGTACTACAAATTAGACCCGTGGACAGATCCATATATAGAGAACAGTGCCAGATGTATTTGAATTTACAGTCACCGATGTTCACTGTTTTTGTTTTTCTTCACATTGTAGTGGATGATGTGGGCGAGAAGTTGGATATAGGTGACACACCATTAAAAATCAGCACGGAAGTGGGCCAGGATGACGAATCCAAGGAAGATGAGTTTGGCTCTGAGGTTATCAAAGTGTACATCTTTAAGGCTGAAGGGGATGAAGATGTGGAAATAGGTGACAAATCTGAAGTAGCATTGACACGTCTAGGAATCTAGTTTTGTCTTCATAAAATGAGATCTGTACTGAGAAAATATTTTGTGACCTGAATAGTTGCAGCATTCTCTCTCTCTCTCTCTCTCTCTCTCTCTCTCTCTCTCTCTTTCTCTTTCTCTCTCACACACACACCTACCCTAAGATTAAAAATCTTTACAGGAAATGCCTTTGAGGCTTTGGGGAAATGTCTCTTATTTTTTTTTTCTTTTTTTGGACATGGTGTAGGTGGAACTGAGGTTGTTGCAGAGAGTGATTTCCCCAACGGACATGCAGTGTTAGCGCCAACAAGCACAGGTCGGATGGAGAAAATGGTCTACATGGCAGTGAAGGATACCAGCCAAGGACAGGAAGACATGAGTGAGTAAATCTTGTTCATAAAACATGGAAATGCTGAACCAGTAAGCACTACATTTCCTCTGCAGAGTTGTTATAAATGCAGTGCTGAAGTTTATATTTAAGAATGGCAAGTTCATATTCAATTTCATAAAGCTCTTCTTACTGGCCACTTTATTAGGAACCAGTACACCTGCATGTTCATGAAACAATTCCAATCAGCCAGTGTTGTGGCAGCAGCACAGTGCATGCAATCATGCAGATACAGGTCAACAGCTTCTACTAGTCTTCACACCAGACATCAGAATCGGGAAAATATGATCTTAGTGACTTTGGTTCATGCTGGTTGACTCTTCAGAACCTGCTGATCTCCTGGGATTTGAAGCACATTTTATAGTATAGATATTACATGGAATTGTGCAGATCCTTCCTCTGAAGAATTGTGGTTTGAGAGAAAAGTTAAAGCAACTGAAACTGTGGTGAACAAAAAAAAAGCATCTCAGAACACACAACACCTCAGAACCTTGATGCGCATTGCACCACTGAATCTGACACTTTGCACTGGGTTTGGTGGGGTGAGGCTTGGATGCAGCTGCTTGCCCATGGAAACCCAGTCCATGAAGCTCTCTACGCATTGTGCTTGAGCTAATCTGAAGGCCACATGAAGTTTGGAGAACTACAGTGATTGACTTTGCAGAGCTTTGGTGACTTCTTCGCACTATATGCCTCAGCATCCACGGACCCGCTCAGTTATATGTTATGTTATGTTATATGTTATATGTTACGCTACATATAATATGTTATTAATAAAAACCTTGAGATTGAAGACCACACTGGCTTCCATTTTTGGGAGCCAAGAACAGGACTCTGAGGCTGCAGTGGGCACAGGCTCACTGAAACTGGACAGTTGAAGATTGGAAAAATGTAAACTGATCTAATGACACTTGCTGTCTGCTGTGACAGGCAGTTGGTAGGGTGACAGCTTGGTGTCTGCAGCATGAATCCATGGACTCAACCTGCCTTGTGTCAGCAGTTCAGGCTGCTGGTGGAGATGGTGTAATGGCGTGGGGAATGTTTTCTTGGCACACATTGGACCCCTTAATGCCCATCAAGCTACAGCCTATCTGCATATTAGATACCTTACCAGACTTATTTAAAAAAAATACAGAAACAGAAATTGCATTTTCTGGGGCTGGATTTCAAATATATTTTTTACAGTAGGTCATGTGTTCAGGTCCATTATGTTATATGACATATAGGGCACAAAATATGTAAATACAAAGCCATTTGAGATTTTACTGGATGTCAGATTGAATCACAGGAAGAAATCTGAGATCAAGCTATATGCTAATGCAATTGGTAATATTTTGAGCATATTCATGAATGGTGCCAGTAATTTTGGAATGGACACCGCTGGTCTTTATAAATTGCATTACATTTTCCTAATATGATACCAACATGTTTAATCAATACCTCCACTCATTCCATGTGTCCTGTTAATAGATGTATCTGAGATGACTGACCAAGTGTACATGGAGGTGATTGTTGGGGAAGATGAGGCTCCTGCCATTCAAGAAGCACAACTGGAGGATTCACCATCTAATAAGACCTTTGTTCCTGTTGCATGGGCAGCTGCTTATGGTTTGTACTTTCTACTTTTGAATGTTAAACAGGAAGATGTGAGCGAGTAAATCTTGTTCTTAAAACATGGGACTGTTAAAACTGTAAGCACTATGGTTCCTAGGTGGAGATGTTGTAAATTCAGTGCTGAAGTGGCAAATTCAGAGTCAATTTCATAAAGCTGTTCTCACTGGCCACTTTATTAGAAACCAGTACGTCTGCATGTACATGAGACTGTAGCATGGCTGTTGGTTGAGTATTGTGCCAGTCATGCTGATTGAGTATTTCAGAACCTGATGATCTCCAGGGATTTAAAGCACATTCCCTAGAGTCTGTAGATTTTTTTACTGGAAAAAGTGAAGAAAAACTAATATGATACCTACAGGTTTTATCAAAACTGTATTGACCTGTACAGCTGTTTCTGGTTTATACTTTCTACTCTTGAATTTTAGACCTTTTACATTTGCACCACTGCTCTCCTCTGTTTGAAGTGTACTTGAACGCGCATGCAGAGAGGCAGTGGGTAAAGTGAATTGAGAGATGAACATAAATCAGGATTCTGAAGCTATTATGAGTACAGACTCACCATAACTGCACAGTTGAAGACTGGAATGAGACCATGTGCCCATGGCAGCATCATATCCCTTTTCCAACAAATCAGCTCTGGTTCTTGGTACCTTGGAGCTATCTAGCAAACCAGACTGCTTTTCTGTCAGTATTGAGTGGAACCATTGTAATCGAAGATCTGTCACCAATGGAGGACGTTGCACAATGCACAATGGAAGTAAACAGTAGTAGTGAGATAGCAAATCAGGTTGATTACCTTCATGCTTTTGTTCTCTTATTACAGAATTTATTTTTAATCAAATAAACAAGAATAAGAATGTAGAAGACTGTTCCTTTTTTATTTGCAGATGTATAGCCTACACAAATGTTTCGTCGGCAGACCACTGCATGCTCATTTTCCCCCTGATGAGTTGTAGGTTCTCACTGAAAAGCTTGCTATTTTTTATTCATCTGGGAACCAATGTATCGGGTTCTGAACCCATTTATATTTGGTCCAAATTCTCTGAACAGTCAAAATTAGGTGCACGAATGGGAACAGAACCAGTTCCGAATTGGTGGAAAAGAGGTATCAAATTCCTCTTCTTGGCTTACAAAAGTAGAACCTGATGTGTACATCTGCTCTTGTATCCACCTCAGAGTATGAAGTTTTGTGCATCCTGAGATGATATTCTGCTTACCATGGGTGAGGAGAGTGATTTATTTGAGTTACTATATTCTTCTGGTAGTGTGAATCAATCTAGAATTGTCACTCATTCACTGCTTTTTTGTTTTTCTCATCATTCAAACGCTAGAGAATCCCAGGAGATCAGCAATTTCTGAAATACTCAAAACAGCCTGTCTGGCAACCATGCCATGGTTAAAGTCACAGAGATTACAATTTTCTTAATTCTGATGTTTGTTGTGGACATTACCCGAAGCGGTTGACCTGTACCAGCATGATTTTGTGTATTGAGCTGCTGCCATATGATTGGCTAATTAGATAACTGCGTGAATCTACAGGCGTTCCTAATGCTGAGTTCACACTACATGATTTATGAGCTGATTTTCTGTTCGCTGACAGGTTTTGGAGGTTGCTCCAGCTCAGAAGTAAATCGGTGTTCTCACTGAGCTCAAAAATCAGCTCTCGATTGCTATGTCTGAATTGTTCAGAGATGCAATACGAGAGACTTTCCGATCATTCGCAGACTCCCAAAAAACATCTAGCATGCTAAATATCTGGGCCTGTCAGCGAGTCCAAATCCTGTAGTGTGCGAAGTCTTGTGACGAGGTTATGACTGGCAGTGTGTGCGGTGTCGAGCTACAGCCAATGAGAAGGCAAGTTATGGAGTGAGGGGAAACCCAGGGGAGGAGGTGTATAAACATCAACAAGCATGGCCTGTGATGGACAGGTGTCTGCAAAATTTTGGACCATGTTGGTATAAGCACCACAACTTCCTGGAATCAAGTTTAAGCAGAGAAGATTCTCTGAAATACTCAGTTGCTTTGGGAGTGACTATGGACAAAGCTTTTCGCTTTTTTTTTTATATCAGCGTACAACAACTTGGATCGCTCGCTTTTTGCTGACGTCCTTTTTTTGGAAGGAAAAACAAATCCTGTCTCACACGATATCGCGTCATCCTCACTGTCCCTGTGTTTTCATGACAAAATGTAGTTTGGATACCAGACAGTCTCGTTGGCGATTTCTCCTGTTGAAAGGTTGTGTAATGTGTGACCTCCTGTCACTGCTCAGTCATGTAGTGTGCAAAAATTCGCCATTACAAGAGAGCATGTTGTGTAGTGTGAACAGTTCTGTGGTCTGACCACTCTACAAGTCATGTAGTGTGTCCAAGCCTTAATAAAGTGTAGTTTGCGTCAGTTTGTGTGTGTATGTGTGTTTGTTTGACTGCTACGTAAAGGAAATTTTAGCTCCTAAAATTTTATTTGACTTAAGATCTTATCTTGTCTGGAGCCCTGTCACTATTTTACATGTTAATTTGGAATCAGTAAGGAAAAGCATCTGTTTCTAGAGTCCTGAAGAGGCTACTTTCGTTCTGTTTGTATGTCCTAATTTAAATTTTGGTCAGTATTCATGTAAAACAGTGAATTTAAGGGAGAGGAGAAGGCTTTTAGGTTCTGAAGTCTTATTTTCGGTAATGACCAAATGGTGTTTGTGTTTAGATTATCAGGTCTGATGGTCATTAGCTTTAAATGAATAACTACTCCTGTCCAGTCCAGTTAGTTGTTTAATGACCACTTTTATACTCTGCTTGCATTTATGTACACTGATCAGCCATAACAATAAAACCACCTGCCTAATATTGTGTAGGTCCCCTCATGCTGCCAAAGTAGCTCTGACCTGTTGATGCATGGGCTCCACAAGACCTCTGAAAGTGTGCTGTGGTATCTGGCACCGAGACATTAGCAGCAGATCATTTAAGTCCTGTAAGTTGCGAGATTGGGCCTCCTTGGATTGGATTTGTTAGTCCAGCACATTCCACAGATGCTCAATCAGATTGAGATCTGGGGAATTTGGAGGGCAAGTCATCAGCTTGAACTTTTTGTCAGGTTCTTCAATCCTTTCCTGAACAATTTTGGAGTGTGGCAGGATGCATTATCTTGCTGAAAGAGGACTAATACATGATAATACTGTTACCATGTTTAGGTAGGTGGTATATGTCAAAGTAACATCCACATGAATGCCAGGACCCAAGGTTTCCCAGCAGAATATTGCCCATTGGTAAGCACTAATTACTGCATACTGAGAACACCCAACAAGACCTGCCGTTTTGGAGATGGACTGACCCACCTATCTAGCCATCACAATTTGGCCCTTGTCAAAGTCACTCAGATCCTTACGCTCACCCATTTCTTCTGGTTCCAACAGATCAACTTAAAGAACTGGCTGTTCACATGCTGCCTACTATATCCCACCCTTTTACAGGTACCATTGTAATGAAATAATTAATGTTATTTACTTCACCTGTCAGTGATTTTAATGTCATGGCTGATTGGTGTAATTGGGTAGACATACTGCTCATCCATCACTGACATCTGAAGGGTTCTTGTCTGTATATTCCTCAAGTCTTGCTCATTTATCCAGATCCTTTACTACTTAGGTAATTCCAATGGATTCCAGTACCTTCCAGTTTCCGGTAGTCCTCCATTTGTCTCTAATAAATGCAATTTGACCATAGACTCTTTTGTTTCGAGGTCCACCTGCTGTTGGTTGTAATGCAGCCTTCCCATTGGTGTGTCTTAAAGACTGGGAGAGGAATCTGCTGCAGAGGCAGAGTTCTCTTAAGAACTTAATTCCCAGTCAGGCCAGTTGCTGGACTGGAAAGATTTTTTTTCCCAAATTTCTCTTCTCTCATTAAGTTGCTGTGGTCTTTTTTAGAAATTGTTTCATATAGTTTGGTTGATCATTCACATTGAATGGTAAAATGGCAGATTTCCTTTCTTTGTCCACGGTTGCCACTTGGCTCCACTGAAGAAACGGGGCTTCTTCCATGTTTGGAAAGTACCTTTCCAATGATTCTGACCATAATACCAATAACAAGCACCATAATACAGTACTGAATAATGCACTGACTGCTGCTTGTTGTTCTAACATGCTGCAGTTTCAGGTTTTCCTGAACCTAACCATTAGCCGACCATCTCCAGAACTGGAGCTGAGAAACTTTGTCACAGAATTTTCCTTTGGCATAGTCGGCAGAGATGGTTCAAATTCTGTCCTGAATTAGCGAGAGAGTAGATTTGGCATTCGGTCGACAGTGGATGGGTGGGCCTCAGAATTTTCAGGCCATCTAGCCATTGGCCACTGAGAAACTTTCTTACTCTTGTTTGGTCAACCTGAGCTAGTTTGATAACTGCCTATTTGATTTGTTTAATTGGCTTTGCCGTTTATTATGTCCCACTGCATTTCTGAACCATTTTTAATCAGTGGTGTCCTTTGTATATTCTCTCTTTACTGTTATGCCATTGTAGCATGGTACAGTGTACAATGTGTATTTATATATTTATTTATTTATTTATAGTTTGCTGCTTCTTTATTTCTTTTATTCTTGAGTATTACATGTGTATGTTTTGTTTTGGCATCAGTTGTACAGTAGATATAATCCTGTAGTTCTGTTTGCTGCTCGTCCATCATAGTCCCTCTCAGAGTATGCTGTCTCTACTCTCAAATTCTTACTATTTCTTATTAATGTACATTCCTGCTGAAGTAATTCTATTAGTTCCCAAAGTCTTTAACACCAGGTTATCTCTAGGTTACCAGTCATCTCTACACGGTGACTTAAATGTTTCTTGTCCTAATGTTTTTTGTCCTCAAATGTTGCAACTCCTGTTTTTCACTGCAGGTAACAATCTGGAGTCTCATTTAGAGAGTAAGCATGGTGCAACCACTCCATACCTGCAAATCAGTGACAGCATCAGTACAAGCCGCGCTCTCAAACAGAGAATCAAGAAGAAGAAGAAGGGCGAGACACGGCAATGCCAGACTGGTATGACAGAACAAGCTGGTATCAGTGAACAAGCTGTAGAAACAGCATTTAAGTGTGCACACTTAAGTAAATCATCCTCTCTGTTGCAGCTGTAATAATTGGCCCTGATGGCCTGCCACTGACGGTCTATCCTTGCCACATCTGCGGCAAAAAGTTCAAGTCACGTGGGTTCCTGAAGCGACACATGAAGAACCACCCAGACCACATGTTTAAGAAGAAGTACCAGTGTACAGACTGTGATTTCACTACTAACAAGAAGGTCAGCTTTCACAACCACCTAGAGAGCCACAAGCTCATCGTCAAGAACGAGAAAGTCCCAGAGTACACAGAGTACACTCGGCACTACCGGGAGGCAAGCCCGCTCAGCCCCAACAAGCTGATCTTGCGAGACAAGGACCCCAAGCTTCACAAGTGCAAATACTGCGAATATGAGACGGCAGAACAAGGCCTGCTCAATCGCCACTTGCTGGCTGTGCACAGCAAAAACTTTGCGCATGTTTGCGCAGAGTGTGCCAAGGGCTTTCGCCACCCATCCGAGCTCAAGAAGCACATGCGGACACACACGGGCGAGAAGCCCTATGGCTGCCAGCGCTGCGACTTCCGCTGTGCAGACCCATCCAACTTAAAGACTCATGTAAAGAGCAAGCATGGCACTGAGCTGCCGTTTAAGTGTGCTCACTGCCCACAGGCGTTTGCCGATGACAAGGACCTGCAGAGGCACATGGAGGTCTTCCAGGGCCACAAGACTCACCAGTGCCCACACTGTGAGCACAAGAGCACCAATTCGAGCGACCTGAAGCGCCACATCATCTCTGTGCACACCAAAGACTTTCCACACAAGTGCGACGTGTGCGAAAAAGGCTTCCACCGACCATCAGAACTCAAAAAGCATGCGGAATCGCACAGGGGCAACAAGGTGCACCAGTGCCGGCACTGTGACTTTAAGATCTCAGACCCTTTCACTCTGAGTCGGCATATCCTGTCCGTTCACACAAAAGAGCTGCCTTTTAAGTGCAAACGCTGCAAGCGTGGCTTCCGGCAGCAGACCGAACTCAAGAAACACGTTAAGACTCACAGTGGCCGCAAAGTCTACCAGTGCCAGTACTGTGAGTATAATACAGCGGACGCCTCGGGTTTCAAACGCCACGTAATCTCCATCCACACTAAGGACTACCCACACAGGTGTGACTACTGCAAGAAGGGTTTTAGACGGCCCTCTGAAAAGAATCAGCACATAATGCGCCATCACAAAGACACACTGATATAACACTCCTCTGCCGTAAACTAGAACCTAATTTCCACAACAGAAGATAAGAATGGTATGGTACAGTTCAGTCGGGTATTTGCTCTTTACTTTTCCCCCTGCAGGTTTTTACAAATAACCGTAAAGTACTGTCCCCATTCTTGGAGCAGGATTGCTAGGGTCAGCCAGGGTCTCAAATCATTATATTTTTGTATCTAACTGGCTGAAATGCTGCAAGTAAATTAATGTTAATTTGGTAATTAAAGCTTGAAATATTTGCTGTGATGGAAAAGAGATGCCTGTTATGGCCCTTAGGATTCCCTGTAGCCATGTTGGTGTGGGCTGCAGTGTACTCCCTCAGTGAGTACTAACTAGTGTGCCTAGCTTATATGCTAACATTTTTTTAACGCCAGTCTAAATCATGTCATTGGTTTCAGTAGGACATTTGTGGTATAAATGATCTCCTTTTTTATGTTTACTTACATACCACTCATAAGTAAACATGTATATTTGTGCATATGGGTATAGTTAAATGCTCACTTAAGTATATCTCTATAACATCAACCAGTACATTTTTTACCCAAGATTTTTGGAGATTGAATTCACTTTAGTTTGAATAAAACTTTTTTTTTTTAGTTGTCTCCCATGTGAATGCCGCTGCAAGTAATGTATATGTATAATCACATGTAAATGGCAAATGTGCACATATTGTCATTTTGAATTCCAATTTGCAGTCATGCCTTACTTGTATTGTATTTTTCTTGCACTGAATTCAGTAAATTGAATGTGATTATTATTTTTTAACTAGTCTCAATTGTGCAGTTTATAGTTCAATTTAGTGAGTCATAGTGAGTAATATTAACTCAGAGTATTGCTCTGATTTGTCCTCTTTTTAATTTTTATTTATTAGTACGAAGACACTAATGACTTGAATAATCTGTTGATACAAACCCCATTTCCAGAAAAGTTGGGACTCTTTCTAAAAATGCAATATAATCTAAAAATTGTAATTTGTTAAATCACTTGAACTTTTATTTAACTGATAAAAGTACAAAGAAACATTTTCAGTGTTTTCACAAACTTAACTGTCTTTATAAATAAAAAGAAAACAATAGAATGTGACACATGCAGCACACGCAAAAAAGTTGGGACAGAGACAGTCAGAGTGAAATGGTTATACAAGTAACACTGGAAGATTCTACAATTTACAGTTTAACTGGTAACAGGTGAGGTCATCAGGACTGAGCATAAAAGGAGCATCCACCTATGGCTTAGCCTTTACAGGCAAGGATGGTTCATGATTCACCATGATTCTGCCAAACTTCATGAGAGAATTGTAAGTCAGTGCAAATACAGTGTTTCTCAGCACAAGACTGCAAACAATTTAGGTTTTTCACCATCTACAGTTCATAATATCATGAAAAGGTTCACAGAGTCTGAGGAAATCTCAGTGTGTAAAGGCCAAGGGCAGAAACTGCTGAATGTGTGTGACCCTTCAGCCCTTGGGTGGTGTTGTTTGTGAATCCGTCATGATACTATGATGGACATAGTCACATTGGCTCTGGAGTACTTTGGACAATCATTGTCACTTAACACAGTCTGCTTCTGCATCAAGAAATGCAACTTGAAACTGTATCATATAAAGGAAGTCATATATTACTTTTGTACAGAAACCCTGGTGAGTCATCCGAGATGGAATGAAAGACAGTGGAAACGTGTTCTATGGACAGACGAATCCAGGTTTCACTTGTTTTTGGGAAAAATGGACATCGGATTCTACATGCCAAAGATGAAAAAGACCATCCAGACTGTTACCAATGAAAAGTGCAAAAACCAACATGTGTGATGGCATGGGGGTGCATCATTGCCCACAGCATGGGTGATCTTCATATGTACAATGCATTCAGAAAGTCTTCAGAACCTTTCAATTTTTTCACATTTTGTTATGTTGAAGAATTGTGCTAAAATAAAAAAGAAATCAAGTTTTCCCCATCAATCTACAGTTAATACCCCATAATGAGAGAGTGAAAACAGAATTTTAGACATTTTTGCAAATTTATTAAAAAGGTAAAACCTACATTTTTGCATGGACATAAGTATTCAGATCCTTGGCTATGACCCCTGAAATTTAGCTCTGGGGTCCTCCCTTTTCTCTTGATCATCTTTGAGATGTTTCTCCACCTTGATTGGAGTCCACCTGTCTTAAATTCAGTTGTTTGGACGTGATTTGGAAAGACACAACCCTGTCTATATACAGTCTCACAGCTGATAATGCATATCAGAGCAAAAACCAAGCAATGAGGAGGCAAAAACTGCCTGTAGAGCTCAGAGACAGGATTGTGTAGAGGGACAGGTCTGGAGAAGGCTACAAAAAAATCTGCACTGAAAGTTCTCAAGAGAACAGTGGCCTCCATAATTCTTAAATGGAATAAGTTTGGAACAACCAGAACCTCTTCCTAGAGCTGGCCACCAAACTAAATAAACAGGGGAGAAGGGCCTTAGTAAGAGAGGTGACCAAGAACCCAATGATCACTCTGGCTGAGCTCCAAAGATCCTGTGTGCAGATGGTACAAACTTCCAGAAGGTCACATCACTGCAGCACTCCACCAATCTGGGCTTTAGGACAGAGTGGCCAAAAGACACATGAAAGTCCACCTGGAGTTTGCAGAAAAGCATCTAAAGGACTCTTAGACTGTGAGAAACAAGAATTTCTGGTCTGATGAAACCAAGATTGAAATTTTGGCCTCAATTCTAAGTGTCATATCTGAAGGAAACCAGGCACTGCTCATCACCTGCACAATACCATGCCTACAGTGAAGCATGGTGGTGGCAGCAGCGGCTGGGACAGGGAGACTGGTCAGGATTGAAGGAAAGCTAAGTGGAGCAAAGTACAGAGATATTCTTAATTAAGACTGGGCCTGAGGTTCACCTTCCAATAAGACAACGGTCCTAAGCACAGAGCCAAGACAACACAGGAGTGGCTTAGGGACAACTCCGTGAATGTCCTTTAGTGGCCCAACCAGATCCCTGACTTGAACCCAATCAAACATCCCTATAGAGACTTGAAAATGGCTGTCCACCAACCTGCAACCTGAGAGAGCTTTAGAAGATCTCCAGAGAAGAATTGCAGAAAATCCCTAGATCCAGGTGTGCAAACCTTGTGGCATCATACTCAGGAAGAGTGGAGGGTGTAATCGCTGCCAAACGATAAAGGGTCTGAATACTTATGTCAATGCTATATTCATATCATTATTCCTTTTCAATAAATTTGCAAAAATTTCTAACATTCTGTTTTCACTTTGTCATTATGGGGTATTGAGAGCAGAATG
>JAOVVH010000059.1:2504950-2518961 GCA_028566435.1 Scorpiodoras heckelii | reverse complement strand
TTTTTATATGCATTTTTGAAGAAAGATCTCTATTACAATTAAAATATTTAAAGCTATGAGTAAATTAATAGTTGAAATACTGCTGGCAAAACTTAGATGAAGGAATTTAATTTTACTATTCTTTATTGCTTTTAAACATGACCTTGCACATAGAACACAGTGAGGGCAGATGCATTGACAGAGACCCATAAGAGATTAAAATGGCTACATATACATAAAGAAAAAAATGAAACACGAAGACAAGCCATATTTGGCAATGCAACCAAACCATAATGTCAAAAATATTTCTGAACCATTAGTGAACATCACTGTAATGTGTTTTTATAAAAATAAACATGTCACATGCGGTGCGTGTATAGATATATATAATATAGATATATATATATATATTTGTTAAAATATAGGTACTATGTAACTATGATACATTACTGCTATAAATTATAAACTATACTATACACTCGCGTGATATTTTGCTTTAAAAAACTGAAGAATTTGGATAAATCTGTAGCAGTGTTAGAATAATTTCAAAATGGTTTTAAGCTGCACAATCTTGTCCTTTACAACATTTTTACAAGTTAAATAAGAGAACACTTTCTTGAGAAAGTCTGTCTTCAAATGTTTGGTTTTGTGTTTCCTTTGACCAACATTATATGTATGCTCAGTCTTATCCAATAACAGTCATCCAGCAAATTGTTGACTTGATAGTGTCCACACTATAGGATTTGACAACGTGTTAACATGCAAGACACCAGAACAGTGATATACAAGAGGTATGATTAGATTATTCAGATTATAAATTGCAAGAGCAGGAGACAGAAGTATTCAGACAGGAAAAAAGGCTGTTGATTTTATTAAAATATATAAAAGCTCTTATTTTGGGGTTCTTAAATATCCTTTGGAGTGCACAATGACCACATGGAAATTCAAAGTTATTTCAAGTTTGATGTAGAGGAGAAGATTAAATGTCAAAGAAATGTGAAACTTTTTAGCCATTATAACACCTATACATGTATAGATCATTTTTCAATACAATCAGGAATAGTAATGATTTAATAAATAAATTGCCTAAATTGACTCTCATAGATTTTCATGATCACACTGTTCCTTCTAAAACTATCAAATGTTAAGTGAAAAATGTATTCTCTGTGAAAGTTAAAGTACAGTGTTTTGTGCATGCCAAAGTGAGTATTTATTTTTCATCTTTAATTTTTTTGGTGTGAGTTCAAGCTCAGTGATGAAAACAGAAAGGAATTTTTATTAGCGAAATTTGGATATCTGCTACATTGTCTGCCCTGAGCAGGTGTTCCTTTCCATCACCTTGTGAGTGGGCCATGTGTGTTCATGAACATTCATTTAAATTGCGTAAATTTAGACTTTTATCCAAATAGTTCAGAATGTGATATTGCAACAAGGGAATACTTAAATTTCATATCACAACAATCAAAATTGTACAAACAAGCACATCAAATAACCATCGCTTTCACTATCTAATTCACAGAATCTGCTACTTAACATTTCTCTGCAATATTTTTTGTCATTTTCAGTTTATATATTATTCCTCTCCAATATTTGTTTTAGTTTTCACATGATAATGAATTACTGCATGTATTTAAACATAAGAACAATTGTGATGGTTAAAAAAAAAACTTTTGACAATGACAACAATTGTTTTTAGTCTTTAGCCCTGTTGATCATCCATACAGCAGAGGGCAAAGAATGGTACTATTGTTCTCCCTCCTTAGCACGAACTGCAAAGAAGTCAGAGGTCCTTTGTCTTCTGGACAGTTAAGCAACTTAGTGCTGACCCAATTATGTAAACATGTCATGGAGTTTTATGTAATTTGGTAGACATGAATGTATAAAATATAAGAAAAAGAAAAGAAAAAGAAATATAATAGATCATCCAAAAGTGTTGTATAACACTGCTGAGTTACCTTAAGTGATATATTGTGCAAAAAGAATGTGTTACTTGCTGGGCAAGGTTTTGATGGAACGAGTAAGAGAGCCCATGCTGGTGGAGGTGGGGAGACTTGCACTCTTTGTTGGTAAGCTGCAAGAATGTCCCATTGCCTCCTCAGCAGCACGAAGAAGCAGAGTGTAATTCACTGCAACCTCTTCTACCTTTCGTAAGAGCTGGAGCCTTTGGCTTTCGGACCGTACACCTCGTACCAGCCGAATGAATGTCTGAGTGAGGCTGCACAACACCTCGAAACTAGCTGTGACAGCACTTAACATTCGTGAAGGACTTTTCTCAACACTTGCCACTCTTCTGCATGAGGCCCTGAACTCTTTGAAGCGGATTGCAAGTTCCTGCTTGTACTCTACCAACTTAGCTGGAGGCATGCGCGGCTCACCCTCTGTCTGGGGACTGCTGGCACACTGCCTTAAAATAGAAAGCAATTCATTCGCATCAAGTTGTGCATTTAGGAAGCCATCGGGTAAACAGAAAGTCTTTCCCTGCAGTGTCTGCACTCGTGCCATGCTTGTTTCCAAATTGCCACAGGCCCGCAGGTCAATCTCCTGCGTTTGTGGCTCCTCCTCCTCTTCTTCTTCTTCTCCACTGCAGTCCTCAGCATCAAGGACCTGCAATGTCTTGCTGACAACTGGCATAGGTCTTGAATCTAGCTGCATCCCAGGCAAGACCTGTAGGGGAATGGAATATGAAAGTTCATCTTTTTCGCTGCTCTCATCAGCAGCCTCACACTTGCGATAACAGAAGCAAAAGGAGCAACATTTTTCCCTGTCCTCATTCTCTTCACTTAAACCAAGTAGAACCTCAGTGGTTCCCTCCCGACCCTGACGAACAAGTTCTTCACCCTGGATAAAGAATACTCCTTTCTTTTTGGAATCTCCACCTTGAGTATGAATGGGTTCTACTGGAGTAGGAAGTCGTAGGCCTGTAGCCCTAACTCTTTCCATTTCCTTTTCCAGGCTTTTTGTTTTGGTTGTTTTAACCTCAGCATAAAGGGGTGTACTGTCATTGTCAATTTCCCCTATGCTGTATCGTCTTTGTAGTTTTTTGTACTGTGGGGCTCCAGTGCATTCTGAATGGGAGGTGCATGTAGCTAAACAGGATGTATGTGTGTCGCCGAGTTCTCTTGACTCAAGACTTGTGGAACGGATTCGTGTGGTTTTGATCTCCAAAGTTTGAGGTTGTGTAGTAGTCCTTTGAATTTGTGGAGATTTGGGTTTTGTAGGGGGAGTTTTGGAGATGGTTCTCTCTCTGCCTCTGTGCTCCGCTGCCGAACCTACTGGAGTATCAGGGAGACGCATTGCCCTACACATCCTCTTGCAGTCACAGCTACGTCTCTGTTCTCGTGAGATACCAGGGACTTTCTGTACTGGGCTTGTGCGCAGCTGGCATGAACATGGAGTGCCTGATGGTATGGGAGATGACCCTTGAGACCGGAACTCTCCTTGTGATGTCTTAGGCTTTAGAAGTTCCTCAAGGAACTCTAGTTCATACTGCCTCACTTTCTGGAGCTGTGCACGGCGTTCGTCTGTCTCCCGACGTAGACGAGCAGGAAATGTGGCTGAAATTAGATTTCTGATAGTTAAAAATGGAGCAGTACGCTGGGACTTGGCTTTGCTGTTTGTTTGCTTCTTATATTCTGCTCCAGGAATAGTTGCCCCTTTTTCTCCAGAGCTCAAATCATGTGTTGTTTTTATTAGGACTGCCAAACTTTTCGTGTTTTTCTGTGGCTCAGGGAGGACTGCACATTTGGAGCTGTCTGTAGTGACCTCTGGTACATCTTTCCCTTCCATTTTCACAGGCAGCACTGGGGAGTACTTTGCTGGGGCAAGGCAAGGCTTAGCTAAGTTTATATCAGGGTTCCGAACTGAGCTGTCTTTGTTGCTAGATAACTGTAGTCCTTTGGCACAGAGTCGCTCATCATCAGTGGGAGAGGAGGAGTGCAACACTACCTTTTGGGTTGGTGGGTCCTTCAGTCGCGGTTGTTGACCAGGTTCTGATCGAACTGGACATGTGCAGAACAAATCATCAACTGGCAGTAGACCCTTTGAACTTGAAGACTTATCAGTCTCACTTGAGGCATCCTCAGCAGATGGGCATATCTTTGTTGGGGAAAACTTGGCAGAAGTATTTTTGTCCACAGGCAAGGGAATAGATAAGACTTTATTGGTAGTTTCTGGGGTTGTGTGGCTAGGGCTTTTGTCCTTGATATCTTCAGAGACATTACTGCTTAATTTATTGTCTTCAGAATTGGATAATCTCTCCTCTTTTTTGACCCCAGAAGTGTCCTCCTGCTCAGGAGATTTTAACTCCTCTCCTGCCTGTGGAATATGTTCTACAGAGCACTCTTTAGCTTTCTCTGAATCTTGTTCATTCTTCAGTCTTAACACATCTTCAGTCTTAGCTTGCTTGATAGGAGCTCTAGCAGGTGCAGTCCCTTGACTAGGACTGACCTTTAAGGGCACAGTTTTACTGAGGATCACAGACCTAGGTGGACAACCACCACGGATATGACTCATAGAAAAAGCCCCTCCTCCAATTGCTTGTGTTGTGCAGCCTGGAATTGTCAAAGGGAAGTCACGTCGATTAAATATGCGTTCCTTGTTAATGTGGTGGGCTAAAAGGTAGGCCTGATTTTGATGGTGCTTCATGGCAGAAACCATTTCTGACACATCGGTTAGCTCTGATGAGTTGGTCTCATGTCCAGAGTCAAGTGAAGACTCTGGAGTAATGGCTGCCAGAACAATCAATCCTGTGGGAAAACAGAACAGGACACAATCAGGGCCATGTTTGACATACTTTTTGTTAGAAAAGTCAGGGCTAATCCTTAGATATCTAAAGAAACATGCTCAAATTAGACTAGTTTGCTCAGATCGCAGTTAAATAAAGAACTCCCATGAATTATTAACATTATATTTAATAACCTAAAGCATTTGTACATTTGTATATAACTAAACATCAGTGTTATATTTTATGTTATATGTAAGTGTATTACACAAAGTTTCCAGAGAAGCAGGATGTTTGGACAATTGTTTGAGACATCTATTTCTCTGGAAGCTTTGTGTAGTACAATAACTTTATAATGTCCACCATAGGTCTAGTTTAATTTTATATCAAATAATAATTGAATTATCACAAAATGCCCACTTGGTAGGTTAACTTTCGGAAAAATTACAAGCGATCATTCAAGCATGAACACAAATCTTAATAAAACTTATGTGCCTGCAAGAAGCAGTCTTGCATTATAAAAAGAAAGTTACCGATTATTCTTACTTAATTCTTGTTAATTTAGTGGACAGTTAGCACTTGTACTTGGATACCGAGTGCCTACAATACATATTTCTGAACTTGATTGCTTTTAGGCAAAAATGTTACTTTGGCACTTTTTATACTCAAGTTAGATGTACTTTCTTGTAATTTTGTCATGTACTTTAATGCTTTAGATTTTAAAATATTTTAAATTAATTCATAAAACAAATATGTATGCAAGTAGATTGTGGACATCTTGCACTTATCAAGAAGTACTTGGTATGTCCACCTGCTGTCTGTGGAGTCTGCTGTTGATGATGAGGGTAGTCCTCTGATGCAGCTAGTGCTTCCAGTGCCTGCAGAGTAGACACTAAAGCATCATCTAGCTCCTGTGCATGGTCTCGCACTGTCCTTGGGGCCACACTATCAATTAATGTCACAGGTACTTTCTCCTGAGTATCTGCCAGAGGTGCCGCGGTAGTACCAGTGGTGGGCGCTGCCTTACGATTCTTTTTAGCATCATCCTCATCTGAGCTATTATCTCGAAACCCTGGAGGTGGTGCTGCTATTGCAGGAGGAGGAGGTTGCAGCTTCCCTCCTCCATTCTCAATCTCTTCATCCTCCTCACTTCCAGGAGGAGGAAGAGCCATGAGATCAACAGCTCCACCTTCACAGGAGGCACAGGCATTTATGGATTGCAAAGCATGTTTCCCAGAAATGTTTTTCTCTGTCATCACACCCCCAGCCTTTAACTTTGCCTTGCAAGAGTCACAGAAGAATCTCCCAGTACGTTTTGAGTTCTCCATTGTTTTAGCCCTGCTTCTGAAGCCTGAGCTGTCTTGAGTTGGGCTTTCTGGATCAGCCACTGATTCAATACTTTTAAGGGTGGGATCGGACTTGGCACGTGAGCGGTTCTGTGACTTGGATATGAAGTTCTCATTAATATCCAACTGATCCTCTGCCTGCATTTGTAGCTCCTGCAGCTGCTGCTGCTCCTTCAAATGTATGTGACAGAGGCCAAGGTGTTGTGATGGTGGTGGTGCTGATATCTTCTGTGACACTTCTCTGGATGAACCCTCTCTCTCTTCACGTCGACTGCTACTTGACACAGAGGCCCCAGAGCGGGAATGAGGATGGGGGCTTCTGAAATCTGAAGAACATAACCATCAGAAGAGTTGAAAATTCAAGAGCTACATGGTAGATGGGCGTGAGTCCAGATGGAAAATGCAGAGGCTGAGGAGGACCACAGATATGGAGGTTGAAGAAAAGTCTTTTGGAATGTCATGTGATGTGGTTATCTTCACTTGCAGACCAGAGTAAATGGTGATAGCACCCCAATGTATGGTTAGATATTATGTATGCATGTTCTCAGGTCAGAGTAATGAACAAATCCAGAATGGAGTTTCAGTTGGGAACAGAAAATGGATCAAACATCCATGGATTAATTTGAAATGAAGATGGAAGGATTAAGAACAGCAAGAAGAAATGAGTGAGTCTCATGTCTAATGCAAGTCCCCGACAACTTATAGAGACATAAATGTCATTTCAGGCAGTATTGTAAAAACTTACTGAGGAGCATATTTTTACCATTATTAAAGCTGCTGTAAGCATTCTGTGCTAACTTCCATTAATTCGTTCATTCATTCATTATCTTAAACGCTTATTCCTGTCCCCAGGGTCATGGGAGAGCTGGTGCCTAGCTGGTCGCAAGGCAGGATCAACCCTAGACAGGGCGCCAATCCATCATAGGGCACACACAAGGCACACACACTCGTACACACACTTACACACTAGGGGCACTTTAGAGACACCAATTAACCTAATATACATGTCTTTGGGAGACACGATGGGAGGAAACCGGAGTAGCCAGAGTAAACCCACGCGGACACGGGGAGGACATGCAGACTCCACACAGAAAGGAGTGAGGCGACAGTGCTACCCACCGAGCCAGCGTGTGGCCCTTGCTAACTTCCAGTGTTTTATTTTTGTTAAGTAGCAATTATGTAGCTAACATACACTGACAGAGCATTTTATTAGCAACACTATACTAACACTGAGTAGGGGCTCCCTTTCCTCTCAAAACAGCCTCAGTTCTTCATGGCATGGATTTGACAAGACGTTGGAAACATTCATTTGAGATTCTGATCCCTGTTGACATGATTGCATCAGGCACTTCCTGCAGATTTTTCAGTTGCACTTTCATGCTGTGAATCCCCCGTCCTACAATGCCCCACATTGTCAGCAACGATACTCAAATAGGCTGTGGCATTCAAGTGATGATTGATTGGTATTAACAGGCCCAAAGTGTGCCAAGAAAACATTTCCAACATCATTACACCACCTCTATCAGCCTGGACTGCTGACACAAGAGAGGTTAGGTCCGTGGATTCATCCTGTATGCACCAAATTCTGACTTTACCATCTGTGTGCGTCAGCAGAAATCAAGATTTATCAGATCAGGCAATGTTTTTCCAATCTTCAACCATTCAGATTTGGTGAGTTAGTGCTCACTGCAGCCTCAACTTATTGTAACCTTTTTCTCAGACGTCTCTGGTCATTCTTTGTTTACCCCTCATCAACATGACATTTGTCTACAAAACTGCTGCTTGCTGGATTTTTTTTTCTTTATTGCAGTTCTGAGTAAACAAAATCACTGAGATCACATTTGTTCCCCATTGGTTGATGTGAATATTACCCAAACCTGCTGGCCCACATCTGCACGATTTTATGCACTACGCTGCTGCCACATGATTGGACGATTGCATGAATGAGTAGGTGTACAAGTGATCCTAATAAAGTGCTCAGTGAGTGTATGTATACATAACACATATGACAAGTAGAGCTGGACAGAGTGTCCTGCATAAATAAGGTTAATAGATAATGGCACCTATCTAAGTATGCCATGCCATAGATGTTATTATTAAAATTATTTTTACTAACAGATCATTTCTGGAAAAATCTTTGTTTATATATATTTTAATATTTATGGAGTTGGTACCACCAGGCCACTGGAAGCAAAGCAAGTACAAGTTTTCAAGTCTTTCAGATGTTTTAAGTCTCACCAGCACTGAAAAGTGGCACTGAGTTTTCCTCTTGTTTGGCTCAAAGATCAGAGTCATCATTTTCTAGATCTGCTCATTTATTTGGGCAGTTTTATAATGTTTAAGTAGTTGTCATCAATGGTGGACCCAGAAAATGGTCTCTGCCACTTTGCTGTAATTATCTATAGTTGTGGCCAAAAGTTTTGAGATTGACACAAATTATGGTTTTCACAAAGTTTGCTGCTTCAGTGTTTTTAGAACTTTTTGTCAGATGGTTCTAGGGTATAGTGAAGTACAATTATAAGCATTTCATAAGTTTCTTTTACTTTTATTGACAAATACATCAAGTTTATGCAAAGACTCAATATTTACAGTGTTGACCCTTCTTTTTCAAGACTTCTGCAATTCACCATGGCTTGCTGGATATCAGATTCTGGGCCAAATCCGGGTGATGGCTACCCATTCTTGCCTAATCAGTGCTTGGAGTTTATCACAATATTTGTGTTTTTGTTTGTTCACCCGCTTTTTGAGGATTGACCACAGGTTCTCAATGGGATTTTGAGATCTGCGAAGTTTCCTGGCCATGGACCCAAAATATCAATGTTTTGTTCACCAAGCCACTTAGTTCTCACTTTCGCCTTGTGACATGGTGCTGAAAATGCTGATGCTAAAAAAAGCATTGTTCATGACCAAATTGCTCCTGGATCATTGGGAGAAGTTGGTCTTGGAGGATGTTTTGATACCATACTTTGTTCATGGCAATGTTCTTAGGAAAAATTTTGAGTGAGTCTCAGGATGGTCTCAGGATGCTTTACTGTTGGCATGACACCAGACTCAGGTACACAGTTAGTGGTCAGCTTTTCTTCTTGATGATCCGACAAATGGTTGATTTAAGTTCAATCTTACAAGCAGCAATGTCCTTGCCTGTGAAGCCCTTTTGATGCAAAGCAATGATGACTGCCTTTCCTTGGAGGTAACCATGGTTAATAGAAGAAGACAAAGATTTCAAGCACCAACACCCTTTAAAAGCAACCAGTCTGCTCTTCTAATTCAATCAGCATTACAGAGTGATATCAGCTGCCTTGTCCTCATTAACACTTTCTGCTGAGCTAAAGAAAAGTTCACTAAAATGATGTTAGCAGGCCATTTTGTGGCAGGGCTGAAATGCAGTGGAAATGGGATTTTTTTGATTAAGTTAATTTTCATAGCAAGAATGATTGTGCAATTAATTGCAATTCAACTGATCATTCTTCATAACAATCTAGAGTTAATGCAAATTGCCAGCATAAAAACTGAAGCAGCAAACTTTGTGAAAACCAAAATTTGTGCCATTCTCAAAACATTTGCCCATGACTGTACAGGTAGGTAACATATTAAACAAAAAACAATACAAAGCCTTTCATAGGTTTTTAAGATCTGGTGATTGTGAAATGGTGAGTGTAAATTTAAGTCTAAAGACACTTACTATTGTAAACCTCATTTGACTGGATTTATATCGTATACAGTAATTGGCAATAACTTACTGCAATGTTACATAGAGATTATGCTGTCCTAAGTTTAAAATACTTATTGATTTCAGTTAGACACACTAATGAAAATGTTGTGAAACCCAGACATTTCATATTAATGGCTTAAATGGCAATTAAAAAAACCCAGAACCCAAACAGAACCCAAGACAACAAAATCCATAAATTAATACAAATAAGACTAGGCATTCTATTGAGACAAAAAGAAATGCACCTTCCATTTGCCTTAGCACCTTATTTCAATGCTGTGCAACACTTAAAGAATTTCACTGTGCTGTAATGTATATGTGACAAATAAAGTCAAACTAAGGACTTCTTTAGAGTCAGGACTAAGTAAATGATAAGTTACTGATCTATAATGTCTTAACCTACAAGAAGTTGTATACTATGTTTAGTAGTGTGCTGCTTGGCATCATCAGCTTCATCATGAATATACACTATATTATCAAAAGTATTCCCTCGCCCATCCAAATAATTGAATTCAGAGGTTCCAATCACTTACATGGCCACAGGTGTATTAAATCAAGCCCCTAGGCATACAGACTGTTTGGTCATTGCCAGGAAAATGGTACTATTCTGACTTCATTGTGCCAAGTGTAAAGTTTGGTGGAGGGGGGATTATGGTGTGGGGTTGTTTTTCAGGAGTTGGGCTCATCCCCTTAGTTCCAGTGAAAGAAACACTTAATGCTTCAGCATACCAAGAGATTTTGAAAACTTTCATGTTCCCAACTTTGTGGGAATAGTTTGTGGTTGGACCCTTCCTGTTCCCACATGACTGCGCACCAGTGCACAAAGCAAGCTCCACAAAGACATGGCTGAGTGAGTTTGGTGTGGAAGAGTCCTGACCTCAAACCGACAGAACACCTTTGGGGTGAATAAGAACATAACTGCGAGCCAGGCCTGTTATTCAAGTTCTTATGCATGTGAAGACAGACAAGGGAATACTTTTGGCAATCTAGTGTATCAGGTTTCCTTATGACACATGCTTTTCCCACAACAGGCAGCATTGCTGTGTACAAGACACTTATGGATGACAGTGACTGAGACAAACCCTATTTCCAGAAAAGACTTTAGGGACACTTTCTAAAAATGCAATAAAAACTGAAATCTGTAATTTGTTAATTCACTTGACCCTACATTTAACAGACAAAAGGACAAAGAAAAGATTTTCATTGTTTTCAATGACAAATTTTAAACTGATAAATATAAACATGTCTGCAACACACTCTGTCTTGGGACAGAGGCAAAATAAGACTGAAAAGATTATACAAGTAACACTGGAAGGTTCCACAATTAGCAGTATAACTGGTAACAGGTCAGGTCATCAAGATTGTATAAAAGGAGCATCCACCAAAGGCTTAGTCTTCGCAAGCAAGGATGGTTTTTGGTTCACCACTTTGTGCCAAACTTCATGAGTGCAAATACAATGTTTCTCAATTGCAAAGAATTTAGGTCTTTCACTATCTACAGTTCATAATATCATGAAAAGATTCAGAGTCAGTGAAAATGTTGGTGTATAAGGCCAAGGGCAGAAACCATTGAGCCCTCAAGTACTGTTTGAGAAGCTGTCATGCTATCACATGGGCTTGGGAGCATTTCATGGTCACTTAACACAGTCTGCCGCTGCATCAACAAATGCAACCTGAAACTATATTAGGCAAAGAGGAAGCCATATATTAATTTTGTGCAGAAATGCCAGCAAGTTCTCTGGGCCCAAAGTCATCTTAGATGGACCGAAAGACAGCAGAAACGTGTTCTGTGGTCAGACAAGTCCACGTTTCAGCTTGTTTTTGGAAAAAATGGATGGATTTTATATGGCAAAGCTGAAAAGGACCATCTAGATTGTTACCAATGAAAATGTGCAAAAAACAGCATCTGTGATGGCACGGGGGTGCATCAGTGCCCACGGTATGGGTGATCTGCATATATCATTGATGTGGAGGCTTATATTGGTATTTTGGATAAACATATGCTGCCATCAAAACAACATATTTTCCCAGGAACTTCATATTTATTTCTGCAGGACAATGCCAGGCCTCATTACAACAGTGTGGCTTCACTGGCCTGCCTTCAGTCTAGATCTGTTTAATATTGAAAATGTATAGAGCTTCATAAAGAGGAGACTCGGACACCAGTGACCACAGACTGTTGGGCAGCTCAAGTTTTATATACAGCAAGAATGGGCAAAATTTCCACTTGAAAAACTACATCAATTAGTATCTTCAATTCCCAAATGATTAAAAAGTATAATTAAAAGAAAAGGTGATGTGACTCAGTGGTAAACATGCCTCTGTCCCAGCTTGTTGGAGTGTGTTGCATTCATCAATTTCTAAATTTGTTTATATTAAAAAAACACTTAAAATCTTTTCTTTATCATTTTGTCTGTTAAATAAAGCTTCACGTGAATTAACAAATTACAGATTTTAGTTTTTATTACATTTTAAGAATGTGTCCAAACTTTTCTGGAAATGGGGTTTGTAGTTAAACATAGAAGTTTCCCTGTGTGAAGTGCTTGGTGTCCATGATCACCTGGTCACAAGTGATTACATAATTTAATTCATACCTAATTGCCCTTTTTTTTTTTTTTTTTTAAATAATTTGTCTCCAGATTTGAGCCTTTTCGGATGCTACTCTGCTATATAATAATTTCTACTGACATAGACATGAGTCAAAATAACCTCCCCTTCGGCCTCTGAGAAATTACTTTTCTTTTGTCATTATGTTTTCATTTTGCATTTTCAGCTCTCTGTGAGCATTTCCTTTTATGGAGTTTTGTGGGCATAATAAAATGCAAATCAGCTGTAGCATGAACTGTGCACTATACAGGTCATTGGTATTTGTCAACATACATATACACATGCTCATGTGTAGAAAATCAGCATTACTGAAACTTCTGTAAATCTGGCATTTTTAGTTCAGTTTAACATACAAACCTTGACACAACAATTTACTAAAAGATTAATAAATGAGGCCTGTTTTCTTTTTTTCACATCTATTTTAATGATGGTTATCAGGACAATTTTGACCAGGTGTCCTTAAAAATTCTTACAGCAGCTTTAATACTCTTAAATTACAAAATATTATATACAAAATTGAAAGGACAAGGCTGCTCCACTTTACTCTATCTATATGTTCAAATAATGTCCCCAGTCATTTTTACTTTTTTGGTTAAAATTCTGTTTTTTAAAATACATTTTGTAAATAAAAAGAAAATACAATCTGATTAAGGTAAATATCCTGCCCTTATAAAAAAATAAACACAAAACAAAACAAACAAACAAACAACAAAAAAACAAGGATGTGCGTACTACCATACCTGCCTTAATCATATGAGACTGACCAGGTGTCCTGTAGTAGATGGTCCTTTTGGGATCCACAAAGAGCTTGTAATACCCGTTAATCAAACAGGCAAAGTTTGTTGCATCTGGCCACTCCATCAGTAAGATCAGCGGCTTAACAGTTAAGCAACAAATTACTCACGTGTATATAAAAATTCAAAATCCTCAAACCAAAAACATAATTTGTTTTTAGTGCCCTACCTTCGCCTCAAGAATAGCCACTTCTACACGGGCTACTCCCTGGTGCTCCCGGAACAGCTGCACCTTTGCTACGCGGCTAAATTCAGCCAAAACTGTTGTGAGGTTATTTTTCAGATCAATTACATGACTGATGCCATGTCTAGGGCCTACCAACAGCGTAGTGGCTGTATGTTTTTCATCCTTGCACACAGAAAAAGAGAGAACTGTAAATGTAAGAAGCGAAGAAGAAAATGTTATTCAGCGCAATCCATTCTTACCAGTCCAACTGTATGAAACAACAAGCCTCCAAATGGTGGAAGGTCATTCAGCACACGTATGTACTGTAATTTTCCTTGAAGAGGTGGCACCTGCAAAAAAAAGAGAAGAAATTAAGAAAACAGAAAAAATGAAACAATCAGACCAGCAGGGGGCAATGTGTTTCTACTCCAACTTTACAGTTTCAGGGAGAATGCACTCTGCTTTAAAATTATATATAAAATAGATTATAAGATAAAAGATTGTTTCTGTGAAAACTGAAAAGTAAATACAACTTTGATCAGAAGAACTTTCAATGTAAATTTTACAAAAAGAGTGTGCAAGAATTTTTTCAAGGCTGTGTTTCTGACAAGTATGTGAACATCACTAAAGATGAATGTAAAGATGCGTGTGAATCAGATCTTCAGACCTTGTACTCAAAACACGAGT
>JAOVVH010000059.1:2464544-2485946 GCA_028566435.1 Scorpiodoras heckelii | reverse complement strand
AAAATAAAAAATAAAAAATAAAAATAAAAAAATTAAAAAATCAGGAATGTCTTTTGGAGCCATTTCTATACAACTGATTCCAAGATCATCACATTAAACAACTGTGTAACTACACTTATTGGGAGGTGTAGCCACTTTGCCAAGACACAAACTGTCACCTTCTGCTGAAAGGAATTGGTTTGGATGGTCAGGAACAACCCAATAATCAAGAACCAAGGCACTACCATAACTGCTGAAACACCAGTGTCACTGTCTACAGTCAAGCAAGTTTTAGAGGCTGAGAGAGACTGCGAGGCTGCTGTCTAAGAAAGAAGCCCCTGCTCCAAAATTGACACTTTCAAGCTCAACTACAGCTGACTACATGTAATTCTGGAAGAAAGTTTTATGATCAGATGAGACAATGATTGAGTTTTTTGACCAGAATGACCAGAGATCTGTTTGGAGAAGTAAAGGTGTGTCAAATAACCCTAAATACACTGTACCAACTGTTAAGCATGGTGTTGATAGCATCATGCTTTTGCTGCCAGTGGAACTGGGAACTTGCACAAAGTGGAAGGAGTAATGAAGAAGAAAGCCTACCTCAGAATTCTTCAACATAACCTCAAACCATCAGCTAGACGGTTAAAACCTGGACACAATTGGGTGTTATAAAAGGACAATATGGGTTTGTAGATGGCTGACAAATTAAAGGAAAAACCAGTGGCTCTGTTATACTTTGGGGCATGTTTTGCCTTCACTTCCAGGATGACTCCACAAATATTCACAGGACATGAGGTAAAATGAAAGTAAAGATTGTGTAAATTATATGCTGTAGCCTTCATACTCATCAGATCTTAACCCAGCAGAACACCTATAAGAGATTTTGGAGCCATGTGTTAAACAGTGCTCTCTGCCAACATCATCAAAACTGATTGAAAATCTTCAGAAAGAAGTGTTTATCACTCCAGTTCAATACCACAGACTTGTTGAAAAGAGGAAAATATAACCCATTTCCCTCAAATATAACCCTGTGCTTCAGGAGAATGTCAAGGATGACCTGTCAACAGTTTTGTCTTTCAGTCTTTCATCTCTCTACGGTACGTTATGTTCAAACATGCTGCCGTAAACATATCAGTCTACAGTCTTCCAGCATTCGGCTTAGCTTGTAGAGCAAAAAAAAAAAAAAAAAACATAAAAAAGAAGAGGCACAGAGACCTTGCCATCCATTAAGTGCCTGCAATGTTTGTAACCTATTAGTCATGTCGATATGCTCCTGTGTGGAGACGTTATGCCCCTTCTGATGAGACCACATAATTATCTCTGATAAGAAACCGATACTGGACATTTCTACAAAAACAGTAAAACATAATACAAATTTTAAAAAAACCACTTAAACAACAAATTGCACACTCAAGTAAACATGTAGCATTATGTGCATAGTAGAATATGTGATAAAAGCAAATGTGAAAAATGAACATTAAAATACATTAATAATGTGAAAAACAGAAAATGATGTCAGGATTCATACACAAGGATAGAGAATGGATAGTGAATAAAGAAGCATAGGGAAGAAGAAAAGATCAGACTTAGCTGTATACAGTACATACTGGGTATAATGAATGACATTAGATCAATCAGAATGTCTGTGAGCTAGAGAGACTGTAGTTAGAGAAAACTGGGAGAAGTGGTTGTGGTTGCCAACTGGGGAATCTGGAACTTGGGGTTCCTGGAGAGTGGACAGGAGGAATCAAGACCAAACATATTTACCAAATAAGTCTTGCTCATTGAAGCGTCACTTTAAAATAAGTGAATTCACTTATTGCTGACACTTATTATCAAAGATATACATCAAGAATTTGTTGTTATAACCTAAGCAAGATTCTACTCATCTCCTTACATCTTGGTTTTTAAAGAAAGGCATATACCCTGACTTTCATTCAAGGATTTTATCTGTACCCATTGTTAATTTAATTAAAAGTTTCAGTTTTGTATTTGTAGTTCACATTATTGTAGAGGGAAGGAAGGGCGCCACCTTGTTCAGGAGGAGGTGAGGGCAGCAATGGAGAAGAGAAAATCCTGCAAGGCGGTGGGAATGAAGCAACAGGGAGCTTGGACCAGATGGGAGAACGTGGTTGAGAGGAAAGTGACCTGGACTGAGCTCTGGAAAGCTGAGCCTCACTGCATTAATTTTCTCATCCAGGCAGTGTATGATGTGCTTCCAAACCCATCAAATCTGCACACGTGGGGCATAACAGAGTCACCAGCATACCCACTGTGTTCCAAGCAAGGAACCCTGGAACACATCCTCAACTGCTGCGCAAGGGCACTTGGAGGAGGATGGTACCGATGGAGGCATGATCAAGTCCTGAAGACCATCACTGAAGCCATCAGCACAGGACTTGAGTGGGTGAAGCGGAACCAACCCTCCAAGAAGACAATCGCCTTTGTCAGAGCTGGAGAGCAGCCGTATCCCACCAACAAAAAATCACCAGCAGGCATCCTCACCTCTGCAAGGGATTGGCAGCTGTTGGTAGACCTCGAACAGCAGCTGAAATTCCCCAACCAGATTGCAGCTACCACCCTGCGACTGCACATAGTCCTTGTGTCCGAGTCCACTAAACAAGTTGTGCTGCTGGAGCTAACAGTCCCATGGGAAGATCGATTGGAAGAAGCTTTGGAGAGGAAGCTTTCCAAATACGTGGGGCTGGGCAGTGACTGTCAACAGGCTGGATGGAGAGCTAGGTGTCTCCCTGTAGAAGTGGGGTGCAGGGGATTTGCGGCACATTGCCTCAGCAGAGCTTTCAGCATTTTGGGCATCGTTGGAGAGAGGACAAGGAGAACCATCCGCTCTAAAACCAAAGTGGCAGAGAGAGAGCCTCAAGATGGCTGTGGCTCAAAAGAGGAGAGCCATGGAAGTCAATGTAGCAAGCTATCTGGACACAAGCCGGGGCATGATCAACCCTGGCTGGGTCACCTGGAGGAGGGTGTATGATGTTGGAAGACTCGAAACACCCGATGAGTCCAGGAACATCACTGATGATGTGTCCAGAGGCATCAGCAGATGTATGTTCAAAGAATCAATCAGTTTTTTGAACATTTATATCATATTCCTATATCACTTCCAAAATGAAAAGCACCTGCATTTACTTAATCCAAAACAATCCTCTTTCCTTGTTCCTTGTTCCTCTGGGCAGAAGATTTGCCACATCTTTAAAGATGGCTGACTTCATTTGATTTCTAGGCCACAGGCATGGGCACAAGAACCAGGACACTTTGGCCTGCCATGAGCTGTCAACTTGACCAGCAAAAATATAGCAAGCAGGAATGAGCTGACAGTCCTTTCATAATCCACGCATCTGGTGTGACTCTCACTCTTGCTGCAGTGAACCTGGTGTGAGGGTGCGAACTCCAAAAATGACACCATCATGTCTCTCAGGGATGCACATACATACTATCTACCTGCTTCTCTACCAATGACATTTTAGACAAGTCACCCAGCGAAATGGACAGTCAGAAGAAAAGGAAAGGTGGTGCAGATAGGAAGAGAATAAAAAAGAGAAAGGTTGCAAAATAAGTGACAGTAAGGGACCAGGTCAGTCAATAAAACTAAAACACACACATAGTGGCCAAATTTATAACTAGTCTGGTATCCATTACATCAACCGCATGGGTGTTGCCGCCATTGAATCTGAAGGGGAACTAAAATATTAATTCATCCATTTCATTTCACTTGATCGATAGGAGAAAACACATACCACTCACTGAAAGTCCACTCCGGGTTTTCCGGGGTTTTGTTTACAACAACTTGCTGCATGCAAGTGAAGTGAATGGTAAGTGCAGTCAGTGCAGCTCATGCATACAGAAGGTGGGCGGGAGCGCTTTCATCCGAGTGTGTTACACCGTTCCCAGAAGTTGCATGAGCAGCAGCTCGAAAAGAGGCGGCGATTGGCATCGCGTGTTTCGGAGGAAGCATGTGATAGCCCCACCCTCCCTGACTGGCAGCTTGTCATGTGACATGGGAGAAATACCGATGGGTGGGAATTGGATATGACTAAATTAGCGGGAAAATTTTTTAAAAATTTTAAATAAAATAAATTAGGTGTTTAATAACCTGTTAAAAATACACCAGAATGCAGGAAATTGTATCTTATTAATTAAAATTTTTCTGGGGGAGCTCCCCCAGTGTGTCCCCCTCCACATTAAAAATGCTTTTGATGCCCCGATCAACCGACAGGGTTATACAAAATTAGTGGAGTGCTTTTTGGACTTTTTATTGTGCTTTGTTGTTGTTTATGTTCAGTTTCAATGAATATATGTGGGTGAAGTTTGTTTGATACTTTTGATATGATTGATGCTTGAATACAAAGATAATTATTTAAACATTTTTCCAACTCTGTATTTTCTTAACTCTTTTTTTTTTTGGTGTCTAGCCTTGTACATGTGCTATGACTGGTGTATTCCTAGTGAGTTTAAGAGGGTGCACCCACAGCCATAGTATACCTTGAAAACTCAGTATTCAGATAGGCTATGTGTTGGTCAGTCCTAAATTTTTGTGCTTTGAAATCTGGAATTTTTGTGCTTTGAAATCAGCAAATAGGGTCAGCCTACAAAATTAGTGGTCTGCTGGTTTGTGCGAACAGGGAGGATTGGGATGGAGTCAAATTCAAAGCCTGAATTATTGTTTCAGTCTGCCCCTGGCCATGCACTAAAAGATGTGGGATTATGGAATCAAGGGGGCATCAGTTAGAGTTGTCTTATGCACCCACTGACTCTGGTTGTGAGTAGAAACCCTGAGCATAAAGAGGAAGCTTTACATAATTAGCTATATTCAAGGAGAAAAAAAAAGCCTTACACAAAGGTCTGAAATAAATAGCTCAGTCACAATTATTGCACTAAGAAACCACATCCTAAGGGCACTGGCAAGCCAGATTGTTGCCATGGTTACCATCACATAGGCTTGATAGGAAGTGAGGGATGATGAATTGACCGCTTCAAATGATGGCTTCAGTTTCCATTACAGATCAGTAAAGAGAGTCTTTAAGAACTGTTTGCCCAATTGCACTTCCAAAAGATGAAATACAACATCTCTGACTTTTTCTCACTACCCAAACCCTGAGGCTTCTATTCTTCACCTGAACAAAAGGGTTTTTAAAAAAACATGGGTATCTGAGTCTACAGAGATGTCACTGTGTGCTTTTCTCTGTAGCATACTGTTATACTTTAGGCTCTAAATTATACTCAACAGTTTTCTTCTAGAATACAAATGCAGTCGGGCATTTAGCAGGCAACTATTTGCAAGCTGTTCAGTCTTCTCTGCACAGAAATCTGCATGTCCAGATGCTGTCCAATTTGTTGCGAGTCATTGACCGTCTGGGATTCTCTCTTTTGTGTGCCATGCAGTCAAATTGCATAGCTCCCCCAAAACATTACACATTTCTGGTAGCTTAACTAGATCTATCTTCTTGGCAAATCTGTCCATGTTCAACCCACAATGATCAGCTTGCAAAATTCAAAACAGCAGTCTTTAAGGAATAGCTTTAATTGGAAAAGCATTCTCTTTATCTCTGAAATGTTAGCATCAATGAATGAGACACAGTGACAGCTTGCATATCGTTGGTCATTTGCTGTCAGTTAGAAATGGCCACAGAGCTAGAAAAATTCTGTATAGAAATATTCTAGAATATTAAATCAAAATCTTACATATTTTACACCAACTACAAACCATTAAAGCATCATTTCTTTTTGAATAACATTTATTCATTTTAACATGGTTTTTGGGTGTGAGCCAGCATATCTGACTTCTCCAGTCCTTCATTATCTGACTGGAAGTTTTTTTCATATTCAGTTACTTAGACCATATCTTAATGAAAGTTCAGAAGATGACTTAATATTTTTAATTCCTTTAATTTAATAAAGCACACAAGGGAGTAAATCTACTGGATCTCACATGACTGAGGGATTCACTTATATATTTCTGCAGCAGTCTCAGCACATACATAAATTCATCCAATTTGCAGACTTGCATATAATTGACATGTTCATTATTGTCATAAATATCGTGACAAAAATGAGAGAAAGATCATCTGATGTGCACAAAGTGGACATGTTTACAAGGGGTATTCAAACAAAATGTGTCCAATTACATAAAAATCCTTTCTTACAAAAGGAGATATGTTATGTATTGCACTGACACTTCACATTACCATTTTTGAGTAGATCAAACTACTTAAATCTGCTAAGCACTCGGTTTGAACTGTTGAAATGCATTTCTTGGTCTGCATCTGGACTGCAAATCCAGACCACTTTACTGCAACACCAGTATATAGTATTATATATTCAGACTATAATAAATACAGAAGAATTGTCTGTTTTAAAAAGATTTTGAACTGATTTACATCTGGTAATTCAATTCATCTTAACATTGCCATTTAAACCATATGCATTAACACATTGTGGTTAGCCAGATTGCTGCATCACATGTTAAAATGCAAATCACCTTATTCCATTTAGCCACCAACTTCATGTGTTTTTCAGTTTTATGCAAAAGATTGTTTCCACTCTAGAAATGAGAAATTTTGCACAATGTGATGACGCCATGTGTTATGACATACGGTATTGGCAGAAGATTTAGTATAGTTTAGTTAGCTTAGCTTGGAGAGTTGGCTGTTTTTATGCTTATATACTATGATGTAATCATGCTTATATGCCTATGTTCAATGTAGGTCTTTGATCAATCAGATGTGAATCTGTTTTTAAACCACCGTACATACATAACCCTGATACTCATCATACATTAAACCAGGTGCAATCCTACAAGAAACAGTTTCATATTCTTTTTCTGTATTTTGCAAGTTATTACACATTCAGTATTTGGATGTGCTCTATTTTAGACCAAAACTGGAATTCTACAACCAACTCAAACCGAAAGCAAACCGGCTTATGGAGATGCTTCCTGTGTGTACACACAAAAGTCCTTCAACATTCCTTGCAACTTACAAAAAATCTTCATCTCTCTTATTCTTTTATCTCCATGCCTCCTCCAGTAGAGGTTTAGAAGTGATCTTATGGTAAGTATTTGACTCTTGTCTAAGCAGAAATGAAAGCATTAGATTTTATCTATCCTTGCAGTAGGTGGTTTTATAATACATCTGTACTGAGGACAAAGAAAAGCTGACAGGGCATGATACCAAGCCACATGTCTGGATCCTGCTAGATGATGCCAGTCATTCACCTTCTTCACTATACTGCATAAATTGCTCCCCTGCTAATGCCAGATGGTGTCCATTTAGCCGGAGCCATTAACTCATAGACCTCACTTGCACGATGGCAGCTTAACACCAGTGATTGATTTTTTTCGACAAAGGGTGTTTAGTCTGACTAGATGTTGCTGAGTTCATGATGATGCTTGCCAGGACAATAACGCCAGGCTGGATGACTCCAGACTTTACATTAACATGATCAGAATAAGTAATATTTCCATTAAGACTGGTGTGTCATGGAAGAGTTCAAGAGGAAAAAGACAATACACAGCTTGAGATTATATTAAGTTAATGTGAAATTGAGGTTACAGCTCCTGGCTCAAACTTCGCTGCCACTCTCTCAACCACAACAACAGTAGGGGAGGAAACTTCATACCTCCACCAGCTCAAGTCAAAATGCAGAGATTTGGATATCTACTTATTCAGAGAAAATGTCAATAATGTCTTGACTCAAAGGAAGGAATCAAGCGGTATGTTAAGATGGTGTGTAAAATGGACTCTGGATACATCTAAGGTCATATATTTGTTGGCACAGCAATCATGCAAGCTTCCCAGTGCTTGAGCCAATATGTGTATTTGCGCCAACAGCCCTGAAACTATAAAAAGATGACAAAGCCTTTATTTGTCACATATGCATTAATGCACTGTGAATTTCTTTTCTTCACATATACCAGCTTTGTTAAGAAGTCAGGGTCAGAGTGAAGGGTCAGCCAAGATTCCACCCCTGGAGCAGAAAATGTTAAGTGCCTTGATCAAGGACCCAACAGTGGCAATGAATTGAGTAATACAATACCATACAATACAGCAGCACTTCTCATTTTTCTGAACTCATCAGTAATTTACATTAACATTCACCACATACAACCAAAGCATTCCACAATATTAGGAACAGCTGGAATCATGACGGTTTCTGGCACTTTGTGAAAATATCCAATTCCAGAATTGAGCATTGAGTGGGTTTACTGAAAAGCCCATGCATGTCTCCTAATGGAGATTCTTCCACCATATTCTCCCTTTCTGAATCCTGTTGAAGAGTTAATTTCTTCAAGGAAATGGAAAGTATTTGAAAGAAACTTTAGGATGTCTACAGTCCATGGATAATGCTTTTGGTGACATCCAGGCAAATGCATGTCAGACAGATGCAAGACTGCTTTTTTCCCCCAGGTGCAGTGCTAGAGAAATTATGTGATGTGGATGAAAGTTTTTCGCCTCAGAGAAATGTCAAATTGATTGAGAAAAACTGTATTAAGGTGTTATTTATAGAAGCCAGTTATTCTTTTTAAGTCAGTCATGCTTTCCTTACATTTCCTACAAGTAATACAGCATTCCATAACCAAATAGAACATAAGAAACTTAAAGTCTAATGTTCTACTTTAATTTACTTTTACTAAAATTTAAATAGTACACATTTAAATATGAAAATATAACCTTTCTATCTTTTACAAAATTTCACACCTTTGTCACCTTTATGTCAAATTAGCATTGCATCCTAGAATTAGTGTTCTAACTCAAGTCAATTCTGTTGTATCCTCTTATTGGGTTCTGTGAAGTATAGCTCTTTTTATGTGCATCTGGTCTATTTTGTACACTTTTTTGTAACAAGCTTCAGAATCTTTAAAGGGTTGGCTGTCTGCAGTTCTGGAATTGGATCATCAACAGACATGATGGTTAGGGGTCCACATACTTTTGGACATATTTATCTTGCATATTTGAAGATGGTTTATGGGAAAACATCTATGGTTGGTCATCTGGTATGTCAGTCAACTGGAGACATTCTGTTTAAGTAAGAGGTTCTTGTACAAGACTTTCTACAGAAGTCTGAAGTCTGACAGAAGTCTGTCTCACAAGTATAGGACAATACTGATGAGGCTGCATTGCTGTAGATACTGTGTTGGCACATTATTTGAAAAGTCTGTATTCAATTACCATCAAGAGTTTCACCTCACCCAGCTAGCCAATAAGATAATGATAGCCAGAAGACATTCAAAGTATAGAAGTCTAAATAAATCAGAAAAAATGAACAAAAAGCCTGAGGGTTAATAACCTAATTAGTGCTGCAGCATGCAGCTTAATACAATGTGCAAGTATCAATATTCTCATTTAGTTAGCATATAATTTACATTATATGCTTCTTCTTATTAAATAAATGGTGAGAACCAAAACATATTTAATGCCTGTATGAAATGTTTTATTCATTTTTAAAATTTTATTTTAGACAAAAAAAAATTATTTGAATGATGTTATAACAGTTGTTACATTTACTGTATAGTGCAGGGCTAGCATTTCTCTCTTTTTACCAAAGATGCAAAGATGCAAGAGTGTCTCATTGTTACACCGAATATGGTGCATGGCTACAATTCCCACCAGCCACTGCACCTCACCAGATCATGACACTCATGCCACATGGTTGCTTTCACCTGACTCATGTTTTGGTTTAGACCTGCAGTTGGTAGGATTGAGAAGAGAGTGGATTTAGCTTAAAAACTTTAGTGAATACAACATCCAGGTCCCTCCCCCTTCCTCTCTGCTGTGCTCCACACCTGCCTCCACAGGCTGCTGTGCATGAACAGGGTAGTAACCATGGCAACTAAAGTGCCTGGGTAAACAGCATGGAGCGTACACGGCATGGAGCATCCACACAGCTAGACATGCTTTACACTCACTGCCTTTCGCCTGGCTATATTTCAGTCAGAAACTTGGTCCTCATTAATTGTTTATTCAGCAATAGAAAAAGTCTTTGTCAACACTGCTGGCCAACAAACAAACAGAAATAGTTCATTCTAAATTGAAAAATAGACCACAGCAATATCTATTTGGTAAAAGAACTAGCACACACTTATGTCAGTGCTTAGTTATTTGTTTGATAACAGAAACTGTCATGAATAGTGCTAAATAAGATGTAAACCATTTATGAGAACAATTAGGTGAATGAATTAAGTCTTTATTTGTCACATATGCATTACTGCACAGTGAAATTCTTTCTTCACATAGCCCAGTTTTTTTGTTATTTGGGGTCAGAGGACAGGGTCAGGCCTGATGCAGCGACCCTGGAGCATCTTCTGATCAGTAAATCATTAACCTATTGAACCACCACTGCACCGACACAAACACACAAACATCAGCACAAACACCAACCGGTACAACTGCCTGGATACATCACAAAGATATTTTCAGCAATTTTCAAATAAAACCTTAGCATCGGAAACAAGCTAACATTAGCCTGACTGCAACATCAGCATAAAATGAGATATATGAACTACAAAATGTTTCGAAAATAAAATCAAACATTTATCAAGCAGGGGTAATTAACTGTCAAGCAAAAATTTTGCTAACTCCATGCTGAATCCTTTCAGGTCCTGTAGCTCTGTTTACTCCGAAAAGCCATTTCTATGTTTACCCTTGTTTTATCTCGGGCTCAGTCAATTTCTTCTTTTTATCTTGCTTTTCTTCTCTGGTTTTCTTCCATTTTCTTGTCTTTGCGATGTAAGCTGTTGTTGGCAAAGGAGGGATGGGCAGGGTTTTTTGGAGGATGTTTATCCACCATTGCTTTTGGAAAGCTCCTGAACCTACTCACTAACAATGATGAGCGTGAGCACATGTGCAGGGGAGCGGGACTACACACAGTAGGTGCACAAGCAGTGATTGACACGCCAGCAGTGATTGACACACCGTCAGTGTCACTGTCTGGCTCTGATTGGTTGTTTTGATTTGGGCACAGTGGATTCTTGCAGATGGCACTAGGAGCACTAGGAGGATCCAGAGAAGTCTGATTTTGTTTTTCATAGATTATCTCTGTGATAATTATGTCTCATGTTCTATTGTCAGAACATTTGTCACACTTAAATGTTTCAGATCATCAAACTACTTTTAACTATTAGATAAAGAATACCCAAGTCAACACAAAATGCTGTTTTAAATAATTGCATTTACTGAAGGTAAAATGCTGTTCAGGCCTACCAGGCCCTATGTGAAAAAGTAAATGCACCCATTGCTACTAAATCAACCAGTTAACCAAATTCAATTAAATAAATTAAAACTCATGCATGATTACTGCCAGCCCTGTTGAATCTAAACATCATTTAAATAGAATTTGTCTTGCAATGCGAAGCAGGCCAGAAGGTCTCAAAAAAGCAGCACATCATGCCATGTTCTAAAGAGATACAAATACAGAAGCAAAACTGAAATCACTAAAGTCACTGAAATCTACTAGTCTGGAAAGGGTTACAAAGCCATTGCTAAGGCTCTGGGACTCCAGCAAACCACAGTGAGAGTCATTATCTACAAATGGTGAAAACTTGGAACAGTGGTGAACCTTACCAGGAGTGGTCAGCCTACCAAAATTTTGCCAAGAACGTGTAAACAACTCGTCCAGGAGGTCACAGAAGAACCCAGACGAATATTTAAAGCACTGCAGGCCTCACATGCCGCAGTTAAGATCAATGAACATGGTTCATGGCACAATCCACTTCTGACCAAAAAGAACACAAAGGCTCATGCTGCGACCAACAAGACTTTTGAGATAATATTTTGTGGACTGATCAGTCAAAGGTGGAACTTTTGGGGAGACATGGGTCCTCTTACATCTGGCGTAAAACTAACACAGCATTTTACCATAAGAACATCATACCAACATGGTGGTGGTAGTGTGATGGTCTGGGGCTGCTTTGCTTCTGGATAACTTGTCATAATTGATGGAACCATGAATTCTGCTCTCTATCAGAAAATTCTCAAGGAAAATATCTGCCCATCAGTTCGTGACATATAGGTCAAGCACAGCTGGGTTATGCAGAAAGTCAGTGATCAGAAGCATACAAGCAAGTCCACCTCTGAATGCCTAAAAAAACAAAATCAGTGTTTTGGAGAGGCTAAGTCCTGATTTGAATCCCACTGAAGCAGTTTATGCTCGAAAAACCTCCAAAGTAGCTGAATAAAAACAATTCTGATAGAAGAGTGGGCTAGAATTCCTTCACAGTGACATTACAGACTCATCACAAGTTATTGCAAATAAGGGTGGCACAACCAGTGATTAGGTTTGGAGGGGCAATTACTTTTACCCATGAGTTACATCAGTTTTGAATAAATCTTTATCTTCAATAAATGAAATGATCATTTAAAAGCTGCATTTTGTGTTTACTCATGTTGTCTTTATCATATATTAAAATTAGTTGGATGATCTGAAACATTAAATGTGACAAATTAGCAAAAATAGGAGAAACTGGGAAGGGGTTATTTTTAAATGGGCCATTTAATTCATGTATTCTACAGCACTCATTGCCTAGCATTTGACTTCATTGTCATTTGTTGTCAGGTTGTACCCTCTAGCCTGTGTATGTGTTTTACCTTGAGATAATAGTTAATTCTGAGGTATCTAGATTTACATTGTCTGTATTGTTTGTATAATAAACTTTAATCTGCACTTGCATCCACTTCCTCCACAGTCACTGACAGTGTGTAGTTATAATTCCATAATGAATATTTAATGATTATTGTCACGCCTGCCCTACGATGGATTGGCGCCCTGTGTAGGGTTGATCCTGACTAATGTCTGTTTTATGTTTTTGCAGACTGTTTTTCCTGCCAGAGTGTTGGTGAGCCCAGTTCTGTTTGCCCTCTCGTTAAAGGAATCTTCTGTGCTTTTGGATACTACCTGTGTTCAGTTTTTGATACCACCTCTTTGTTTTCTCCCAACACTCTTTGCGGTATTTTTTTTGTTTGAACTGGTTTTCATGTGTGCAAAAATAAAATAATACTGATATTGTCTCGAGCCTTTGTGTGCGATCATTACAGGTTGATCCGCCTGACACAATGGAGACAACAGACACTGCTACATTGCAGCAAGCGTTGCTTCACAGAACACAGCAGTTGGAAGAGGCGCATGTAGAGCTCCGGGGATTGGAGGTTTGGGAGCAGCAGGAACGAGCTAGCATGGCGCAAAAGACATGTATTCCCGTTTCTAACCCTGAGTGCTATTGCAGTAAGCCAATGAATGCAAAGGGTTCCTCCTCCAATGCAATCTATTTTTCTCTATTCAAGGAGACATGACAGATAACCAGAAGGTCACAGTAGTTATCAGTCTTCTCAGTGGAAAAGCGTTACAGTGGGCAATGACCATATGGAACCACTCAGGTGAGCAGGCTCGCTCCTACGACTCATTTATCACTCGGTTTAAATATGTGTTCAACCATTCAGCTGATGGCTGGAATTCCAGCAAGCGTTTACTTGCTCTTTTCCAGGAAAACCAAAGAGTTGCTGAGTATGCCCTGGAATTCAGAACCATTGCTGTGATAACGAGTGGAATGAGCCTGCCCTGAAAGCTATGTTTAGGAGGGGACTGCTTTCCAAGGTGCTGTACGAACTGGCTTGCTGAGATGACAGCATGACCCTGGACTCATTAATCATGACTGCCATAAAACTAGATGGCCTTCCGAGATCCCGACCCACCTCCAATACCACTGTGCCCGAGCTGGATGACACTGAGCCGATGATGCTGGGACCAGCTCATCTCACTGCACAGGAGAAGAGGTGGCGTGCCCAGTTCCACCGGTGTTTCTATTGTGGTAAAAAAGGCCATAATTCCAGAGTCCATAATTGCCCAGTAATGCCTGGACAACAGCATACCGGTGGTGTCACCAACCCCCACACTCCGATAAATTCAGTGAGTCAAACCCTGTTTTGCTCAGTGCCTGAATTTGTTAGATGTTCAGATACACTACCTTAATGCTCCTTTTCTTCTCCCAGCCCTGATAGATTCTGGAGCAGCTTGGAATTTCATGGACCAAGAGACATTACAGTCCCTGAATTTCCCAGCCCATGAATTACCACATCAGCTCCAGATCAGGGCTATCAATGGCGGACCAATTTGTGGAGGGACTGTGACCCACAGAACCCCACCCCTAAAAATGTCTGTGGGGATGCTACATGAGGAGGAGATCACCTTTCTCATCACTGAGTCCCCAAAGTACCCCATTGTCCACCAGCAGAAGCTTGAGTTACTTGGAATGCAGCTAAGAGGTTAAATCCTCATCAGGCTAGATGGTCAATGTTTTTCTCCCATTTAAATTTTTTGCTATCTTATCACCCAGGTTCCAAGAATGGAAAAGCGGATTCCCTGTTGTGAGAGTGACTCAAAAGAACCAGGACTGCTAATTCCCAAATTCCCAGAAGTTTTTGAATGTCATCTCGTGGGAACTTGAACAGATTAAGTCTCAGCAACCCTCCAGGAATCCCATCCAATGTCCTCCAGGGCTGCTTTTCATTCCCATTGCCCACTGAAGCCGACTCATCACCTGGGCCCACGTCACGCCTGGAGTAGGCCACCCAGGAACCCTGGATCTACTAATGAGTAAGTACTGGTGGCCAAAGATGAGTTTAGATATACAATGGTTTGTCTCTTCTTGTGCTGTGTGTGCGCAGGCTAAGGTTCCCAGGACCCTTCCAGCAGGAAAACTCCAACGCCTGCCCATCCCGGAATGACCATGGTCACACATTGCCACTGACTTCATGACCGATCTACCCCCGTCTAAAGGTAATACCACTATACTAGTTATAGTAGATTGGTTCTCAAAGTCAGTGTGCTTTGTTCCTCTTCCTGGTTTGCCAACAGCCATGGAGACCGCAGAGACCCTCTTCAAAAACATCTTCTGATATTTTTGAATTCCAGACAACATTGTGAGTGACAGAGGTACCCAGTTTACATCCAAGGTGTGGAGCAGCTTCATGGACAAATTGTGGATGACGGTGAGCCTCACCTCTGGTAACCACCCACAGGCCAATGGACAGGCAGAGCGGGTAAACCAAGAGCTGACCAAGTTCCTTCGCCTATTTTGTCAGCATTGACCTCAAGACTGGGTGAGGTACCTCCCGTGTGCCAAATATGCCCAGAACTCACTAAAACATTCTGGCACCAACCTGACACTGTCTCAAGTGGTTTTAGGTTACCAGCCTCCACTGTATCTGTGGAACGTCAACCCCACAGAGAACCCTGCAGTGGATGAATCACAATGGATCGAGGGTCCGGAAACATTGACTGTGAGGTGGGCAAACACCCTGGAGGTCACCAATCCAATGCAGGGTAGACACACATACAGACACATGCTCATACACAGAGGCAATTTAGTATCTCCAATTGGCCTAACTACATGCCTTTGGATTTAACCAATGCACACACTAAGAGAGCATTCAAACACCACACAGAAAGGACCCTGGCCATCTGGAAACTTTTCTGAAAACCAGCCATATGTTGTCATTAACATCCAATGTTTAGGACAATCTGGGGCACTCTGTACACTCCTACATTTTTTTCTAATAATGTATTTATATAAATACAAATATAAATATTCCTATGTAAATGAGGTAGAGGCTTGTTAAAATAATTTATGGCGTGGGCTCTTTGCTACCATCAACAATAACAAAAAAATGCTGAGTGGCAGCAAATGACAGCTAGTCTAAATGTCAGAGATGTTTCCTGTAAAAAAAACCCAGGGCCTACTTCAAAATTTGGGGTTAAAAAAAGAAAAGGTGGTGAAATCTACTTGTAGATACAGTACATTCAAATCTCATCCTTTTCCCAGGTTTATACAGACAGAAGTTTGGCCTTAAAATGTATGTTTAATTCCAGACAGACTGGAATGTATAAGAAACCAGACTCAAGAAAAAAAAGAAATTAGAGGGGAGGCATTCAGTGCAATGAGTCACAATGAAATTTAACTGAGACATGTTTTAAATGAGCAAGTACTGCTGACAAAAAGAAATATTATACTGACTGTACATTACATCTACACTGAGCTTAGAGTAATCAAAAGCATGTAGTCAGAGAATAGTACATAGACTGCTAAAAGTGCTTTTTTTTTCAAATAAATTTGCACCATGTATAAGCTTACCATTTTTTATATTAAACTAAATGCTTTAACACATTGCCGATGTGATGAAGTACGCCTGCATGTGACATATCTCTAGGGCACACTGAGACCATTACTATGATCAGGGTTGGGGTCAAGAAGGACTGGTAATCCATTAAATCATTCTTCAAGGCAAAGTTGAGCAGAAGTGCATATGCCAGCACAGAAAAGCACATTATCATTTAATTTCTTTTCGACATACAGTGATTCGTTAAACCATTGAATGTACTATATTTGCACAGCTTCTACGCAGGTATTTATCAGCAGTGTTGATAAAGGTTATCAGTGGGTGCCCAGTGACATCTGTGTTATATCATGGAAAAGTTATACATGTTTAGTATAAAACACAACAGGATGTGCTGTTGAGACAATTATCAGTGATGGCATGGTGTGATGTAGCCTGACATGGCAGTTATTGTTACTACAACAACATACCCCAAAACATGTTATTCATCTAATTCCATGGCAGTGTGACAACACTAATCATTTCTTATTTATTAATGGATGCCATCATACCTTTTGTTCCTTTATAGTAACGTTTAACATTGTGGAGCGTCTGTGAAATCTATTTCTGTTATTACTTATAACAACTATAAACAGTCATTCCCTCACCAGCCTCTCTTATTTTCTATTGAAGTTAATAAAAAAATGCAGCTTGTCATGTTATCAAGAAACTGCAAAACCCTCCAGCCTGAAGACTTCCCCACTTCATAACATCTGGCTGTTACAAAGTGCGGATACAGGAAACACCTTTTTAAAATGCTAACTAAACATCTCAGAAAACGTGACCACATATCAACAATTACAGAATTTTTTAAATCCACTGGAGGAGATGGCGTGTCTGCGAAACAAGTTGCATTGTGAACTGTTACTACAAAATTGACTGAATCAGTGCCTCATTTGGCTAAAATTGCAAAAAATCCTGGGTAACTCAAGTTGATCACAAGAAGTTGTTCAGAGCTAACTGTAGACAACAGATCGTTTATACATTAATGGGCTGTTAATGCATTCTGGTAATGAAAATCAATCACTTTTCTGATGGCTCCTCTATTGCACAGATTTGGAAATCCACTAATTATTGACAATGTTAGCTGGCACAAGATATAGTGGTATTAAAAAACTACACACCCCTGTTAAAATGTTGAAGTTGATCTGCACTGGGAACAGTTTGGACGCTCTTTTTATGCCCCAGCACGGATTAGGCGTAATGGCCGCCAGATGTAGCTCGTGAAGGCTAAGGCTACGGGAGTTCCTAGATATAGTTTACCTTGGGCCATTTTTGCCACCCTCTCATGGCGGCAGACGTAACAAAGATGAATAATTTCTGAACTTTTTCCACCTTTAGTGTGACCTATAAGCTGTACAATTCAGTCTTACAAGTGTTTTAGAGGGGAAAATACAATAGCATGGTTACATAAATATGCACACCCTTAAACTAATACGTTCTTGAAGCACCTTTTGATTTTATAACAACATTCATTCTTTTTGTGTAGGAGTCTATCAGCATGGCATATCTTGACTTGGCAATGTTTGCCCAATCTTCCTTACAAAAGCACCCCAAATCTGTCAGATTGCAAAGGCATCTTCTGTGCACAGCCCTCTTCAGGTCACCCCACAGATTTTCAATTGGATTCAGGTTTGGGCTCTGGCTGGGCCATTCCAAAACTTCTTCTGGTGAAGCCATCCTTTTGTTGGTGTGGAGGTATGTTTTGGGCCATTGTTGTGCTGAAAAGTGAAATTCTTATTCATCTTCGGCTTTTTAGTAGAGGCCTGAAAGTTGTGTGCCAAAATTGACTGATCCTTGGAACTGTTCATAATTCTCTCCATCTTGACTAAAGCAACAGTTCCAGCTGAAGAAAAACAGCCCTAAAGCATAATGTTGCCACCACCATGCTTCACTGCAGGTATGGTGTTCTTGCTGTAATGTATAGTGTTGTTTTTGCACCAAACATACCTTTTGGAATTATGGCCAAACATACCTTTTGGAATTATGGCCAAAAAGTTCATCCTCAGTCTCATCAGTCCACAAAACATTTTCCACATGATTTTGGCAGACTTGGTGTAGGTCTCTGCAAAATGTAGCTGGACTCAGACATTTTTCTTTGCAAGAAAATGCTTCCAACTTGCCACCCTACCCCACAGCCAAGGCATATGAAGAATTTGGGAGATTGTTGTTACATGTAGTACACAACCAGTGCTTGCTGGTTTTCTGTCCTGAAATTCCTGTAGCTTCTTTAATGTTGCTGTAGCCTCTTGGCAACTTTCCCTGACCAGTTTCTTCTTGTGCTTTGATCAAATTTGGAGGGATGTCCAGTTCTTGGTCATGTCACTGTTGTGCCATATTTTATCCACTTGCTGATGACCATATTGGGAATTTTTTTGTACCCTTCTCCTAACAATGAGATCCCTTTGATGCTTTGTAAGATTTTTGTGGACAATGGCTTTTGCTGTAACTAACTAAGAAAATGTCAGGAGAATCCACTAGAACAGTTGAACTTTGGGGTTAATCAGAGTCACTTTAATTGATGGCAGGTTGGTTAACTCTGAACACAGCCACATTCCCAATTATAAGGGAGTTCACACATATGCAACCACATTATTTATTTTAGTTTTTTTATTTTTTTTATTTTCCTGCTCTAAACTATTTCAATTGAATTGCACAGATTACAGGTCACACTAAAGATGGAAAACGTTCTGAAATTATTTATCTTGGGCTGATTTTTTTTACATCACAAAAATCTAGCATTTTTACAGGGGTGTGTAAACTTTTTTATATTCACTGTATCTATAAAACATGTCCAGTAGCAGTTATTCTATAACAGCAATGTATTTAATAGCCTAACACACATTTGTGATTTTGTTGAAAATGGGCTTCACATGTAATTACTGACAAGAAAGTACACCTGAGTGGCAATGTCCTCAATTAACTAAACTCTTTTAAAATATATTTTAGCTCAATCATCACTGTCATTAACTGGATACCTTTTAGGAAACAATTTAATTTTCATGTCAAATTGCTTTTTTTTTTTCAAATAAATTCCAATAAGCACAGTAAGTTAATGCTCAAACACCAGCTTCCACATCCAAATTTATTTTCTTCTATCACTAATTTTAGTATTATCATTTTTTATAAAGACAATTTTTGCCCTGTCGTTTACACACAGTATGGAGCACTTTTCCTGCAAAGTCTCTACAATAGTACTCTGACTCATCCAGACATTAGTAATGTGATTGCGTTTCCCCTCGACCTTCATGAGTAAATTAATATAGTGACCCAGTATTACCTAACACCTACATTCCCACACAAAAAGACTCTCCCTCCATGTCCTATCTAGCCTAACACTATATTTTCTTCTTATACCATGATGGCATGGTGAGATTGTGTGAACTGTTAATGTCTGTGTGTGATAGCAGCCTAACTCTGACTATAAGGCCTTGATAAACATAACAGTTTTAATCTATTAGCAAAACCTCGAACTTACGACAGCAGTGTTGCCATAAAGAGACTGGGTGAACAACGTCGGCTGGCAAGAATCGTTTCATGCAATAGGTGTGCAACACTGCTACATGTAACATCGGAATTCAATGCTGGGGCCTCAACATCAGTGTGAGGACTGTGCAACCTTCCCTCCCAAATTCCGTGGGGGAACTACCAAGTATTAACTGCTATACCAGTTTTTCTGTTACTTCAGTGTATACTGTAGTTATGTTTGTTCTATAGTGAGTAAAACACTGTTTATTTAAAGTAATTCATTTTTGTTTATTTATAATAAAATAAGATTTTCCTCATCTTCAGGTCAGTTACCAGCACAGTTACACTTGTGAGGTCTGAATAGTTATGCACAACTTTATAATATCATTACTACAGCCGTAGGAACAGTCTGTCTTTTTTGTTATCAGTTTGCCAGTAGGCCATAATTGCAGCAGTGCTTATCATTTTATTAAGACACTTGCCCATGATCCAAGTGGAAGCTCCTGCAGAAATTCTCTGATGATTAGTGCTGGGTTTCGTTTAAATTTTAATGATTCAGATTGCAATTCTGCTTATTGATTCTGGTTCTTATTGATTCCCCATTTTGATTCCAAGATGGTAAATGGTCAGAGGTTCAGATAACAGACATATCTTTATTTTAAGTGTTACCTGAACATTCACAAAGTAAATAGACTGAAATAAACTTTTAAATAAACTATAAGAACTGTAATGGATATTGAATGAATGTGAATGGACCAGTAAAGTCTGGACAACAGGGGTGCTGTGTTTTTTCTGAATAAAAAGTGCTATATCATTTACATTTCTCATCTGATTTCAATAAAGCAATTTTACCTTCAAGAATTTATAATCTATGAGGAGATTTGAAGTAACTGCTTCCAGTTCTTCAAATCATGATAGTTAAGCTATAATCACTGCTAGATTCTCAAGAGTGGAGTGTGAATTTATGTTGGGCCTACAAGAATAAAAAAAACCTCACACTTTTGTGCAATGTCCATGGTCGGTGAAGAATTTTTTCCTAGTGCATCTATAAGATGGTGTATACTGAAAGATTACTTGTGAATGTCTGTAAAGTCAGCAGCAAGAAACACTCTGAAGACATTCTGACATTATGACAGGGTTCATAAGACAAAGTTCATCTTACAGACCTTTAACTAACACAATAATAGCATTAACAGTATTATAGAACCTGCAAGCTGCAACCTGGAAGCAAGTAATGGCAATAACCTTCTAGAAAATTACAACAAAATTTTCCCACAGTTGTTAGTGTTTCTTACTGTTAAACAGCCTTGCTAGTGTTAAGCAGCCTTGTCTACAGTTTTGTGATGGAGAGCTGGTATTAAACACTCTTTTAGGAAAAGCCCCATTGCCATTCCTGCATTGTACTGACCCAGGATGTAAAAGCAGTCAAGCACATAGTTTTTAGCACACACCGTGTTAGCAGTTCTTTCCAATTGTTGATGGGATGTTGCCATCAAAAATAAACTTTATCCACTCAGCTGTTCTGTCCTCTGAGGCTGGGGGCAACTGTAGTGACATGTGTTGGTCTGTACAGAATAATATCCTGTGCTTAGCTTTTAGCTTTGACATAATGCTAACAGATATTAGATGTTAGATTCATTTACCATATACCTCTTTTGATTGTTCTCCTTCTGTCATAACCTTTCCTGCTCATACCCTCTCCGACTTCTCTTTTGTTCATTCTGATTTTATCACTGAGATAATATCTAATTCCAAACCCATGTCATATCAGCTTGATCCTGCTCCCACCTCACTT
>JAOVVH010000059.1:2449240-2461001 GCA_028566435.1 Scorpiodoras heckelii | reverse complement strand
TTTGTCCATTGCTTTTCACATATATTCACTGCCCACACCATGAAAAGATGAATGCTTTGGAGGAGTGTCTCACCATGGTTGGGGTCATATAACTTACATCATGGCAGCTCATTAACAAGAGAGTAAAAATACAATCAATTGTGTGATTAAAAAGACTGGTTAAAGAGGCTATTATAATGTCAGTCACAGGTATAAAGACTCTTTGTATGCCACAGTATCACGCAAAGTTTTGTTTTCCAAACTGTTTATCAAGAAAGAGATGGGTAAATAAAATGACAGATTTATTTCATATGCATTGTTTATAGAACTACATACAGAGCACTATATGCACTGTAGAGCAAACTCTAAGGGTACAATGTTTTACATGCAAACAATTAAAAAATAAATATTATATGGTGTAATTCTGCATTCATTAAACCTGCTTTATAGAAAACCCATAATCTTACTTTATTTATGGAAAAGCTAGCAATCTAGTTATCGGTAGGCTGGCAAGTATAATCGGTAGTGCATTCAATGTGTACAAACCCCTCATTAGCCGTTTGATTTACATGGAGAGGGGTATGTTGAGACAGCTTTTGATTTCACCTGTGATTAATGTTTACGAAATATACATGACATATAAGCTGCTTTAACAGTGATTAGTATGTTGTAGAGTCTACAATCTGAAAAGGAAGAGGCAGACAGCCTGTGGAGTTTTAGGTTTCATGTTTATGTACGCTGTTGATGTTTTACACTAAAAGACACTATCTGGCACATTGTCAATACACTGGATGCATTTTGTAAAGGAAAATCTTGAGGGTCTCACTCACATGGAGAAAGCTATGCACACAAACTTTGATTCTCATCAATTCGATTCAGTTTTATTTATCAAGCACTTACAACACTAGACATTGTCACAAAGCGGCAACAGTGGCAAGGACAAACTTGCGAAAAGAACCTTGGGAGGAACCTCAAAAGGGAAAATCTCAAAAGAAAACCCATCATCTTATGGGTGATACTGAAAATAAATTTGTATCGAATGCAGTGCAGTGTGAGCGTCCATGTGCAAGAGGTTTATGCACTTACAAAGTCTACAATCCTGATACACAACATTATACAGGCCAGGGTCAAACACAAGTATCTACAAGTTTTCCAAGATTAAATGCATGTCAGACACAGGCATAAATGACGATGTGTCTTGGCTGTCCACTTGTGATCCGTTCACTCAAGACGCATTTTAAAACCAAGTTTAGAAGTTAGAAGTTTTTAGGTACAAGTCTACAGTGAAATGAAGTGAGTTATACACTGAAGAACTGGTACATCTTGGGTATAGACTTTTCTAAGAGCAGTCGGTAGATTATCCATATGAGACGGACTATAGCAGTCTCTAGAGTATCCATATGGCACCATTCCCAGCAGCAGCTATCAGCAATTAAACACACTGTGAGGGTGACAGCAGTATTTAAAATTGTGATGTGTCAGTTATTGGCTATGACTCTGATGCAAAGGAACAATGTACAGTATAATTTATGTACATGGGGCACCAATCCACCTCCTTACATATCTTTGGACAGTGGGAGGAGACCAGTGACCCAGGACAGTAACCCATACTTACCTGAGTCAATTGCACTACACAGAAACACCTTCACATGCTCTTTCAAGTCTAGGGGTGATTTTAGAATTGCCAATCCATTGGCATTTTAGGAGGTGGGAGGAAACTCAAGAACCCAGAAGAAATCCATTTGAACATGTGATACTCTACACAGATGTGAGCTCAGGATCAGGCTCCTTACCCTGAAGGAGCTGTGAGGCAGCAGTAATACCCACTGCACCTCTGTGCTTCCCCAACACTTTGCTCAGTTGAATTTGAACAAATTTCTGGTGTGATCAAATTAAATAAAATGCAACATTGCTGAATCCCTTTTTTATATTCTGTTTGCTCATATTTTCCAGTTCACAGAGTTAAACGGCCCATGGAAATTTTGTTTTGTTTTTCTGTGAATGTTCTCCATCACATTCTTTGTGTAACATGTTTGACAATATAGTATTGAGACTTGACAGAGTGGCTTTCTGGCCTTTCTGGTTTATCCCTGTTAAAACGATTAACTTCAAACCCAAGCAGCCGATAAAACTGGAGCTAATCATTCCTCTGAATCATGGAAGATGTATAGTGTACCAGAGGTCACAGTTATCAGTTTCATTACAGTCCACTTTACCCAGTGAGAAAGCAGTGTTTGATTGGGTTAGCAGGGCTCCAGCATGAGTAAATCACATATAAATGACAGATAGATATGGATTGCTTAATCACTCCAGGGCGAGGAGGTACAGGAGCAGTGCCTTCTTCGAATAGTGATGAGAGAAGCATAGCTCACGGCGCTGTATGCCCACAGCAGAATCATGTCCAACTGATGAAACAGCAAATTAAATGCAGCGTCGGCTCCTATTAGCTCTCTGTTGTATCTTTACAATCAAGGGATGAACAAATGTTTCCAAAGAGTGAGCAAATGGGAGAGCCCAAAGTAAGGACTCTGCATTTGTAACAGAGAATGGGTGTTTATTTTCCACAAGCAAATGAGAGAGGAATGATAACAGAACAAATACAAGGTGGCAGAAAGGGGAAAAGGATGAAAAGGAGAAAGTACAAAGTGCAGATTAGAAAAGAGCTGGGACAAATCCACCATCAGTGACAGATGTAAAGATTTCCCCTGGCAGAATGCCCTCATTATTTCCCATCTTGTTTACCATATGATGGCTCTGTGTGACAGTATTGTAAAACACAGGTACAGAACAGATTAAAATGATGCAAATTCTCAGAGCAAAGTCACAGTTTATAGTGCTATTGAGAATGAGAATGACATGAGAAGTCTGACAGTATTTTTTCCCCATTCAGCTTTCAACTCATTTAATGGCTCTCCTTCTGGGCAAAGGCATGACCAGCATTCTTCATGAACTGTGGCAGACTCTACTGTCAACTTCGGCCATACATGATTGGCAGACAACTATCCACTGCTTGACACTGTGAGCACAACTCATAATAGCTGAGCGATGAGGTGACAGGCTGTTCTACAGTTACCTTGAACATAGAGCCATACCAAAATGCAAGAAACAATGGAACAATGGAAAATGTGTCACTGTGTCATAAAATCTGCAGAAATGGAGATTGTTTAAGGGCTAGTGGAAAAAAATTTAATCATGCATGTAGCTCTACAACATCAGCTGTGTATCACTACAGACTTCATCCCTTAGTCAGAATGACTAGTGTATTATACGTACTGTTTCATTTAATTTAATTTTGTCAACAGTGTTGGGTTGAGTTATGTGGTACAAATCATGCACCTGCATGAAAGCCAAACTGGCATAATCTCAGATGGTTATAAATTTTCAACATTTACGGTTAAATTATTGTTTATTATTTTTGTCTTCCTGATTTGTATTCTGCCATACATAGTAAACCTCATTTCTACGTTTATTTTCTCAGTCACTCTTCGAGTTCAAATGGACTCAGGTTCTCTATTTCTATTTACTGTCTTTTCCCCTTTCTGTGGAAAGGATTATTAGATTTTTTGGTTCTTGCTTTCATATAACAGAAAGCCCAAATTATGTGGTATTGCCTGCAGTCAGACATGTACACAATACAAAGGCGTTGCCTTTATCAACCAGTTTTCAAGAAACTGTTGAAGAAAAGAACAACAGCCATGTCCTGATGGCAAAGAAACTATAATGACATGTCAGCTTTCTAAATATCTCTAAGGAACACCCGATTAGAAATTTTAAAAAAGATTTGAATATTGCTCAAATGTCAGACAAACGCTGAACTTGTGGCTTATTGTGCTCAGCATTTGCATTTATATAAATTATTATCAGAGACTTTTTTTAAATTTACGCTTTCATATCAGATTAGCAAAGTAATGACATGGCCTGTTGAACAATAATGTTGAAAGAAAACAGACAGCAGAGATCAGAGTTTAGAACAGATAACATGATGCTCGTCAATATAGTACTTTGAAATATCAACTTGGACCAAACATAGCCACTTCACATGTGTCTTATTTATAGGCATGAGCTCATCACCAGTGCTTAAGCAATCAGTCATGTAAGCTACTTATCCAGATCTTGTAAACAAGTAATTTTATGTATCTAACACATAACACAATTTTATGTATCTGCACATAATTTAACTGAATTCCTTCCTGTAAAATATTAATAATAGCAGACTTGTGAGACAGAAGTTATGAAATACTAAATCGAGTGTGATATTTAAAAGCATTTTGGGAATTATGCAATAGAACTATGGGAAAACACATTGTCAAAGACAGTTTATCACATCTGTTGCCTTTGGGTACTTGTGATGTTCACCGCTTTACTCCCAAAGATATTTTAACATGGGGCAGCCTGGAGCTGTGGTAATATCCATACTGACATGCCATAGCTAAAGAATATTTCAGCTGATTATAATACATATGGAAAGCCATCATACAATTTGCACTGCACTGTAATTTCAGGTCATCTCCACAGTACATTCCTGGCAAAGTCTCGTCTGTCTAGAGTAATGTTACAGTACAGAGGGTGATGGATGGCCTTTTTAAATGGCCTTATCTGGACTGTATGTTTTCTCCCTATGTGCTGAGAATACCAAGTACTCAGCCTGCCAGTGCGCAATTATCTGGCAGGCTGAGCAGACTGGCTTGCCCCAGAGTTAATACACACACCACACACCCTCACACGTCTATACGCATGCTAGCGTTAATGAGCTTGTGTGTGAGGCACAGGAAAACTCGGTACCCAGCCTTTTCCTGAGAACGGCACTGGCGCAGCATCTCATTAACGCATTTAGCTTGGCAAACGGAGAAGTGTGAGGTAATTGGATTTGTACTGTCACTTTTGAGACTCAGGGGCATATGATCTCATGCTTTGCTGTCAGAGAAGAGAGATTCCACACAGTGCAAGTGCCCAGACACAAAACACATTTTAACTGTTTAAAAACTGCAGAACTGAAACGTACAAATCAAATAATACTAATATAGTATTTCGGTGGAAAAAAATAAAGAAACCACCCATAACATTTCATTTCAATTTCTCTGTATAACCAAAATGGCATAGCAATTAGTACCTCCCACATGGATTGCACTGGATTCCACCAGATTGAGAAACATCAGCATTGTGGCACAACTCATTAACAGAAAATGTTGATATTCAAAGTGGTAAATACCTATTCATATTTTTAATAGCTTCTTCTTATTCTAAACCCCTAAAGCCTCTTAATTTGGAATAAATGAGCACTTAGATGCTCTCATCAATTTAATTTATTAAATGCACCTAAAGAACAGAGGGTTGATAAGATCAGCCAATGGATTTTGATTTTGAGCTTATTCATGGATGCTTATTCATGGATGGTGAATGTAACACATATACAGCGCAGCTGATTATATAAACGTATGTATGTGTAAAATAACATTGCTTTGCATAGTAACTGTTCTATAGTGATGATACTGTAGAACAATTGTATACCCTATGCCTATTAACATTATTAATATGACAACATTATTAATATGGCAATATACTGTTTAATAATTTAACAAATTCTGAACAACACCACCGTTTATATTACTGTTTGGCATCCACTGAAAATGCATGATGGTGTCGCATTTATCAACTTAATTATACAGATCACGTGGTGATTTTATGTAGCTTATTTCATCTCATCACCTTCCCCCACCCTGAAATGAATTCCTGGCAGCACCACTGGTCTCATTCATAGAGCTACAATAAAAAAAAGATTTGCAGCATCATTATAATTTCTTGGGGTCTGCATGGTGAATCTGAGTTACAGCTGTAGTATTTAAGCATGTTTGTAGCCACGAGAGTAGACATCTAAGTTTTCACTTAAATGTCCATATATTACTATGTAATATTATATTATTACGACATTATGTTTTCCATTTAATAGTTTCTCAGAGAACAGTTTGGAAAGACAGTTTAAAAGAAAAATCAAAACAAAGCTTGTTTTGTTATAAAGGTTACTGTATATAGTGCACTCAACATCTGCATAGCTTTACATTTTTGTTAGCTCACATGGCCTTTCGCTGCACAGCTGCAGAAAGAATTAGTAAATATCTAAAATGTTTAAAACATTTAAGCTGGACTGGTGGGAGCTACCTAGCAGGCTATGAGTTTCAAAATTTAGTGACCACTAAAGCATAAACTTTTGCTACTAATTTGCCTTTTGTTGAAATATTGCCAAAAAGGAAAGCAGTTCAACAATACTATGGCACTGTGAGATAGTTTAATACTTAATTTAGCTACAATATGTTGCTTTACTGTAATAAGTAAATAGATTATTTCAGGATGTATCAAAACTGCAAGATGAACCAAATTGGTTCTGATATATTTTCAACCATAATATTGCTCACCTCAGGGCTTCATCATCCATGTCTCATCTCATAGCTATCATCTGTCAGCTAGATCTTTATGGTGTCTGTGAATCTTTAGCACAACACTGTGGCATAAACTAGGGGAGCTGAGCTATTCAGTGGACTAGGAGATAATACGCTAAGAGGCATTATGACAAGAAGAAACTTAACATGAACCTAGATTTCACCAAGCCTCTGATTCAGGCAACAGCCAACCTCTTCCACCCCAATACTCATCTTAATGCAACCGTGATTTCTTCATTAGCCTGGATGTGAGCAGATAATTAACATCTCCTGTCATGGAAAATGCACGTTGTGTTTATCAGCAGAGTTCTCCTTTCCATCCCTATATCTCCCTCCTACCCTCATCTTTCTTACTCACATGAATGGTTTTCACTGAGCTAAACACCCTGGTTGCAGGAGGTAGAGCGAGACATTTCATTCGCTACTGCCAATTCTTTAAAAGAAGAAGAAGCTGGCTGCTGTTGCTAAGCCCAATGTGGAAAACAAAGGACTGTGGAAGGACTGTAATAAAGAGCTGATCGTTTGAATGTGTGCTCCAATCAAGTGGCCTAGGCTCAGCTAATACATGAAGAGTTATCTGTTGGCACCTTAAGTCATATCCTCCAGCAAAAACATTTACTTTCTTCTCTAAGGACACTAAATCAAGTATTTTATAATATATTCAGTTAATTATCCACTTGTATCTCTTTGTGCACTTACGAATTATTAAATCAGAAGAATTGCATGACAGTGAATATATCAGCTTGGCACGGACTGCCTCGATTTCATTAAACATAAATAATTATGTGGTAAAAAAGGCATAGCCTGCCAAAGTAAATGTAGAATGTATAGCTTGTTTATGCTAATTAATTGAACAGTTATTGATAAAGCAGTTTTGAATGCTTCATTTACTCATTTTTTATAATACAAAGATGTGGAAATGCTATTGTGAAGATCATGTATAAAGCTAAATTCCTATTGTTGCTGCTGATCCTTTATTCTGTTTGTCAAGATGCCACTTATAATACACAATATACACCAATCAGCCATAACATTAAGGCCACCTGTCTAAAACTGTACCACCAAAACAACTCTGTTCCATTGTGGCACAGACTCCACAAGACCTCTGAAATTGTCAGTTAATTACAACTACCATCCACCATGTGCTCTAGGTCACTTCATTGAAGAGCTAGGCACTCTTCTTAGTCTCTTTCCAGTCAGTGAGACTCCACTCATTCTGCTTGGTGACTTCAACCTCCCATCTGACAAGATGCAGTCATCCTGTCTTCTTCCTATTAGTATCCTCGTTTTGACCTCTATTTCAACCAGTCTCCTTCAACACACAGAGCAGGCAATGTCTTGGACTTGGTCTTCACCAGACCCACATCAGTGATGGACCTCCAAGTAACCCCACTCCATTGCTCAGATTACCACTTTCTTTCATTCGTTCTTTCTCTCCCTCCTCACCCTCTCACCCCTACTGCCACATACACCACCACCCATCGCAACCTACACTCCATCTCTCCCTCATGCCTTGCCTCATCCATAACTACTACTCTTCTGCCTCACAACTCTTTTTCTTCTCTCTCCCTGGACACTGCAACAGATATTTTCCTCTCTTCCCTCTCTTCATCTATTGACCACTTATGTCCTCTCACTTCCAAACCTACAAGATCTTTGCCACCTGCTCCCTGGCTGACAGAAGTCCTGCATAACAACCACTGAGAATTAAGAATGACTGAGAGGTGCTGGAGGAAGTCGAGCTTCATAGCTGACCTTCATGCCTACCAATCTCTCCTTGCTTTGTTCTGTGAGGATGTAACTGTTGCAAAGTCATCCTTCTACAGACAGAAGCTGGAGGCATCAGCAGCAGATCCCCACAAGCTTCTCTTCTCTCCTCAACCATCCTCCTCCTCCTTCACCGACCTCTCTCACTGCTGAGGATTTTGTTTACTTCTTTGATGAGAAGGTCAACAAAATCTGCCAGTCCTTTTCCCCGACCCCTGTGACCACTGCACACCCTCATACCCCCTCTCCCACATCTCTAACGTGCTTCTCTCCTCTCACACCTGAGGAGGTTCTCCAGCTGCTGACATACAGCAGCCGGACAACATGTCTGTTGGATCCGATCCCATCCACACTGCTCCAGACAATCTGGCTCCAGACAATGGCTTAACATCCACTCCATGCAAACTCTCCACTGGTGTCCCACAAGGCTCAGTGCTGGGACCTCTTCTATTTTCACTCAACACTCGCTCACTGGGAGATGTAATTTCTTCACATGGCTTCTCCTACCACTGCTATGCTGATGATACTCAGCTCATCCTTTCTTTTCCTCCTTCTGATACCCAGGTTTTGGCTCAGATCTCAGCATGTCTTGCAGACATTGCTTCATGGATGGCAGTCCACCACCTCAAACTAAATCCAAGCAAGACGGAGCTGCTTTATATCCCAGGAGATGCTGGTGCTCATTGTGTGCATCTCTCACTTTCCTTTGAGAACTCCCTGATCACTCCATCTTGAGAAGCACGTAGCCTTGGAGTAGTTGTAGACGATCAACTGTCTTTCACCGCTCATGTTGCTAACCTGACCCGGTCGTGCGTTCTCCTTTACAACATTCGGAGAATTCAACCATTTCTCTTGAGGGAGGCCACCCAGGTACTTGTTCAGTCTCTTGTCATCTCAAGACTTGACTACTGCAACTTCTTATGGCTGGCCTTCCCATGCATGCTATCAGGCCCCTGCAACTGATACAGAATGCTGCAGCTCAAGTGGTATTTAACCTCCCCACGTTCAGCCATGTCACTCCGTGACTGTGCACCCTTCACTGGCTTCCTGTAGCAGCTCGCATCAGATATAAAACCCTGATGCTGGCCTACAAAGCCAAAAATGGTCCAGCCCCTCCCTACCTGCATACCTAGAGCCCTTTGTGCCTCAAGTATCGCTCAACTTGACCCACCAGCATCCAGGATACATGGGAGGCAAGCATCCAGACTTTTCTCTGTTCTGAAGGCAGTTACTTGCTGTCTCCAAATGCCAACTGAAGACCCACCTGACAGCATTTAAATGAGCACTAACTAAAATCTTTTACTGCACTTACAGCAGATATTGTTTTGGCTATGTATAATCTTCACTGGATTTGTGTAGTTTGGGTTACAGGACTTACCTTACTTGTAATTTTATTAGGTAGTGTATGACTAATTTCTAGCACTATCATAGCTAAAAGTAGCCTGAATTCAGGTCTACCACATTTAGCTTTGGATATTCCAAGTTTATGACTAAGCACTTTTGAAAGTCACTCTGGATAAGAGCATCTGCTAAATGCTGTAAATGTAAATGTAAATGTAAGTATGTGCTGTGGTATCTGGCAATAAGTCTTTAGCAGCAGATCCTCTTAAGTCCTGTAACATGTGAGGTGGGGCATCCACCAACACACTGAGTTCTTGTTCCTCAAACTATTTCTGAACAATTTTTGCAGTGTCGCAGATTGTATTATCCTGCTGAAAGATGCCAATGCCATTGTTGCCATGAAAGGATGTACTTTGTCTGCAACACACACAGAAAGGCCACTGGGAGTACCAGGACACTTCCCAGTGGCCTGAGGGTTGTTGATGGTTGATGGTCCTCTCAGAATCCATGCATTAGGCACAACTCTTATTGTTGCCACAGTATACCCAGCACAAGGTGCACATCTCTCAGTGATGCACATAGCAACCGTTTACCTTGTTGTCTACCAGTAATAGTTTAGACAATTCACCCTGCATATTGGAGGGTCAGAGGAAAAAGTAAGTTGGACCATAGAGGGAAAGAATATAAAAGGTCCTTGCCACAGATGCAGCTAAATGCTGCAAAAAAATCTACATGCTTGTCAGTATGAGAACAGGCCAGTCAAATACACTAGCTAAAACACACACACACACACACACACAATTAAAAATATATATATATTTTTTTTATCAAATTTATATCTACTCTAGTACCTGTTACATCATACATCAATAGGGTTAACCTACTACTTGCGTCAACAGGGTGGCCTGGGAAGGAGTCTAATTATCAGCTTGAATTATTATTGTAGACTTCCCCTGGTGTACAACAATGTTTAGGTAGTGGTACATGTCATGTATGTATATACAACTGTATAGCTCAGGTCTTGCAGTACACACTTAACATTCTCTGCCTTGTATACATCTCTGAATATGAATGCATGATTTGGAATACGTACATAATGTGTTAATGTGTTGGTCGGACAAACAAAGACCACATTTATTAGCTTCCATGATACATTTACAGAATTTTTCCTTTCATCCTTGGTAACTGCCTGGTTATGGTGCTTTAATTCATTTGACCAATTCATATGCAGGTCCAAACAAAAAGGTGTGAATGGAACTGAAAAACAGTTCCATGCACATTTCAAGTTGAAATCAATTATGAACTCAGGTGACACAGTCATAGGTTACATTGATGAACTGTCAATGGCAAAATTCACAGACCATGCTGACATGCTGGCCTTTAAGCTTCTCCTCTTCCCAGTGATTTCCAGTGTTTCTGGGGGTTGGGTGCAGTGTTCATATTGTAATAGAAAAAAAAAACAAAAAACAAAGAACAAAATAAAAAAACAAAACAAAGCCAAACTGTCACGGGGAAATTGTAATTTAGAGGGAGTCTGCAACAGGAGTATGGGGGAACGGGCAAATTAGTGTATAACATCTGCATCTTATTTGTGAATATTTAATGTACAGTTTTCTTTCTCTTTCTCTCTTTTAGTGAGTGGGGCTGAGGCGTGTGTGTGTGTGTGTGTGTGTGTGTGTGTGTGTGTGTGTGTGTGTGTGTGTGTGTGTGTGTGATGAAAGCTGAACTTGAACCAAGCTGCTGGAAATCTGTCAAGTTTTTGCAATGTATGAATTTGTTTTGCCTTTTTATAATGTATAGGGTATAGGCAAGAATAAACTTGCACCAGTCATCTCACCGTGAGCACACCGAGTCCTTAATGCTAGTTCAAAAGGCTAGAGCTAGCCCTATTGGTTTACAATGTAAGATGAGGGAAATCTCATCATGTGACTACTGCTCATACTATATGACTTGATCATTAAATGTGATGGAAATCACTTCACAAAGGTGCTCACACTGTAGGATATGTCATGACACAAGTACTCACACAAAAAGTTAAATCTCAATATTGCCACTAGTAACCTCTGAATCTGAGTCCGAAATCAGTTTACTACAGTTCTACTTCAATGCACTGAAATTTAAAAAAAATGTAAAAGAGCTGGACAAAGGAGCATGCTGTTGCAATGAATATGGTTACCAAGCAACCACATCATACTGCTGATAGCAATATCACAGGAAGGCTTGAATGGTGCTAACAAGAC
>JAOVVH010000059.1:2403453-2418076 GCA_028566435.1 Scorpiodoras heckelii | reverse complement strand
TAAAGTAACTTGTAATCTAACTTAGTTACTTTTAAAATCAAGTAATCTATAAAGTAACTAAGTTACTTTTTAAAGGACTAATCAGTAATCAGATTACTTTTTCAAGGTTACTATGCCATCACTGGTGTTCAAAACATACAAAAGCAATTAGTAGTATTCCGTGGAGTTGTGAGATGAATGCTTAGTATGAAAAGCAATAGAATGTACCTTCAAATGAGATTAGGAGTATATGAAAAATATATGTCCTAGTGTGCAAAGAGCACACTTTTTCATCCAGTAGAAAATCCAGGTGAGTATTACAAATCTGTATACAAGGCATTCTCCTTTTCGCTGTTTCTTCATAGACATACAGGTAAATGTCGACTTAATTCACAGTATGTTTATCAGATTACTTCTATGTGGGCCATTACATTCAGAACCGGTTTCCAGCATGCAAAGTAGTATTTTGATGAACCCGCTCTTGTAGGAATTGATGGAATTTTTTGTGAGATCTTATAGGTTGTTCAAATCTTTTCATTTCTGTAAGGCATACGAAATGAAGACAATATGTTTGGTGACTTTAAAGATGAGTTAACCTGTGCTCACTTGTTCAGCTGTGATGCTGGGTCTGACTAATAGGCCTGACACCGAAAGGGATCTCTTAAAGGCACGTATTCTCATCTTCCAATATACATCCACACATACACAAGAGTCAACATTGTAGATCTAATGTGTTGTATTTATCATAGGTTCTCAAAGTGGGAGCACAAAATGGGCTGCATGAAAATCTCAATAGTTGTAACTCTATGCAGTAGAGTGTCCATAATTTCAAAAAGTAGTAAGTTTTTAAAAATAGTAATTCAGTCAAATATTAGTCATTCTTTTATTGGTTAATTCATTCATGTTCATTATCTGCTTTATACAGGAGAGTGTTGCAGTGGATCTGGGCCCTATACAGTGACCAATCACAAAGGTGTCCTGTGGTTAGAGTTAGAGAGTTAGAGTTAGACAAATAAATTGTTGGTTTGAATCAATGAATGTATTTATGGTTAATGTTAAACTCATTAATGTACATTTACAAACTTAATTTATTGTAATAATGTGGGAATTATATCAATATGTAAAAACTACATAGAGCCACAAACATTTTCAGAATGCAGTTTAAAATAGTGAAGAACTATTTTACCACTTTACCATTTTATAGTGAGAAACCTTTTCTACCACTATTATTTTTCTATAATTGACTAAATTTAAAAAGATACAGAAAATATGACAGAGTAAATAGTGTCTACAGTAAAAAATGTCTGTCAGGAACTGGTTCATAATCCAAAGCATACTTGCTCACATGTCAAACATTGTGGCATGCACGTGCAGAGCTTTCAATGACACTGGCTCACTTGTGTTTATTGATGGAGTTCCAACATCATTTTAGGGATAAATTCGGTAGAGAACAGAAGCATCTTAAGTGTTCCAATCCAAAACTACAACATAATTCAAACTTGAAGCAGTCATTGATTGCAATAAATATAAATTGTTTCTTTATTCATTCATTCATCTAAAATAACTATTTTATTGTAGTCCAGGTTGCAGTGTATGTAGAACCATAGTCCATACTCTGTTCAAGACTCAAATTTAAAGGTCTACTGAAAAAGGACCAAAAAATGACTGCATTGCAGGCCTGGCAGAGCATCACTAGGAAACACACCCAGCATTTTCAAACAGTCAGTAATTGCAAAGGATCTGTAGCCATGAACGAAATATGACAGTTTGTTAAGTTATTATTTTAACCTTTACAGATATTGTGGTCATGTAAATGAGAAGACAATGTAGAAAGAGTTCATTCAGTCCACTGTACAGGGCACAAAAAGTGTATCACTAATATATATGTAAATACTCTCAGACTAATTCTGACATTAATCAATGATATCAGATGCTTTCCCTAAAGCAACTATGGGGTTTTTCGTCACCCAGCCTGAAGCACAATGAGCTGCAGTTCACTTAGTGAGAAAGGAACTCTCAGGAAATAAAGTTGCTATGTCAGATTCAAGATATCTGGGGGCATACAAGTGCAGTGGAGCATTATTTTAAAAAACAGACAGACAGATCCAAATTAGTCTGCAAAATCAAAGTCTAGAACCAGACAAGGTTCAGGCAATCAGCAAAGAGCTACAGTTAGGCCCAGAAATATTTGGACAGTGACACAAGTTTTGGCATTTTAGCTGTTTACCAAAACATATTCAAGATACAGTTATATAATTAATATGGTCTAAAACTGCAGACACTCCGCTTTAATTTGAGGGTATTCACATCCTAATTGGAGGAAGGGTTTAGGAATTACAACTCTTTAATATGTAGCTCCGTCTTTTTCAAGGGACCAAAGGTAATTGGACAATTATCTCAAAAGCTATTTAATGGGCTGCATGGGCTATTCCCTCACTAATCCATCATCACTTAATCAGGTAAAAGGTCTGGAGTTGATTCCAGGTGTGGCATTTGCTTTTGGAAGCTGTTTCTGTGAATCCACAGCTTGCGGTCAAAGGAGCTCTCAATGGAAGTGAAACAGACCATCATTAGGCTGAAAAAAAGAAGAAATCCATCAGAGAGATAGCGGAAATATTAGGAGTGGCCAAATCAAAAGTTTGATACATTCTGGGGGGAAAAAGCACACTGGTGAGCTCGGTAACTCAAAAATGCCTGAACGTCCACGGAACACAACAGTGGTGGATGATCACAGAATCCTTTCCATGGTGAAACATGGTGGAGGCAGTGTGATGGCATGGGCATGCATGGCTTCCAATGGCACTGGGTGACTAGTGTTGATTGATGATGTGACAGAAGCAGCCGGATGAATTCTGAAGTGTACAGGGATATACTTTCTGCTCTGATACAAACAAATGCAGCAATTTTGATTGGACGGAGCTTCACAGTACAGATGGACAATGACCCAAAACATACTGCAAAAGCAACCCATGAGTTTTTTAAGGCAAAGAAGTGGAATATTCTGCAATGGCCGAGTCAATCACCAGATCTCAACCTAATCGAGCATGCATTTCACTTGCTTAAGACACAACAAGGCAGAAAGAACCACAAACAAGCAACAACTGAACACAGCTGTAATAAAGGCCTGGCAAAGCATCACAAAGGAGGAAACCCAGCATTTGGTAATATCCGTGGGTTCCATACTTCAGGCAATCATTGCCTGCAAAGGATTTCCAGCAAATATTTAAAATGATCATTTTATTTATGGTAATGTTAATTTGTCCAATTATTTTTGAGCCCCTAAAATGAGGAGGCTTTTTAGAAAAATCATTGCAATTCCTAAGCGTTTCATAGGATATTTTTCTTCTACCCCTTAAATAAAACCTGAAAGTCTACACTTCAATTGAATCTCAGTTGTTTCATTTCAAATCCAATGTGGTGGCATGCAGAGCCCAAATCATGAAGATTCTGTCACTGTCCAAATATTTCTGGGCCTAACTGTATATACAGGAATATCCAAAAACAAAGAGCCAGAAACCTGGCATGAGTCAAAGTCCAGAATATCAAAATAAAGTAAAAAAAAATACCAAACCAGAGAACCATAAACACAGAGATCAAAAGGTTTAGACTTGATAGGTATGTAACACTGAATGAAAATTTGCAAAAACTGAAACTAAAAACCAAGCTTATATAGAGTGGGTTAGTGTGTGATTGGTAATGGGTTCCAGGTGTCTCTAATCAGAAGTTTGGTGAACTTGAATGTGGAGGTCGGGATATGGAGTTCTTGGCAGCTGAGTTTGTAGGCAGTAAGGGATTTGTGCCGAATTCCCATCAATGGGAGTTGAGAATGGACTTGACCGTGTATGCTGGTTGACTGTCAATCTACAGTGGTTCTGGGAAATTAGTGACAGGCATGAGGGGGCCATGCGACTGTGACAAGGGACATCCAACCAATATATGGCCTCTTTGATGCATTGTGTAACCTGGTATGGGCCAGTGTACCTGGGGTTTAGCTTTTTAATTCAATTCAATTCAATAAAATTGAATTGAATTGAATTAATTGAATGTTTTACAGTGGACATTTTCCCAAAGCAGCTTTACAAAGACAAAAAATCCAGACATAATTTATAGGTTTTATCCCTTACAGTGGGAAGGAAAACTCCTTCAGAAGTTAAGAGGAAGAAACCTTGAAATGAACCCAACCTCATTTGGGTGAGGCAGTTTATTTAGTACGATAATAAATAATCCTTTTTTAAACTGAGTGCTATATAGTAAAAAATAAATAAGTAAAAACTGTAACCAGTAAACTGATAAAAGTTTTAACTTGAAGTCTACATGGTTGAAGATGTAAAGTGTTCAGTGATTGAGATTTCTCAACCCAAAACTCTCTATGGACACTCTCAAACAGTCCTACACATCATGGAAGGCTGCCCACATCAGATGTAAATTAACTGAGTTTCTTTAAGCTGTCCATTCTGGTGATCTGGAGACCGTCCATGGGGGGGCAAACCTCAGCAGGAGTATCTCGTATCTGGTGTCTCATGGTGTCTTGGGTGTAGCACATTTTGCTCAATCATGTGGTGGAGGGTGGGGATGGGGGGTATTAGAGGGAAGAAGAGAGAGGTGGGGGAGAAAAGAACTCAGACTATTAGGTATGCTCCTTCACCAATCTTTAGAAAAAAAATTTACAATTTGTGCAGAGTGAAATCAGGGACTCTGGCAAGACTAGCTATGACAGCATAACTAAAAGGGAGACCCAGAGGGTAACGCAGATATGAGGGAGCCGAGGCACATAGACCATCCCGCCACTCCACCGTCAGTGGGGGGGGGAATCCAAACATCCCAGTTTACCAGTTTTTACACCCTGGGACATTGGGACAGCCTTTAGTGGCTAGTCAGACTTAGTCACCACGTTGATAAACTGGGGTTTTGTCTCTGCAACAGTATGTAAATTCCTGCAAGGTCTCATGTTCAAGGCATCTGTGTCTTTGCCTCCAAACCTGCTCACTTCTGGTAAACCAGTGATGAACAGAATCAAAAACTTTATTTCACCAAGTATCAGGTGTACAAGGAATTTTTCTTGGTGCAGGTGTCAACATATAAACATCTAATTTACTAATAAAAAGGTAAGTTATATATAAACATAAAATCAATAAAATAAAACAGCAATAAAATAACATAAACACTATGTAAACAAAGAACAGCCAGTGAGTTTGTAGGATTTGCACTCCAAAGGAACAATGGGAGCTGATAACCCAAGGACACTCTGGAAGGCTGCATGGCTGAATGGTGCATGGAGTTCTGGGCATACTTGGCCAAAAGAGAAAGTCCCAAAAGGCCCAATCATAATGCTTCACACTAAGTGTAGAGGAACTGACCGATTTGCTAGTTGGCTTGCTAACTTGCCCATTAGCCTGTAGCTGATATCCTGAGCTGAGGCTGACCAAGACCATCAGCTTCTCCATGAAACTAGGGCACACACGGAATGTGAACTGGGGGCCTCTTTTGCTTACAGTGTCCTCAGGGATGCCATAGTGACAGTATACATTTTGGAACAAAAGCTCTGTTGTGGGCAGGATTGGGAGGAGAAGGAAGTGGACAGGCTAGGGGAACCAGTCATTGCAGTCAGGATAATGGTCTTTTCATGGAACATCCATGGGGAGGTCAATGATAAAATCACTGGTGATGTGGGAACAAGTATGTTGAAGAATGGGCAAACACAGGAGCTTACCAGCTGGCAGTATACAGGGTATCTTGCCCTGGGCAAAATCAGCACAGATTTTGTATCTATGGATGTCTGTAGCCACCTGGGGCCACCAGTATTTATGACAAAGCAGATGGAGGGTTCTGAGTGTGCTTGGGTGACCTGTGGCTGTAGCACACATATGATTAGCTTACAAATCAAAGAGGACAAGATGTAGACTTTACCAGGGCAACATGAGGTTGGTGTCATGACAGTGATTTTGTAGTCGATGTCCCACTTGATAGCACCAACAAGACATGAAGGGGTTGTCACTTGGGTTCTTGGGCACTGAAGGATATAGGTAAGACAAGGTAAGATAGCTTTGGTATTCTTTATACGGGGACAGTAAGACAAGGTGAATGGAAAGCATAAGAAAGACAATTCCCACTGGGCTTGATGTGGACTCAGGTGACAAAAGGGTACAGGGAACCTTCTAGCCAGTGCCTTCACTACTCCAAAGCTCATGTTTCCCAGCAGTGTAATTCCTCTAGCTAGTTTCTTGGAGAGAAAGCCAAACAGTAGCTTGGGTTTGCCTTAAAAGCATTGGATAGGATGGCTCTGATCCTGTTTCTGAATCTTCCCTCTCCACAATGAACTTCTTGGTTGGGTCATGGTGCTAAAGTATAGCCTTTAGGTCAATCATTTGAGGTACTTTCTCCATAGGGCTGTAAGAGGGGCTGCTATAGAGCGCCTTGTATGAACCTTCAGTAAAAGTTTGCAAAGTCTAGGAACCTTTGGAGATCTTTCACTGTCAAGACATGGGAAATGGCATGACTGTCTGTACCGTCTCCTGGTTCACATTGATACCCTCCACATTTATGATATAGACCAGGAATAAAATGTGGTTGTGTTGAACTCACAGTTCTTACCTTTGACATACACAAAGGGTATACGCATCTGCAGAGGCATGTAACCAGGCAAGATGTCTTGTGCCTATGGTAGGTGGACATCACAGCCTGAGAAGGATTAGATATGGGTTCCAGATTTCCCTGCAGGCCCATTTGTCTCTTACAGAGAACAAACTCAATACCTTGTTACTACACAGAGGCTGTTATACTTGGAATCCAAGGACGAAGATGAAAGCATGGGCGTGGCTGCATCTAAACCTGACTTACCCCCTCGACTCCCACCAGAAATCCCAATTGAAATAATAGAAAGACTGAGAAACATAGACAGTAATTTTACTGTATTAGAGAACTGTGTAACACAGCAGTTGGATATTCTGGAACAACAGATAATGGTTGTACAAGATCAGCAAAGCACAAGAAATTTCATTCCTCCTAGATATTCCACAATCAATTATGAGTGGTATTATTGAAAAGTAGAAGTTTTTAGGAACCATAGCAACTCAGCCACAAAGTGGCAGACCACAGTGGCAGTGCTGAGGAGCATAGTGCATGATAGTTGATAAAGTGCTGTTGTCTCAATAACTGCAGATTTCCAGATCTCCTCTGGCATTAACATCAGTACACAACCTGTGGACCGGATGCTTCATGGCCTGGGTTTCCATGGCCGAGCAGCTGCATAGAAGCCTTACATCATCTAGCACAATGCCAAGCATCAGATGGAGTGGTATAAAACACACCACCACTGGACTCTGGAGCAGTGGAAAAATGTTCTGTGTAGTGATGAATCACACTTCTCTATCTAGCAGTCTGATGGAAGAGTCTGGGTTTGAGGAATGCCAGGAGAACGTTACCTGCCAGACTGCATTGTGCCAACTGTAACGTTTGGTGGAGGAGGCATAATGCTATGGGGCTGTTTTTCAGAGGTTGGCCAAGGCCCCTTAGTTTCAGTGAAGGGCAATATCAATGCTTCAGCATACCAAGACATTGTGGTCAATTGTATGCCTCCAACTTTAGGGGAAGGCCCTTTTCTGTTCCTGTATGATTGTGCCCCTGTGCACAAATCATGGACCTTAAAGGCATGGTTGGGTGAGGTCGGTGTGGAATAACTTAATTGGACCACATAGAACCTTGATCTTACCCCATCAAACATCTTTGGCATGATCTAGAATGACGATTGTGAGCCAGGCACTCTTATTCTATGTCAGTGTCTGACCTCATAAATGCTCTTCTTGATGAATGGGCAAAAATTCCAACAGACAAAATTCAAAATCTTGTAGAAAGCCTTCTCAGAAGAGTTGAAGATGTTGCAAAGGGGGTCCAACTCTATATTAATGCCTATGGATTTAGAATGGAATGTCAAAAAAGCCCCTGTAGGTGTAATGTGTAGGTGCCTGTATACTTTGGTCTGTATATAGTGCACCTTTACCACTGTTTTTGATACATCACGTTCTACATCTCCATGTTTGGCACCCATTATTTTAGTACCAAAAAATGGAAGAAAATAGGGGCTATGTATTGATTACAATGCTCTTAGTGCAAAGACCCATTTGGATGCATACCCCATGCCACAAATAAAGGAAATCCTGGAGTCACATCACAGAGCGCCAGTATTCAGCAGCTTAGATTTGAAATGTGGGTACTGGCAAGTCAGTATGGATCCAGAAATATAAAGAAGATTGAATTTGCTACAAAGCATAACCTATGAATTCTTTTATCTTTCTTTTGGCTTAAAAAGTTCTGCAGCTACATTTTAGAGGTTCATCTGCATTGACAACTCTGTGGTATACTCACAAAAAATAGAGGAGCATTTTTAACATTCCTGAGCTACATCATCAGACTCGGTGGAAACTGTGTGGCTGCATGAGCTTGGCATGGTTTTGCAGACACAGGTGACATGGCTTGGGTAAGTAGATGAACCTTGGCTTCTAAGTCAGCGAGGTGATGATAGTGTTTGCTGATGAGGTTCCTGTGGGAAGACAGTTCATTTTGCACAGATTGCTGTTGGTGGATACAAAGGGAGTTCAGCATTTTGTTAAAAACAGGCAGACAGGTCCAAATGATGGTATATGAAGTTCTCAGCAGCCATGTTTGTAGGCAGCGACAGATTCTGGGAGATAGAATTCTATGCTGAATTCGGCATGATATGCAGATATGACATGCTACAATAAGCAGGTTGTCTAGTACATCATGAAATGGAAATTCTATGCTGAATTCGGCATGATATGCAGATATGACATGCTACAATAAGCAGGTTGTCTAGTACATCATGAAATGGAAATGATGCAGTACCAAATACCAACTAGCAGCAACTCACTATCACAGCAATATCTGTTCATATCAGTTTTGGACTGTTTTAGTAAGATATGAGCATCCTTCTTCATTTAGGTTGGAAAATAGTGAGTTGGCATTTGATACAATATATCTAGTTCATGTTCTCAGTATCTGTTAGTTTTCAAGCTTCTCCATTTCCTTGTATATCATTTGTAAACTCAAAAACCCTCTGTAGTTCTATGAGTAAAGGCTTTGCCTATAGTCACATAGGCTATAATTGTCCCTGCTTAAGGGATAATTTCATAACACAGAATAAACTCATAGTGTACCCTTGAGTCAGTTCCAATGACTCTGTTTCTGTTAGTCCAGCATCAACCATTAAAAACACCAATTTGCATTTATTGTTCACATTCATTTATTGCCATCCCGATGGACTCTTTAGAACAGTGACCTTTGGGCTTAGCTAAAATATAGCATCACAGTACTTGTGTGGAACATAAATGACTTCTCCACTGGGGTCTCTGACTATTTCAGTATTCAAGTATTCCATATATAAATATAATGCTGCCCTACTGAAAAGAAATAAACTCAGGAAAAAAGGTAACCTCTTTATTGAGTCATCTCTGATCAACTGTGCTACATATTCTAAAACATTTGGATTCATTGCACAGAGAAGGCTTTAAGTTGTGGTCTATGTTGCATAAGTTCTGTTAATTAGCAAACATAAAGTGGCCTAAAATAAATCAATGACTCTGCCCTCCCTTTTTTGCATTTTAATTTTTCAACACATACATCAATGGAGTTACTTCGTTAATGGCTGCTAATGTAATTACAGAGTGGGCGTTCTGAAAGGAGCCCACGAACAATTTGCTAGCTTCTCATGGCAGAATCAGTACTGGCCCAGCATTGCGTAACTAATTGTGACACAGCCATGTGCAAATGCATTTGAACCCTCTGTCTTTTTCTGGAGTCCATTATGTAAGTAAGAGATCTTTCAAAGACTCACGGCTGGACTGCACTCACGATCAATCACTCACTATGGGAAAAAACATGAACAAAAGGCTTAAAGAGTTAATGGCTCTGGCAGGAGGCTGGAGAGGCATACAAATGGATCAAAGTACTTCTTATGGATGAATTACATATTTGAAAATTACTGAATATAGCTAAATAGAAAATGTCCAAGAGGGGCAGAGAATATTTAGCACTGGGAGTGTGGCCGTATGTCTTTCTGAATGATTGTATTCTGTGATGTTACATGCATATTGCTTTCTAAAACCACTGGTCTGATATGAAGTGAATACACCTTAATGAAAAATATTTTCAGTAAAGTGTGGTGTGCTGAACTGTAAACTTAGAAAAAAGAAAATATTTTTAGTTAATATTTCAGTACTTTGACTTATTTGATTATTTCATATCTCATTATTTCACATTAATAAATAGGTATTTCTAGTAACTGTCTCATTATTCAACATATTATTTTGACAACTTTCACTTAAATGTGTTAAATTACATAATGACCGCCATTTTGACAATTTTAGTTTCACATAGCAGATTTGAAAAAATCTATAGCATACATATTCTTATGTCTTATTATATTATATTCTTAATTACATAATTAGATATTTAGTAAAATAACATTATATCTTGAAAGAATGAGTTATTGAGATGAAATATTTTATGTAGACAAAATAAAAAATTTTTGCTGACATTTGTAAGGAAAAAAAAAAAGAAAAATTCATTTTCCATGCAGTATTTTTTGCTTCCATATAAAGAGACTCCTATTGTACAACTGTTGGTATCCACAGATTCATATTGCCTGCTGCTAAATCCTGGAATATTTATCAAACCCTTTGTCACCACTGAAAATTCAAATAAGCTCTCTCAGCTGAAAGCACCCCTCCACCACTACACAATCCCTCTCAGCAGCTGTGCAGGATGATTTAGAAGCAGAGTGCTTGAAGGGAAAGAAAGATGGCTGTATATGAGGCTGCTACCTAGGTCATGGTAAAGCACTGTTGTTTCAGGCAAAGTTATCTTGATAAAAGACGTGGGATCTGGTATTGATGCTGGGATTCATAAGGTAATCATTTTGCAAGTCTTTCTTTTAGCAACTCTGTGTATTTCCAATTGTAAATCAGGACATTGAGCTCTTCCATATGCCGTGTGGATACACAGGCAGGTTCAGCCCTGGGGTTTGAGTGAGTCTGGCTCTGTCGACCTGCAATTTGTTCCTAATCACCAATATGTTAAGGCAATGTGACATCTAATTAAATTCAAAGCAGAAGGTCAATTCCTTTCTGTTCCTTCTGAAGTAATTCTGAAGTCTAGTACATGAGAGCCATTACAATGACGTATTTCATCCCTTTCCATCGACTTTCATTTGCAACCATTTTGAATAAAGTTGATAGAAATTACGGACTTATGTATAATGAATGTTTGATGATGACTAGATTATCAGTGTCATTTTTAATATTAAACATAGAAGCTCTATTTGTCTAGCTGCACTATACTGTACATTGCATCAAATAAGCTTTATTTTCATTTATAACATTTGTAAAATCAACCTTTTTGTCTCATATATTTTTTTTTTCAATGTTTGGAAATCTACAGAAGATTTAAGAAACAGAAACCAAGGTACAGAGTTTGGTCAAAGACAGGATTTTATATGTTTAATAAATATCTAATTGTTCAGATTAAAAGAAGAATTGACACCAGCATTTTAAATGTTAACCTTGTGTATTCCACTTAATCAGGGGAAAATTACATACGAATGATCCAAACTGCCCACAAACTCAATGGTCTATTACACCTCCTTTTTTGTTTAAGGTCATCCTTGACACTAGGCTTAGCTTACTCAAGTCACTGTTCATCTTTTTTTATTCTCAAGAGATCGTCCAAATTCGCACCAAAAGGCCAAGATGAAAAACACATTTGAAAGGCTACCGTTATTGAATTGTAACTTTTTTTAAAAATAAATTCTTATTTTGCGATAAAGATGTTCAGAAAGGGTTGAGAAGTCATCATTATGATTCCTCCGTATGTACTCACTCTAAACATCAAATGAATACAACGGTTAGTTTGCTTAATCACATGTAGAGGGCTACCCGCTGCTAGGGTGAGAAACAGTATTAACTAGTCAGAATCATAGATTCCCATTTCTGGTTCAACGTGGCACTGTGAGCTTGAGGATACTGAGGTGGCCAGTGATGAAATACTGAAAGTCTACTAAAAAAAAAGGAAGATCTGGTTTTAAATGATTAAATATAATTTTTTCTTATTACTAGCATATTATTTTAATCAAGTTCATTGAAACTGTCATGAAGGTATTGTATTTTATGGCATTTACGTTATTAATATGGAAAGATTAGTTGATCATGCCATCAACAATTCTGATACTGTCTGGCATCAATCCACAATGCATGAGTGTAACCATTTTATTTAGCATATTTCCTCATCTTTCCCTGGACTTATTTCCTGGCTACATCTGTCACATCACAATACATATTTAAAAACATAATACAACTTTGAAATCAGGGTAGTTCCACATGCAAGAAAAATGGTTGGTTATGAGAGAAAGCATTTAATTCAATGCAGGGCAGATTTTAATTAAAACAAATTAAAACTTGCATGAATCTTCATTGTGAGAACTAAGGCAGACTTTCAACACAGGCTGGGCACTCCAGAAAAGTGGTATTTTATTAGATCAAATAATTGATAGCAACAAAGTTATGAGATTATTGGAATCCAGTATTTGCCCTTTTTACTACAAATTTAATTCAAAACTCTTCTAACTTGTTCCCTTAAATTCCTCCAAATTGTGCATGCGACAGTGGCTTTGTCTGATAGTTACTCACACTTGTCAGCCAGCTATCCTATTATCATTCATCATTTTAATGAAGTGCGATAGGTTGCAAAGTCCAATTTTATGTTAATGGCATGGGACTAAAGCAGTAGAATGCTCATTATGTTACATTTGTATAATCTTGTGTGCATGTTTTTCATTACAAAAGCACAACACAAATGAGCCTGAAAGCAGCATTGCATTTTGCATTTGAGAATAAAAAAAATAACGTCAATACAAGTGATTGCAGATATTTTTGTAAACCTCAAATATAGACTCCCTGCTCTCATGAATAACTTATTTCATTTTCTTCACAGTCTTCCATTATTTTGCACTTAAAATCTATAGAGCCTGATTTTCTATTCATAACATCTCCCCCTGCAATGTCCCAGCATCATTCTCGGCAGATGCTCTGTCTTGCCTGAGTACGGACAGCCACGTTTTGGTTTCAGCTTACTTTATTACAAAGCACTCAGTAGCGCTCAGTCCAAGGTCCATTCTGAATCAGAATCGCCTTTATCAGAATCAGAATCATACTGAAGTGATTGTGATTATGCTGAAAATTCTCCTAAAGCTCTACCCTTTACAGTGAAAACTCTGAATGGTTTGTAAGAGTTGAATGCAACAGCCATTTGCAATGTACTTTCATGTCATTTTATAAATGCAAAACCAATGGGTTCCAGAGTAGCACAACATCCAGAGATCGTGAGTTTAAATCACAATGATGCCACAGCCCTCTGTGCCTAGTAGGAAAATCTGGCAGTACTCTCGGGGCGGGATGGGTGCTATGCTCTCAGGGAAGGAGGCTGTACCCTATTCTCTCTTCCCTATCAATCCCCATGACATTAGCCAATCATGGGAATCTGTGACATCATGCATACAGAAGTGGGTGGGAGCCCTTTCCTCAGTGTGTGTTACACTGACCCCTGACAAGCAGCAGTTCAAAAAGAAGTGGTTATCACAGGCCTCTGTGTCCTGTACCTCAAAGGAATCACATGGTAGCCTTTGCTCTCTTTGGCTGGTATGGAATGGGAGATATGTCTGATGGGTGGGAACTGACATGACTCAACCACTTTGCACATTGTCTGGCAACAATAAGGTGAGCTGATCAAATTGAATATTTAGGTGATCTTTGAAGTCACCTCCCAAGTCCTGAACAAATTTTCATTACTCTGTTCCCTCATTTCCTGGATTTGTTTATTTTCCCCAGATTAGGCAGTCTCTCTCTCTCTCTCTCTCACTCACTCACTCACTCACTCACTCACTCACTCACACACACACACACACACACACACACACACACACACACCACTGCAACACACTTGCAGTTTCTGTAGGAACTGCACTTTCTAGTTTGTTCGGTTCATCAGTTCATCAAGTGTATCAACTATTAAGTGTATTTATAAACATTTAAAAAGTGTGATGTGTCCTTCCTTAATAAACTAAAATTTGTAATTGTTGGCAAACTGCTGTGGTGTATGGGATAGCACATTTTAGACAGTGACCATATGCTATTTTAGACATATTTGTAATATGCCATATTTGGCCAATGTTCATATTTATGATTTTATGATTTAACAAATTTACAGATGAATATAAATGCATGAGCTAGAGCGTGTTACGTGAAGCAGCAATAAAAAAATTTGCACTGAAACAAACCCTACATCCACTCCCTCTCTAGTTACACCCTCCCAAAAAAGTATATGTGGTAAAAACTCAACACGCACCTGCATGAATGGCTCTTGAGACTCTAAGTTCAACTAAATTATTCTGTGATTATGTAGATATGTTCATAAATCTTCACATACACCGAGCAAGCATAACCATATGTCCACCGCCTTCTCTCATACACTCAGCAGTGCTGCTGGAGTTTTTAAACACCTCAGTGTCATTGCTGGACTGAAAATAGTCCACCAACAAAAAATGTCCAGTCACCAGCATCCTGTAGGCAGCATCCTTGTG
>JAOVVH010000059.1:2387835-2401209 GCA_028566435.1 Scorpiodoras heckelii | reverse complement strand
TAGGTAATAAGCTATCATGTTGATTTCCTTGACAAAAAAGTTAATTTTGGTCTGAAATGGTCTTGTATTTGTTTGTTATGTCAATATTAACAAAGACAAAGTAAAATTCACAGTGTGGCATCTTGGTAGTCTAACCTTGCCACAACCTTTCACAGTATGGCTAAAGAAATGCCTGCCCGCCAACTCCACGCCACCTGACATGCTAACAAACTTTTTTTAAAACTAGAAATCATAGCCAACCCTGACATTAGAATGGAAACATTATTTGACAAGAATGGATTAACCCACATGGTTTCCCTTATTCATGTTGGTGTAGTTTGACTTAATTGCCAACATAATGTTTAAAGTTAACATATCTTTATAGTTAGCAGACCTAGCAGTGGAGTTAGTCATTTCACTAGCCATACTGCAAAGCTCCTCTGACTACATAGAAAATGGTCACTTAACAACAAAACATTTAGGCTACATACTGCAATATGCTTCCGCAGGTTGGACGGTGAATTCTTGTATGCAGTGATATGGAGATTGAAAGTAACGAGTAACAAGAGCTTGACAGAAATGTAGTGAAGTGATAAGTACTGTATTTGTCATTCAATTGTAGTGAAGTGAAAGTCATAAGTATTTTAAAAAAAAATCAACTCAAGTGAAGTACAAATACTCAAAACCTGTATTTATGTACAGTACTTGAGTAAGTGTACTTTGTTACTGCCCACCTCTGCTTTTAAATAAAATTAGATTTATTTATTTTTTATTAGAAAAGTGGCACCACTTGTCTCTTTTGATTGGGAAAAACAAGGAAAACCCAACTGATTTTCGAACAAATATCTGTCTGATCTTGCAGGCATTCTGAACCATATTCTTTGACCACACCGGAAGAGAACATACCACATGAGACATAGAGAATTTAATTAAATGTAATGTTTATTAGCAAACAATTGAAATCATGTAATGCCTTAACTACTTGAAGAAAAAGATATTTTTTTTTGTCTGATGCTGTAATATGCTCTGCCCCATCCCAATGCAGTGTGGCAATATAGTTTACAGCAGGTTGTGGTTACTGGAGCCAAACTGCAGGATGTTCAGGTGGCGCTCCAAGAAAAAATTGGACTTTATAGATAAATGGAATAGTTTTGAGGGCAAGGCTAGCCTGTTACGGCAGGGAAGTTCTGCTCTCTTTTCTTGCAGCATAGTTTATAGTCTCAGACAGGTCATTAGTTAGTGACAATCCAGAGCCAAGACCAAGGAGCAGACAAACAGGCTAAACCAACTGTCTGCTAGTTGCACGGAGTCATCTCTCAGGTTCCATCATACTGTGTCTGTTCTCCTACAAAAATGTATAAATGCTCAAAGTTTGTTTTAGTAATCTGATTAAGATAAAATTAGATCATATTGAATGCATAGCCAGCACCTTTGATCTGAAACTAGGACTGCTAAACATTAGGTCTCTTACAGCTAAAGCACTTATTGTTAATTGACGTATTACTGATCAGGAGTTTGATGTACTGTGTTTACCAGAAACATGGATTAAACCAAATGAATATGTAGCATTAAATAAAGCTAGTCCTCCCAGATACAGTTACATACATCCGCCTCTCACTAACTGGCAGAAGAGGAGGCATTGCAGCCATTTATAATGATAATCTAGGAATCACATGAAAACATGGACATAAATTCAGTGCGTTTGAAATTCTTACTTAGCCACAAAAATAAGTCTGCCCAGTCAATTCCTCTAATTATAATTTACACACCCCCAGGGCCATATTCTAAATTTATTTCTGAATTTACAGATCTCATGTCAAATCTGGTTGTTTCTTTAAAATTTCTCTTAGTTAAAGTTTTATTGAGCTCCCAGAATTATCAAGTTTGAGTGGATCATGATCTAACCCCACAGAACTTGATCTATTGAGTGAATGCTTAGAGTCAGTGTTTCACTACACTGTCAGTGATGTAGCTCCTTGTAAAAGAAAAAGAATTAGGTAGGAAAAAAACTATTCTCCCTGGTATGATGATCATACACATCTTAAAACAGACTACTGATAAAATATAATGTAAATGGCATCAAACAAAATTGGCAGTATTTCAAATAGCATAGAAGGAGAGCCGCTTGAGCTACAGACAAACTCTGAGTTGCTCTATCAACATATCTCTCCACTCTAATAGAAGATAATAAAAATAGTCCTAGATTCTTATTTAATTTTAATGATCCCACACTGAGGATGGAGTCAAGTGCAGTGATTTTATTTTACACACAGGTGGAGACAAAAACACACAAAGAAGCAGTGTATATACAAAAATCATGGTCTATGTACAAAAATGAATGGCAGAGCATGATAAATGGGAACCAAAAGTCCAATGGGGAAAAGAGTCCAAAAACAATGGGAAGAATCCAGGGCAAAAACAGGACAAGGGCAGGAGAGGAATCACTCTCTGACCTGAACTGAAAACAAAAGAGAAAACAAGCAGAAACTCAGAGCAGGGCAAAAACAGAACAGGAAAACCACAGCAACAAAACATAATGCAAACGTGGGAAAGAGTACTTAGCTTCAAAATCTTTGGGCAGATGCAAGTCGTCTTCGTAACCGGAAGTAGTGTTGATCCACGCTGAGAATAGGACTGAGGGCTCCTTTTAAATCATCGCAGATCAAATGCTAATGAGCTTGATGAAAGGCAGGTGGAGGTGATCACTCTGGTTCTTGGGGAGTTGTAGTTCTAAGTTGTAGTTCTATTTTTTGTGTTTTTGTCGCCCCCATGTGGCAATGGACATAACAGAGCCCCCCTCTAATGGGCTAACTCCTGGAGCCCTTTCTCTTTTTCTTGGTCATCCCGGTTTCCATGGTGCTGATTTGTGAGGATGATGGTCGTGAAACTCCTGAATGAAGAGTGGGTCCAGGATGTCTTCAGCAGGGACCCAGGAATTCTCCTCTGGCCCGTATCCCTCCCAGGTGACCAGATACTATAAGGTTCCTTGTCATTTTCTGGAATTGAGAATATTTTGAACGGTGTCTGTGGTGTTATCTGACCTGGGTATTGAGTTGTTCAGGTTCTCTTCTTGGTTCAACGGACCTGAAAAAGCTGGTTTGAGTTGGCTCACATGGAACATGGGGTGTACTTTACTGTGGCGTGGCAGACAGAGCCTGTAAGAAACATCATTAATACATTTACCTATGGAATAAGGGCCCACGTACCTGGGGTCCAATTTTTTGTTGGTCATGGGGTTTGCAAAGGCTTTGGCTGAGACCCAGACTCTATCACCTGGCTGGTACTTGGGGGTGGGTCCCCTATGTCTGTCGGCTGCCCTCTTCATCTGATCTATGGCTCTTGAAAGTCGTTGGTGAGTTAGGGCCCAGACCCGTTCACTTTTGTGAAACCATTGTGAGTCCACACTGGACGTATCTGAGGGTGTGGCATTCCAGGGGTACTGGGGCGGCTGGTAGCCCAATACTGCTTCGAAGGAGGTAAGCCCTGTGGTGGTGTGCCTGATGGAATTTTGGCCATGGTAGGTACTGAGACCAATCCTGAGGGCAATGAAGACAGAACAGGTGCAGGAACTTGGTGAGTTCTTGGTTGACTCTTTCTGCTTGACCGTTAGCCTGGGGGTGGAACCCTGAGGTGAGACTGATTGTGATCCCCAGCTTCTCAAAGGCTCTCCAGACCTTGGATGTGAATTGGACCCCCCAATCGCTCACGATGTCCTCAGGTAGGCCGAAGTACCTAAATACGTGCTGTAAAAGAGCTTCTGCAGTTTCTTGGGCTGTGGGCAGACTAGGCATAGGCAAAAACCTGACACTTTGAGAATTTCTATCGACAATGACGAAAATAACAGTCTTACCTGACTGGGGGGGGGGTGTCTGTTAGAAAGTCCACTGCTAAATGCGACCAGGGTCTCTCAGGCACCGGTAGTCGTACCAGCTTTCTGGCGGGGAGGGTGTGTGGAACCTTGGCTTGTGAGCAGATTGAGCATGACCGGAGGAATTCTTGGATGTGCAGGTTCATCTGGGGCCACCAGTACTTGGCCTGAATGAGTTCCAGTGTGCATCTGATTCCTGGGTGTCCAGCTCCTTGAGTGACATGGGCCCATGTGATAATCATGTTTCTGTGTGATTTAGGAACAAATAATGTACCTGGTGGCATGTGGGTGGGAAGGCACGTTGGCTGGGTTCTTTGAATCTCTTGGTTCAAGCCCCAAATGATGGCCGTTATGAAGTGACGCTCGGGAAGGATTGGCTCAGGCTCTGAGGGACTTCTTTCTGGCTCGACCTGCTGAGAGAGAGTGTCAGCTTTGCCATTTTTTGATCCAGGCCTGTAAGACAATAAAATTAAAGTGAGAGAAAAATATTGCCCATCGGGCTTGGCGTGGGTTTAATCTTTTAGCTGACTTCAAGTATTCGAACTTCTTTTGGTCAGTATAGACCATGACTGGATGTTTGGCCCCCTCCAGGCAGTGCCTCCACTCCTCTAGGGCAAGCTTGATAGCTGATAGTTCCCAGTCCCCCATGTCATAGTTCCGTTCTGCTGGGGACAGTTTTAGGGAGAAGAAAGCTATGGGGTGGAGTTTGGCTGGTTCTCCTTGCCACTGTGACATGACGGTGCCTACTTCTTGGTTAGAGGTGTCTACTTCGACAATAAATGGAAGATTGGGGTCGGACTATTTAAGTACTGGGGCGCTGAGGTTAATGCTTGCTTAAGTTTGGCAAATGTGTGCTTATCTTGTTGGTCCCATTTGAGCTTCTTGGCATTACCTTTGAGAAAATTGGTGAGTGGGGTGGCAATGTTGCTAAAGCCCTGAATGAATCTTTTATAAAAATTGGCAAAGCCTAAGAAGCTTCTGAGTTCCTTTACTGTGGTTGGGCGTTTCCACTTGGTCTTCAATTTCTGGTGGTTAATGGTGATGCCGTCAGGGCCAATATGGTAGCCCAGGTATTCAACTGAATTACGTAACATTAAAATTTTGTAGCAAAATTAAAATTTAAATAAGTCCACTACAGAAGCATGCACACCATCAATATGTAGTAGCTATAACTTCATGAATTTTTTCAATGACAAAATTTAAAATAACAGGAAACACATTCATACCAACTTAAAGCCAGACAATCTGATAATTAACTACATGGATGGCAGTATAACTATCAGATCAGCGATTTGAAAGTTTTATCCTAGTGCTGTCACACGATTAATTTTTTTAATCACGCAATAAATTTTTTTAATTGCACTTTAATCACGGTTTTAACTCACATTTTGATTTGCATTGTACATGCAGGTCGGCATCATAGGACCATTGAAAATGAAAGAGAAACGACTGCTGAACATTGCCTCTTTATTCACTTCACTTTATTTGATAAGAGTGAAATATTAATGATGATTGATGTCTTTTCGTTATTTTAAATAAAAAAATATTTTTTGTTTTTCGTTCCTCTGATATACTGATTAGAGTTGGAGTTTAATTAACGTGTTAACGCATTCATTAATGCGTTAATTTGACAGCACTATTTTATTTGCTTTCACTAATCTCTGCATCAAAATCATCAACTACAACAATGTAGATCCCTTACGTACTAGTTTCTTCAAATGCCAGAAATAATCTAACATGTTCTAAAAATAATCACTTCTTTACATAGCACTGGCTATGTACCTCAATACTTTAAATTAGCAGCTATCAAACCCCTGTTTAAAAATCCTGAAATCAACCACTGTCTGCTATCCAACTCTAGGCAAATATCATACCTCCCCTTTATCTCCAAGATCCTACAAAAAGTTGTAGCACAGTGCTTATGCAGTACTTATGTTATCAGCTTGTAGATATAAATGGTGAATTTTCCAGGTATACTAAGGTGAAGTTTGGTTTCCACAAGGTATTGTCTAAGGCTCATTGCTTTTTTAATTATATATGCTACCTCTGGGTTTGTTTGTTTTTTGGTTTATTCAATGTAATATCAGCATTTATGGCTATTCATGACAGTAACAAGGTTACATCGATACACGTTTCATGAGTACAAGTTCAACATCAAACAGTCACAGGCAATTTTGTATCTCCAGTTCACCTAAATTACTTGTCTTTGAACTGTGGGAGGAAACCGGAGTAAACCCACATGGACATGGGGAGGATATGCAGACTCCACACTGGAAGGACCCAGCCCTCTCCACCTGGGATCGTGTGAAGAACCTTTTCACTCTGAAGCGACAGTTTCAGCCACCGAGCCACTGTGCCGCCAACTATCTCGGGGTAAAATGATTCGTAAACACTGTATCAGCTTCCATTGTTATCCTAATGAATCACAGTTGTATGTCTCATCAAAGCAAGATGAGAGACACCAGCTTACTAAAGCTGATGAATGTGTAAAGGACATTAGACACTGGATGCTGAATAACTTTCTTCTACTTAATTCTGATAAAAACGTAGTGCTTGTACTAGGACCACAGGCAACTAGAAGTAAGGTTTCTGATTACACATTAACTTTGGATGGCATTTCAGTTAAATTATGTGCAGCAGTAAAAGACCATGTTGTGATTGTTGATTACAGCCTTTCATTTGATTCTCATGTAGATAATATTACTAGGATAGCCTTCTTTCATCTTAGAAATATTGCTAAAATAAGAAATATTATGTCGTGGCATGATGCAGAAATATTAATTCATGATTTTGTTACCTCTCTGTTGGATTATTGTAATGACAAGCTGTCTGTATGTTCCAGTAGGTGCAAAAAATGCTCAGTTTAGTTCAGAATGCAGCAACCAGAGTCCTTAGTAGAACGAGAAGATATGACCACATCACCCTTACCTTATCCCCACTGCTTTTGCTCCCAGACAAATTTCACATTGATTATAAAATACTACTATTAACCTATAAATCACTGAATGGTCTCACACTGCAGTACCTCAACAAAATTTTAGTCTTTTATGATCCACCACCCCTACTTCCAAAGTTGAAGGCTATCTCTTGGTACCTTGAATAATGAATGCAACAGCAGGAGGCAGAGCTTTCTCTTACAACACCCCACAGTTATGGAACAGCCCTTCAATTAGTGCTCGGGACTCAGACACAGTCTCCGTCTAGACTGCAAACCTATTTTTTTTTTTTAGTCAAGCCTTTTGTGACTAGCTTTTCTTCTGGAGGGTACATGGGCATAGTGTGTTCTGGTAAACTGAGATGTTTGGATGCTGTCACCCTCCCACACGCACTCATTCATTCAGGTTTGAACCCCTTATGTCTGTGTTACCTTCTGCCTCTCCCTTTTAGTTATGCTGTCATAGCTAGTCTTGCCAGAGTCCCTCCTTGGACTTTGCACACAGTGTACATTTTCTTAATTGGTTACATGAAAGAGCATACGTAATAATCTGTTCTTTTTCCCTCAAACTCTCTTTCTCTCATTTTCTCTACCATCCAACACCATTCTGTCAAGCTATATATGCTACTCCTGGAACACCATAAGATACCAGTGATTGTGAATCCTTCTCTACTTCTGTTTGGAGTTCTCATCACCAGAAAATTACTCTCTGCTGCTGTGGATAGCCCTGCAAGGACAGCCTAAAGATCACGATGATGGAAAACTTAAAGATACATTTAGAAAGCATTAATCTGGCTTTGGACAGTAATTGATCTAAACAGTCTGCCTACAATGGCCAGTACTGTAATTTCCATGAACAATTTTGCATTCCATCAGTCAATTCTCCATCACTGAGAACTTTCAAAAAAATCAAGAGGTTTCTTCCTCTTAACATCTTAGGGAATTTTTCCTTGACACCACTGCCCCCGGCTTGCTCATTAGGGACAAATTTTATATCAATTAAAATGTTATGTAAGGATTTCATGTATTTGCAAAGTTGCTTTGGGATGATGATTTAGAAATAAAACTGAATTGAATTGAATAATATCAACACAATACTAGAGAATCTGTCCAAGCACATATGTATGCACGTATAAAAGAAACAGTGAGTTGATGTGATCTGATAAGAGTTATGGATATGGAAGAATCACATTATTAAAACTTAAATCGACCAGAAGTTATCAGCATCAAACGGATCACATCTCTTGCTTAGAAGAGTCTCTGTGCATGTCTCTTGCTGAGAAGATTCTCTGTTTCTGTTTGATTGGGTCAAGGATTATGCCATGTCTTTTAGTCCTTTCACCAACATATCATGGTGTGACAAACTTCTCCTTTTTGGTCACTAGGTAGCTATGTGCTTCCATGAATCAAATCCTGTAAGATCGACAAGATGTAACGTCCTCAATATTAATCCAATTTTCACAGTGTTTGGAATAGATAGATGTTAAAAGGGAGTATTTTACTGTGGTTATATTCTGTATATTGAATAACATTGTTATCATATCAAAAATTAAGTTGTACAGAAGGAATGTTCTCCAGGAAACTCTTGTAGTCTCTTGGCCTTGATTGAGATCTTTTGATTGAGAAAAGTAAGCTATTGCTTCTAAACAGCTTTCCAGAGGACATTAATTGATGCTTTGTCATGTTAATGTCCCTTAACATAACAAATGGCACCAAAAGGGTCTTATAGACAGCTGTCAAGTTGAGGGGTAAGAGAGATATCAGTGTGTATATTCTTTCAAGAAGAGATAAATCTCAAATCTCCTTAGTTCGTTTAAGAAGTCATCAGATTAAGTAGAGGTTGTCAGTCCATTTATCTGCTTACTCTGTACCTTTATTATTACTGCATTTGGTATTGTAATAATAGTACTTGTATTATGTGCTAATCTAATTTTATTAATTTAATCAACCTGAAATTTACACTCTCATATATATCTTTTATAAAATCTTTAACTGATTGTATTAAAATGGTCATTATTAAAAATAATTTCACGTCTACACATTAGTGCTATATTTTATCTGTACTAAACCATTTGCTCAAATTCTCTTATGTTACTTTTTAAGGTATTTGACATTCAAAATGCAATTTTTAGTTTATGCAGGAAGCAGAGCAAATTACCATCTGCACATAGAAGCTAAAGCAAGCGGGAGGCATAAAGGCCAAATGGAGATGCGCTCATTCATCTTGTTAGCATTCATCTGTCATCAGCATCTCACAAGCTGTTTTGATTGATGACATAGAAGATGCACGATATGTGTCACTTTTTTCAATTAATCACCACTGCAGTATTTACACAGCAGGAGTACCTCTGTGTCCCACACTGCATTAAGTACCCCACATCAGTCCTGAAAATGTCTGAAAGAGTGCCTGATTATTCACCTCTATCATGCTTCATTGTGCTTCTGTCTATGCTGAGGCATTTTCACATGACTGTAATCATGCTGAAGAGTTCACATTGGCCTGAATCACCTAAGAGTGGAAATGATGTCGGCTGTTATAATTTGGTTCACAGTTCTTAGCTTTTCTCTGTTTATTATTGTGTGCAGCACATACAGTATGATAATATTTTGTTCTGTTTCTTGGTCGAGTCATACATTTTTGTAACAATATCAGTAGTATTTTATCAGTGATCATAAGGCGCAAGATCTCAAGAGAAAAATCCCTTCACTTGTCCAAGTTCGCATGAGGTCAACTGGAATCCAGATACCCATTTTTTCTGGGGCACAGAACAGCAAAGCTTCACTTCAGGAGTCTCAACTTTTAACAGGTGGCTTCTGTCAGTTTTTATTGCCGGAGTAGAAAATGTGCAAGAATTTTCTGCTTTACAGATGTCCATGAAACTTAATAATAATGGACAAACAAACAAATAAATAAACAATATGTATACAGCTTTTGGAAATAAATTATTAAAGGAATAATCTTACTAGACTGAACAAATATACTAGAGACCTTTAGGCCAGATTTAAAAAAAAATAAAAAATTAGAGGCTTGAAGGACTTCAGTTATCATGATAAGGATAGAAATAGACATATGGGTAATTGAGATATGAGTAATAGAATTAGATAGGACAGACATGTATAAAGACATGCAGACACATCATTTAATATCGTGTATCAAAATTGAATTTAATAAGTAATTATAAACTAGCTGCAAAATTTTGAAGTTTGCTTGTGGAAAGAAAGTCAACGAAAAGTTAAGTGTAATAATCAAGAAGTAACAATAACAATTTGAGCTGCAAGTTGTATATTAACTGCATTGATGTTTCACTGTTTGTATCATACTCCTTGCCTGTGTACTCCAAATAAATTTCCAGTTCTAACATCAACCCCACTGAAATCATTCCTAGAGTAGAACTTATCCTACACTGTAAAAAATTCTTTTTACAGTTTTTCAACAATAAAATTTACAGTTTTCCCCTTGTATTTCAAAATTACAGTAAATGATATTAAAATTACAAGAATAAGCTGTTTATTAAAATGTGCCATATGATTTAACAAAAAAAAAGATCTGTATAAATGAAATATTTGTTTTTAACACTAGCATGGCCAAAGCAACGAAAAGTTTTGTAAGGCAGCTTGGCCACTCCGTAGACCACTCCCCTGCTGTGAAGCAATTAGTGCCCATTGTCTTGGTAATGATGCTAAGTGCGTTTGAAGCTCCGACCCCAACATTTATGGAAAGAGTGTACAATACTGAAGTCAAAGTGTAGGCAAAAACAAACGCACGACTAGCCAAAGCAAATTTATCTGCATTGTAAGTTTCATAAGCATATTCAAGACTTTATTACATCCCTGCTAAAGGCGATGGTCTAGCGAGTACACAGAGATGATAACAACTGTAAGGTGATAAATATATAAATGATGGACGGTAAAAAGAATCAACTAAAAATAAAGGATTAATGAATGTTGCTGGACACAGAATGACAGGCAGGAGAAAGAAGAGTATAGGAAACTTTAACAGGACATTTATTAGCACCACAGTAGACAAAATCACAAATGCTTACTACAAGGATAAGCAGACGAACATGTGCTCCTTAAGACAAGCAGTGGCTTGGCTAGTCTTACTAGAGAGAGAACATGAACAGTGCCAAAGCAAAGAACAAAATCAAAGCAAAGTTAAACTCTATTCTAACTCTAAATCTACGACACTGTTAACTGACTATACTAGGCTAAACTATCCAAAATACAGGAGTTGGCACCTGCCCTCTAACTTAGGGTGTCTATACAGCAGATAAACCTATGTGCTGTAATGTAGGTGTGCACACATTCAACCATGACCTCAATCCAAGAAGACTAGCCTAAAAGAAAAGATGAAAAGAAAGAAAAAGAGAACCTGTAGAGAAAGCAATTGAGGGAAAGAGAGAAAGCATAAGGAGGAACACAAAAGGAAAAAAACAAACTGTACCACTGACACGTAACATGCCCACCCCAAAAAAGAAAAACAAAGTAATTTCATAAACATTTCTTTATGCATGTGAAAGTACATCAGCAACAATGTTTTCAGAACCTTCCTTATGCCGGATATCTAGATTTTCGGTTTGTACAGTGAGGGCTCACTTCATGAGATGCTGGTTTTGGTTATACATACGAGATAAAAATACTAATAGATTATGGTTGGTGTATACATTCACAGGCAAGGAACTGGAACCAATATAAACTTCAAAAAACTGTAGAGCCAATAATAGAGCTAAGGTTTCTTGTTCTATGGTTGAGTTTTTTACCTGATGTTTATTGAAATTTTTTGAAAAATAGCATACCGGGTGATCAACACCAGTCTCGTCTTCTTGTAACAAGACTGCTCCAACCCCTACAGCACTAGCGTCTACCTGTAGTTTAAAAGTGTTAGGGGTCGGCTCACTCCAGCGGTGACCACCAGAGGGAGCCGAGCCGTACAGCCGGTCACCTCTAGGAGTCGCTTGAGTAGTAGTCCTTGGACAGCCCGCAGGACTACAACTCCCAGACAGTCCCGCGGTAATCAGGGGAGACGATGTTCACCTGGTCATGCCTCTATTTAAGGCTAGGCTTGACCAGGGCTCACCGTCACACCCTAGTTTTTCGTGCTCTCTTGCACCAGGCTGTCAGGGACAGGTGTAAGTGTTTAGGTGGGAGGTAATATCTAGTGAATTGTCAGTTTCTCTTGGTGTGACTAACAAACAGGGGGAGTGCCATGGGCTACAACTGGGCTTGGCTAAACTATTCTCTACCAAATACTCAACTTCTTTTTTAATAGCAGCTCTTTTAACCATATTAACACGGTAAGCATGCTGTTTAATTGGAGAAGATGTAGTAACTTGTATGTCATGTTGTAAAACATTGGTCTGGGAAGGGACATACTTGCAAAGTGAAAGAAATTCATTAATTAGTTTTTCAAGGTCTATCCTTTGGTGGTCAGGCAAGTGACCTAAAAGGGAGGAAAGGTTTACAAACATGCTGGAGTTAGGAAGTCTACAAGAAGTGTGTGGGACATTTCCTAACACTAACCCATCAGGATCATCCCTTGACTGAGCACTAACATCAGAGACAGTTAATACAGAAACAGCATCATTTTTAAACATGTTCTTGGGCTCTGCAAGAACATCTTTACAAGCATGGTAGGCCTTCAACATGTTAACATGACACACACGTATTTTGCGTTTACGGTCCAGTGTGCAAATGACTTATTCCGTGTCACTAAGCTTTTCCTTTATAACATATGGCCCTGAAAATTTTGCTGACAGAGCTGAAACAAGAACAAGAAGTAAAACCATTACCTGAACAACACCTGAGCAAGTTTCTAGGAACTGCTCTTTTATTAAAATTCTGCTTCATGTGCTTTTGAGGCAGATCCAAAGCTTCACAGGCTAAAGGACAAGCTTTATGTAAACGTTCCCAAAAAGTGCTCACGTAATCTAAAACATTACATTCTTTATCACTCTCAGCTTAGACTTTCTCTTGGAGAACTTTTAAAGGACCCCAAACTGAATACCCAAAAACCAACTGAGAAGGACTGAATCCTAAAGACTCTTGGACATCTTCATGTGCAGTGAATAGGACAAGGGGCCCACCTTGATTCCAATCCTTTCTTGTCTCTGAACAGTATTACATAAGCATAGACTTTAAAGATTGATGAAATCTCTCAAGAGCTCCCTGAGACTCAGGGTGATAGGAACTAGAGACCTGGTGAACTATGTTCAAAGTTTTCATCACTTCGACGAACAACTTGGACAAGAAATTACTACCTCGATCTGTCTGTATAACCGTAGGTAACCCAAAAGTTGTAAAAAAAAAATCACGAGTGCTGAAGTTATCTTACAAAGGGGAAAAGCTTCTTGAGTAGCTGCACACATTATCGTCAACAAGTATTGATTACCAGATTTTATTTTTGGTAGAGGATTGACACAGTCAACTAGCAAACCTATTACAAAAGCTACACCTATTACAGGAATAGGATGTAGAGAAACAGGAGGAATAACCTTGATTAGGCTTTATTGTGCACCGACATACAGGGGTTGGACAATGAAACTGAAACACCTGGTTTTAGACCACAATAATTTATTAGTATGGTGTAGGGCCT
>JAOVVH010000059.1:2354072-2364683 GCA_028566435.1 Scorpiodoras heckelii | reverse complement strand
CTGGTCCAATTTAGCCATGAAACCTCCCACACTAAAATGACAGGTGTTTCAGTTTCATTGTCTAACCCCTGTAACTTGACTGTTAAATGTTTAGTTTCTAATTGGTGTGCAGATTGATAGTATGCAGCAATGATTGATGAATATTTTCCCGATTCTGACTCCCAATAGCACAGTGCAAAAATTTTTTTTAAATTTTGGTTTGTTCGCAAAAGTCACTATAGTTTCTCACTATGTTGTTGGAACCAGGAAGCTCAGCTGATGTGCATCACTCAGCGGTCTGCACATTACTACATTACTAAACTTTGGAGGAACTCTTACAAATAATCTGAAAAAGAAAGAAAGAAAGAAAGAAAGAAAGAAAGAAAGAAAGAAAGAAAGAAAGAAAGAAAGAAAGACTGCAAGGCTGTGCAAATAAAAATGAACATTTAAAAAGGTATTATATTATATAAACTGTAGCACAGTTATTTCGTTGTGAGTGGGGGTCTTGCAAAACATGCTGCAAACTACAGTCTGCTAATGTTCTACTGAATATTCAAAATGCAAAATACAAAAACTGTTTAATATAGTGTTTTAGTTGGTCCAGTATCAGGGTTCCTACTGTAGAGGGCAGTACAGCACTTTCTTCCATTCAAATCAGCATACTAATCCAGTTTCCCAATGTCAAGAAAACATCCTTAACAGTTGCAATTCTAGGATGCTGCATCATCACATCATCATGGATTCCTGCCAAATAACTGTCCTGATGTCTAGGATTGTTTGAATTTGACCAAGAACCATATCCTTCATTCAGAGAATTTTCAAGGATGCCAGAAGTGTATTCTATGCATTCTTAAATTACCCACAATCCTATGCACACATATGTTGAACCATAGCACGAAACTGAAGGTGGGATCTTTTCAGTGAATGAACGCTAAGAGTCTTGCATAGCCTCTAAAGGACATGACTTGGAAGGACTCATCCTACCAGCAATGCATCCTTGACATTGGGAAAGCCAAACATCATATCAAAATATATACTCACTGGGCATTTCAACATTTAAATGTACCCTATAGATGCTACTGTACTGAGAGGTTACTTGTTCCATCTATTTAAATGGACAACTATAGTACCACCACTGACCAAATTTTATTATGAGTATTGGAATAGTCACAGTACAATAGTGTTACTGACATAACAGTTAACATGCTACACTGGTATGAGTGAGCAACAGCATTGCTGTGGTTTCCAGTGAACACTAGATAAGGGCAAAGTAACAGCTTAGGCCAAGTGCACCTAATGAACTGGTAATGAAAATGTCAACATATACACTATATATTATATACTGAGTTATAACTGTACACTGCAGTTCTGTTTTGTGTCTATACAACATTAACATTCTATTTAGTGTGGAAGAAAACAGTTTTCCATGTAATCCCCAAAATGTCTATTATTAAATATAGATGAAAGAAGCTCTGTTACATATTGAAATTTTGCCCCAAATGAAAATGAAAGTGATAAGCAATTCAACATGTCATTATTCCTCCAAGAGAAGGTCCATTCTTATTGCCAGTCACGAAAACTAAATCCCCAGGACTTACCACCTGAGTGTGAATGATTAACTTTCAGGTTATCATCAAAAAGTCATTCAAGTTTATAAAGTTAGGCCAGTTGTTCAGTCTATTCTGAGCATGACAATAAATGTCCTAATATAAACTAATATGACTCATGATTCTACTACCTGGAATTTATTCGTCATCACATATAAAACATTGTTATATTTTTGGTGACTTGTTTTTGTTTGCATCTGAACAAAGCAAACAGTGTGTTAAAATCTACTGAGAGAAATAATAATATTAGTAATTAACTAATTATTAACTATATTAGTTTTAGATATTAGTTTTAGATAAACAGCTTTGGGGTTTGGAGCTATTTATCTTACTCATGCTGATAGGTTGTTCTGAAGGACAGGTTACCTATATTTAAAGAGTCTTTCCCTTTATTTAGGCAGCTATTTGTTAAATGAATTTCAGTGGCCCACAAATAGCACCCCAATCATTGAATCACCCTTATAACGCATTGATGGTGTTCAAATATATCGTAAATAATTATCTAAACGGGATTCTTATGTTTTGATCCAGCTGAAAGTGTATGAGGATGACTTCCAGAAGGAGCGTTCGGATAAACAGATCCTGCAGCGGCTACTGATGAAGAAAGCTCCAGTGGGGCAGGAGCCAGCACTTATCCACCGCTGTAATAATGACCAGGAGAGACCAAAAGGAGAGCGGAGAAGGATAAAAGAGGAGCACAGACCAGCTTTCATGTGTCCAAAACACTGTGAGAACCGTGGGCACCTGGAATAGCCCTGAGACTCACTAATCCACTGGGTCTAAACATGAAAGCTACATGCTAAAATTACTATTATTATAATTATTTTATGTATTTATCAGAGCCTTTGTCTTTTTTCTTGGGCTTAAAATCACATACAGTATATTCATATGCACAACTTCAGCAAAGACTTATTTTGTTTTGTATAACTCTTCTTATGCTTAAATTTTCATTTTTTCTCTTTTCTTCCTCATACAAGGAATGCTATTGAATAAATGCAGTTTTTATTCCAGAGTTTAATTGTATTCTTTTTTTTACTTGCCACGTAATGCAGTTATAACAATATCGCAATAGGGCTGTTGTAAAATACATGTGCTGCTGTATGTACCATTATGAGAAAATTTGAAATGATAATGCCATATTTTATACTGCAATAAATGTGATTCATGTGTTGGTATACTGTATATGCAACCTGTTTTTAAAAAACAGATACTCCTTTTGTGAACATACTAAATTTCATTTGTATTTTGTACTATATATTGGCAATATTTCAACATAAAAATATTTCCTCATTTTCTCTAAGTCTATAAATAAGCTCCCACTTTCCTAAAATACTAATTTGGTACATATTGAATACCACGGGCTCATCTCCAAAATGTGAATATCAGATTACACTGAGTTGTACAGATTTATATGGTACAGTCATTTTGGTTCTGAATTGCAGCTTCCTTTTTGTAATATAATGGTTACTTTGGTTTAAAATACAAAAGTGCATATGAACTTAAATACTTAAAGACCCTTCATAATCTTTTAATGACATGAGGTCATGCTTTGCATGGAACAATGCTGAGATAACCTGTGAATAATATGTGAATGCTTACAAGAAGCCTGCTGAAGTGTCAGTTACATTTTAACACAAAAGGAAGCAGATTATCTTTTTATTTAAACATAACTCACATGTTCATTTACTGCACTGTTCCTGAAAAGAGGAATATATGTGGAATAAACTTCCTGGTTTGCCAAATTTGTTTCTGAGTAACTTAATCATATCTATTCTTGAAAACTTGCTTCCTTGTGCAATATAAACTACATTTCCACATTACGTCATTTATTTCTACATCATACCTACACTTTAAATTTTTATACACTTTAAATTGGACATAAAATGCAATTCAACCGAACAGCAATCAGTTCATCAACACCACTACTACAACACCAGGAATTTTACTTTATATCATTATACATTCATATATCTATCAAGTGAGCATTGTTTGTTTGTTTGTTTGATTAAGTGTTTGTTTAACACCCCATATGCTATTTAACCAAATAAAATGGTATTTCAGAAAGAATATTATTTTATTTATTGACTACAAAAAATTTTGACAATTAAAAGTCCATTAGAACTTTGTTTTCATAATAATTGGCTCCGATACACATAGTATAATCATAAGTCAAACACCAAGAGAACATTCATCAATTCTGTGCTATTGCTGTAATTTCATATGAACTGTTATGAACAAAGCTGGCATTGTCAGCTTGATTCACAATCTTATATGTCCAATGCATTGTGTCTCATATGCACAGTAATATTATACTGTAGGAGGTCACAAGCAACTCAACACCCTTCAACAGTATCAGTTTAACAAATGGTTGACAGTCACATGTTGGGGAACTGAGAATTTCCAGAACTTAACAGGACTACCCAGTAATATGTTTACTGAACAGCCAAGAACCTCATTAGCATAAAACAATTATTATTATTATTAGTAGTAGTAGTAGTAGTAGTTGTAGTAGTAGTAGTAGTAGTAGTAGTAGTAGTAGTAGTAGTAGTAGTAATAGTAGCAGTAGTAATAATGACCACAAGTTTACATTATTATAATCAATTATGTATCTGGGTTTTTTTGTTTGTTTGTTTGTTTGTTTGTTTGTTTTGTTTTTGTTTGTTTGTTTTTGTTTTTGTTGTTTTATGGGGGATTGTTGTTGTTGGGTTTTTTTGTTTTTTTATTATTTTTTTTATTTGCTTATGAAGAACTCTGTATCCATGTAACTGGAGAAAATTTACCCAACAGTCTGTAGATGGCACCACAAAACACCTGCCTATTCCACCTGTCAGGTTTTTTTTTTTTTTTTTTGGTTTTTTTTTTTTTTTTTTTTTTGATGCTACGTGCATTCCTGGTTCACTGTGAAACTGAACAGCCCATTCTATTTAAAGTACTACAAATCAGGAAATGCCCTTGTAAGTCCTAACAGTTTCTCAGTTCCCTGAGATTTCCCACCCCATGACTCCTCCTAAAACAATCTTGATGTCTTAACTCAGGAAACCCCTGATTTACTTGCGGTGTATATAAGACTGAGGACTTGTGAAGCATGACAGCATGTTTCAGCTGAGACATCAGCCAGCCTTACTCTGATCAGGTAAGAGCTTTGCTTTCTGAATCTTATATCTTTGTAGATGAAACTGAATATTATACTGTTTATTCTATTTTTAAGCACTGAATTGCTGTTCACTTTAATTTACTTTACTTTTTGTCTTTCTTTTTATGACTAAAATACAACTTTGTCACCTAAATTTGGTTATAAAATAAGAATATCCAGAGACAGTCATTTAGTGTTACATATTCATTTATTAGCATAAAATGCTCCTATTACAAACTGGTATAGCAGTATTCTGAGGAACTGTTTTTTTCTAACACAGTAACACAGTGCTATTGATTGTTCCAGTATTTAAGAAGTTGGTGGTCTCCACCCTTTTGTGCAATATTAAGGTATTTTTCCCATTAGGCTATAAAGTCCCGATTTTAGCTACCATGTACTTCTGTACCACTCCTTAAACAGCCAAGAACAAACTTGTTCTTTTGAGTGCTGGTTGTGTGAGGGGTGGGGGCTTCAGTGAAAGAAAACTCTCGGGCAGGGTCTGTTAAAAGTTGGGACGCTCTGTGTGAATGTCTCTCTCTGTCTCTGTCTCTCTCTGTCTCTCTGTCTCTCTGTCTCTCTCTCTCTCTCTCTCTCTCTCTCTCTCTCTCTCTCTCTCTGTCTCTCTCTCTCTTGCACACACACACACACACACTCATTATGCTTTCTCTTGCTTTCTTTATCTCTCTTCAGAGGCCTACAGCAAATAAAAGCAGACTTTTGTTGTCATCGACAGTGACATCTACTGCAGTCTTCCTTTGAAGAGCAGAAAGAAAGCAATACGCCCGTAAAGTCACTTGGAAACCCCTGAACAACAGAAGAACTTCTCCATCATCTACAGTCATGGGAATTGACAGAGCAGAAGTTAAGTCTCTGTATGAGAAAGATGGTTATGTGACCAGCATTCCTATCCTCAGCCCTGAGGAGCTGCAGCAAGCCAGAGACGCTTTTGCTGAGCTGGAGAGAAAGTTTGGTGAGTCCATAATTGTATTTTGGTGTAATATTAATATTAAGAATTAGAAGAAGAAGAAGAAGAAGAAGAAGAAGAAGAAGAAGAAGAAGAAGAAGAAGAAGAGGAAGAAGAAGAAGAAGAAGAAATACTTTTGTCTGCCTTTTTAACTTTGAGTTGTTTTCTGTATCTAATCTAATCTAAGTATCTATTCTATATCTAACGAAGCTAACTAAGCAGCGTCTTTATTCATTAGCAAATTTGTGAAAGAAAACCATATCCATGTACAATAATACAGAGCTTTTGCTCAAATTGTTTCTCACAAACAATTGTTGACTGTCTGGTCTATATGTTGTTTTCATTGTTACATACTATATCTAAATATTTAATTTGTTTTTAATAAAATATATGGTCAACCTTGCATTCCAGGTGAGGATTACACAGGCTACAGCCTGCACAATGTGCATATTAAGTATGACTGGGTAATGGCACTAACCAAACACCCTAGAGTTCTTGAAGTGATCACTGCAGTCCTGGGTCCTGATGTTCTCCTGCTGGACTCACGCTTCATCTGCAAATACCCAGTCTCTGAACAAAGCAAAACGCAAGAGAGCAATGACATCGAGCCAGTTCAAGAAAATGAGCCAATTCTTCCTTATGTGGCATGGCATCAGGATATGAAGTAGGCGATTTCACATGCTAGATTGCTAAAATTCTGTAGGTGCTGTAAAATAAAGGTTGGAGCCATATTCTATTTACATGTCTTATATACATGGTCATAGGTATTGGGGACTTGATGGAGGGCCAGTTCTGTCAGTCTGGCTTGCTTTGGATGACTCACAAGAAGAAAACGGTGCCCTACAGGTCATTCCAGGTACATTGTACATTGGTGCCCCCCAAAGCAGTAATACACACAACTTTTATCTTAAAAATAAAAACTCTTTTCTTCCTGACCAAACATAACCTTGGAGAACAAGGTAACATTATAGAATAGGCATGGATTCTAGATTCTGTTCATTTTCTAACAGGAACTCACTGCTCTGGACTTTTGCCCCATCGCCAAGCAAAGCGTGTAGGCAACATGCTGAGTGTTAATCAAGAAATCCCAGAGGAGCTGGTCGAGAAAGAGAAAGCCTTGCTCTGCCCCCTTCTCGCAGGGCAAATGTCTGTAAGTATACATTTCTGTGGATTCTGCTGTGTTCCTTTATGTTATGACAGAGATAATATACAGCAATATAAATGGGATAATTATTTGCACAGTTTTAACAAGAGTTGAATAATAATATATTCAACTATACCTTATGTTGATCGAATTTAGCATGTACAGTGCTATCACAAAGTATTTGCCCCTTCCCAATTTCTTCTATTTTTGCATATTTGTCACACTTGAATGTTCCAGATCATCAAACTACTTTTAATATTAGACAAAGATAACCCAAGAAAACACAAAATGCTGTTTTTAAACAATGATTTCCTTTATTGAAGGAAAAATGCTGTTCAGCCCTATTTGGAAAAAGTGTGAAAACGTAATTACCCCCTTAGCAAATAAATCAACCAACTAAATTCAACTGACTGTTGGCTGTAATTACAATTAACTGTTGGGTGCAATTATCAACAAATGGAGAAGACTTGGAACAGTAGTGAATATTCCTAGGAGTGGCTGGTCTACCAAAATTTGACCAAGAGCCCACTGACAACTGATCTAGGAGGTCATAGAAGAACCCAGGCAAACATCTGTAGAACTGCAGGCCTCACTTGCCCCAGTTAAGTTTAGTGTAAACATTTAAGAATGAAAGACAGTGGGCAAAAATGGACAAAGTCCTGACATGAATCCTTTGAGATGGCAAGACCTTAAATGGGCAGTTCATGCTTTCATACAATTTAAAGCAGAAGGGGCCAAAATACCTCCACATTGATGTAAAAGGTTCATCACAAGTTATTGCAAATATCTGATTGCAGTTGTTACTGCCAAGGGTGGCACAACCAGTTACTAAGTTTACCAGGGCAATTGCATTTTCACATGGGTGATATGGGTTTTGAATAAATCTTTATCTTCATTAAATAATCATTTAAAGCTGCATTTTGTGTTTACTCGTGTTGTCTTTATCTTGTATTAAAATTAGCAAAAAATAGAAGGAATAGGAAAGGGGCAAATACTTTTTTCCAGCACTGTATATCAAGGTCAAAGTTCAAGATATCAAGATGTTTCTCTGATATTGTCATGTGTAGATCCACGATGGACTCCTGGTGCATGCTAGTGATCCCAACACATCTGGAAAGAGACGTTGCGGCTTTGTGATCCGCTATGTTCCTACTGCAGCTTATCCAATTCAGGTGAGAATTTCAGCAAACTAATGTTCAGTACACATGGGTGATACATTCTTCAATCAAATTAATTAGTTTAATATGGTAACATGCTCTTTGCACTTTCGACAGGATCCTGAACGCCCAAGACGTTTCCATGCAACAGTAGTGGTTAGTGGCCACGACAAGTATAACCATTTCTCAAGCCAAAATCCTGAGCTGTGATTTAACTTTCATTGAATGCTTTGCTTGCTTGTAGCATACAACTGTCTGTACTGTACATCTGAAATATCTGAAAATATCTTTATGTTTATGTAAAACTCTATTTACTCCTTATTTTACTAATATCAGAGAATTACAGAAGTTTCTAATTTATTTACTGTTTGTTTTGATGTAGAAAAAAGTAGTCCACTGCAGTTTCTTCTTTTGTATTACTTGAAATTCTTCATAAATATGAAGTGAATTCACTGCTTTAAGAAATGCGTATTTTGTTTTGTATGAAAGAAAAGTAAATAAATGTTGTACCACATTTCTTCATGGAAAATTATTATGTAATTTCTTAATTTTAGATTAATTAAATTTAGTAGATAATAAATTATTTAACTAAAATAATTGTTACAGAAAAGTTGAGGTTCACTAATACTAATTATTTCACTTGCATATATATACAGTATATAGTTATACAACAGTGATTTATTACATTTACTGACCTACTGTTAAATGAACGATTTCTAAGTGCAAGACATTTTTTTTAACTTAAAATTGCAAGGCAAAATAACTGCATTTTGCCCTTACAATACAGTGCATATCAAATGACCTGTTATGCTGTCAATGATAATCTCAAGCCAAAATTTTAATATGAGCAGAGTGTAGTCATAGCTGTTGCAACTCATGATACATTTTATTCTAATGCTAATAATTTCTGTAGTAACAGTTCATTTACAGAGATTTATAATGGGCATTGTTTTTGAACAAAGAAAACTGTATAATCATTGATATGGTGCAGGGGTGTATCAAGCTTTTCAAAAGTGGGGGTGTTCTGGGATAGGGAAGTAAAATCCCCTCTGAAAGGATCATAGGCAAATTATAATTACAATCACAGCCAATTATAAATTTCAGAATTTCTACATTTTATGTACATCTCAGCCTACAGTATGGAAATAAAACCATGAGTAGTACTGTTAACCCCCCAAAATGGAAGAACTTATTCATATCCCTTAGCCTTAATTTTCAACACTATTCATACTGCTAAGGTGGTGCATATAAATCTGACTCCTGTTTGACATCACCATAGTCTAAATACCAGGTAGCACTGACAATGCCTGAGACACCATTACATGCATTGTAAATCATCAAATGCATTAAATACATTATAAAGTTACCCCCTAGCAAGTAGGCTAGATATAATAGCCTAATGGTACAGTAAAGCAAAGCCATCAGTTCACAGATTAACCTCATCATACATATTCATATTAGGCTATCTACAAAATGGTGACGTTGTGACAGACAGTGAATTTTGCTTCACTAATTTAGCATGATGCAGCATCTGATATCACTTCATTCTACCTGTTGAGTATTGACTCTTCTTCCAAAATCCTGCAGGACAGAAGGACATTCCTCTTAGCGCTGTCAAATTAATGCGTTAAAGAATTAATCATGATTTAAAAAATTAATGGCACTAAAGATTTTAACGCAGATTAAAAATTTGTTAAATCACACATGCCAGCGGCACTGTGAGCAAACACAAACATTATGAAATTGATCGTTATGTTACTCGTTTTATTCTGCATTCCAATAGCAAGTGTCCTTAATCTGTATCCCTGCTCCCTACACACTGCACAGGGTACAGAATACCAAGGGCTCTTCATAGGGAACTCGGTCAATAAAACGGATCTATTTGAAACGCCCTGCAACGTCATCAACGGCGGACAGCCTCCTTGATTACACTGGATGTGTTCTACATTACAGCACTCAGCTGTATTTAGCAGGACAAACAGCACTGTTTAGACTCATTTTGTATGCTGTAGGCACTTTTGAAATACATGTGATGAAATGCCTATGAACTGAGGGTGATGTATTTTAACTTTATATTGTATGTTTTGGTTGTGTTTGGAACGTAAACTTACTCTTTGGTTGCAACATCCCGGGTTACTCTAATCTAAATTGGCGATTCGATACCTTTAATTAAACTCCAACTCTAATCAGTATATCAGATGAACAAAAGACAAAAAAAATTATTATTTTTTTAAATGAAAAGACAAATCATCTTTAATATTTTACTTTTATCAAATAAAGTCAAGTGAATAATGAGGCAACATTCTTTTAAAATAGACCATGATTAACGGCAACAACATTTTCAATGGCTCTACAATGTCGACCTGCACGTACAACACAAATCAACTATTAACTATTAATCGATTAACACACGATTAAAAAAATTTATCACGTGACAGCACTATTCCCTGTACTTTGCTCACCCACACACCTCTTTCACTCACTTCGAAATCTGTAGCTCTTGTTCCCTTGTCACTGACGCTAGCTGATACATTTGCTGTGATTGGCTGAAAAGTTGTCTGTGTGTGTGTGTGTGTGTGTGTGTGTGTGTGTGTGTGTGTGTGTGTGTGTGTGTGTGTGTGTGTGTG
>JAOVVH010000059.1:2267777-2278028 GCA_028566435.1 Scorpiodoras heckelii | reverse complement strand
ATAGATCGATAGATCGATAGATAGATAGATAGATAGATAGATAGATAGATAGATAGATAGATAGATAGATAGATAGAATGCATTCGGAAACCTTTCACTTTTTTCTTCACATTTTATGTTGCAACCTTTTCCCCATCATTCTGTTCTCAATACCCCATAATGACAAAGTGAAAACAGAATGCTAGAAATTTTTGCAAATTTATTGAAAAAGGAAAAACCAAAATATTGCACTGACAAAAGTATTCAGACCCTTTACTCAGTACTTAGTTGAAGCACCTTTGGCAGTGATTACAGCCCCCAGTCTTCTTGAGTATGATGCCACAAGGTTTGTACACCTGGATTTGGGGATTTCCTACCATTCTTCTCTGCAGATCCTCTCAAGGATGGGGACCGTCGGTGGACAGGCATTTTCAGGTTTTCATGATGCTTAGAATTGAGGCCAAAAAGTTCAATCTTGATTTCATCAGACCAGAGAATCTTGTTTCTCATTCTTTAGGTGCTTTTTGCAAACTCCAGGTGGGCTTTCATGTGTCTTTTACTGAGGAAAGGCTTCTGTCTGGCCACTGTGCCATATAGCCCAGGTTGGTGGAGTGCTGTAGTGATGGTTGACCTTCTGGAAATTTCTCCCATTTGCACACAGAATCTTTGGAGCTCAGTCAGAGTGACTATTAGGTTCTTGGTCACCTATCTTACCAAGGCCCTATTCCCCCAGTTACTTAGTTTGGTGGGGTGGCCAGCTCTAGGACAAATTCCATTTAAGAATAATGGAGGCCACTGTGCTCTTGGGAACTTTCAGTGCAGCAGAAATTTTTTGTAAGCTTCTCCAGACCTGTGCCTCCAAACAATCCTGTCTCTGAGCTCTACAGGCAGTTCTTTCCTCCTCATGGCTTTCTTTTTGCTCTGATTTGCATTGTCAGCTGTGAGACCTTGTGCAGACTTTCCAAAAGGGGTGTGTCTTTCCAAATCATGTTCAATCAACTAAATTTACCAGAGGTGGACTCCAATCAAGATGCAGAAACATCTCAAAGATGATCAATAGAAATGGGAGGCCCCAGAACTTAATTTCAAGGGTTATAGACAAGGGTCTGAATACTTTAATAAATTTGCCAACATTTCTTAAAATCTGTTTTCACTTTCTCATTATGGGGCATTGGGAGCAGATTGCTGGGGGAAAAGCACAAGGCTAAACACATAACAAAATGTGAAAAAAGTTTTTATAATTTTTTTAAAATACATTTTTAGGGATACATCAAAATTTTAACCACTACGTATTTCTGTCTAAAAGAGTACAAGCCGAAAAAGTTACTTTGTGTCATGTCTGCCGCTACGAGAGGGCGCTAAAAACGACCTCTCATGGGACTACAGTCGAGAACTACGAATCCCTAGCTTGTGCCTCACTAGCCTCACCTGGTGCTTGTTAAGTTAATGGGCTTAGAGTCCGTGCTGGGGAGGATAAAAGGACTGTTTAAGCATTCCCCAGTGTGGATCATTGTATGTGGTTTGCCTATGCGCCCTGTCTATGTTTATGTGTCGACCTGTTTTCTGGATCTACCGTGTTTATTTTTCTTGTACTTTCATATCAAGTCTATTAAGCTCCTTTGCTCGTTTTGCTCAGTGCCTTTTTGTTTCCCGTTTGGATCTCGCTCTATTTTTTTGTGTTTGTATATAGGTTATGATCGTGCTTTTTCACGTGTGTTTTCGCTTGCACGTTATGAATAAAATCTGCACTTGTTTCCAACCTCTGAAGAGTGGATTCATTGCACTTTGTTTTAAAAGGACTTCTCTATTTCAGGTTTAATACCCATAAAAGCTGGCATTCCAGTAAATGTCTCTTACATACAGTATGAAAGTTCAATGAATGCATGAACAGATCTGCATCAAATTCACAAAAGAGTAGTGCAGGATCGAATTAAGCAGTAATTGTCGTTCTGTATAATCTATTTTTAATTTTGTCCCTGTGTTAATTTCAACTCCCCACCAAATTCTTGTGCTTTCTTCTATTAAAGATGTGTGTAACACTCCTTCTGCCTCAGAAAAAGAACAGTTCAGAGAAATCACTGAAAACCCAATATCGCCATGATATTGATATATGTCCATGAAGAGTGCATGTAAACTTTCAAGCACATCTGATCAATATGTCAATCAAATGGGCTCCATTTGGCATTCAAGTTATTTTCAGTTTAGCATTCACGTTCATCAGTGTAGAAGGAAAACTATCAAGAATCATGGCAATTTTTCATGTGCTTTGACCTTCTCATGCTTCAATGTATTCAGCACTATAGATGTCCATGTCTGTACTGCAGTGTCAAACCCCTGGTCCTACCTTGGTAAAAAGTTTCAATTTGCTGGCGTAAGCAATGACTTGTATAAAATGTGGTGTCTCCTTTGCCTTCCTAGAGTACAGTACATGAACTCTGTCTAGTCCGAACAACCACGCTGAGGTAAATTTCCATAATTTGATAATAGTAACTGGGTACAATAAATTAAGTTAGCCTGTTTTCTTTGCTAATCTAACGTAGGATAGCATCAGTACATATTGGTTATTGATATGATATTTAACTTCTGATTAATTAATTAGCAAACTAGCACAATGTAGCACTAGTCACATATAGAAATACTTTCCACATGAAAATAAAAGATTAAATAAATTTTATTTACTGTTAAGTACATTTAAAAATAGCGACTTTTTTTTACTTAAGAAGTAAAAAACATACTATCTATAAGTATAATTTCTTAGTACCTTTTTTTTCTTTACATCCCTACACACTAGTCCCCAACTTAACATGTCACATTCATAAGACACCCCAATTGATGCAGGAGTTGTGATAGTTAATAAAGCGAAATATTATACCAGGCCATAAAGATCCAAGGAAGATCAGAGGAAAGAAGTAAACAGAAGAAGGGAAATATACATTTCAGTGAAGCTGCATTAGTGCTTTTTTCCTGAAATAATAAAAAGACATTGAGTTTAGTTTTATGAAGCTGGTTAAAGCCAGAATCAGGTAGAGAAATGAACGCCAATCCCACCTGCAGGTGGTTATGTAAACTCTATTGACAGTTAGGTGTTTATTCATTTGAGAACTCAAACTGCTCAGATTTAATTAAAACCTTGTGTACAATTATATATTCTATCCTTATCAGATAAACAAACAAAACTTTGAAAGAAATGTATTCAAATCTGACATAGCATCTGGTACGTTTGAGCATTGTTAAGATATAATAACCTCAAAAAAGTACATAGCAATAAATAAACTGCTTAAACCAAGTGACAGAATCTGTAGATCATTCACAGTAAACAAATGCAACTCCTTCCCCTCATTTTTTTTTATTAAAATTGACATAATCTACAGTAACCTGACCACTTCACTTAGCCCATATGTCACCCAGATGTCCTCACCTCTCTTTATCACTCAGTCTCTGTCTCAGTTCTCCCATGTGTCCCCAATGGAGCTGTCTATTTACATATCAGGAATGAGAAGCCCCATGAGTGTTTCGGATCCCATTCCTTCTAATCTAGTGAAGGATCATCTTCCAGCCATCTCTTCACTTATCACGGAAATCATCAACTGATCTTAACCCTGATGTCATCAATAACTTCTAAAATCTCAATTTTCTGTCAAAAATATTGGAACGTTGTCAAATGTCAAGTGAAAGCCTACCTCCAATGATCTGTATGAATTATTTCAATCTGGTTTTTGTTCACAACATAGTACAGAAACTGCCATTTTCAAAGTTACTAACAGCCTCCTCCTCTCTGCTGAATCTGATGACTTAAATATTCTCATTGCTCTCGACCTCACTGCAGCTTTGGACACTATTAACCACTCCATCCTACTCTCTCACATTGAATCCTCCCTCATCATCACTGGGTCTCCTCTTTCCTGGCTCAAATCATACCTCACTAACAACAGATCATCAGCATCAGGGGTCCCACAGGGTTCAGTGCTTGGTTCCCTTCTCTTCATCCTCTAAATGCTCCCCCTTCGAACCACATACGCCAACATGTTCTTCACTTTCATTGTTATGCCAATAATATCCAGCTCTATATCACCACCAGATCAGTCACTACTGCAATCTCCTGCACTCTGACAAGCTGTCTTGCTGAAATTAATTCCTGGATGCATGCCAACTTCTTATAACTATACTGTGAAAAAAAATCAGAAATGATCATGATTGGAAAAAACCCTTATCCAAAATAATTTTTGTCTTATTATCGATAACTCCACTCTGCTCTCCTCACTGCTCACATATCCATAACCTTGGAGTTGTTTTTAACAGCAATCTTTCCTTTGAACATCATGTCAATCAAATCACCAGATCTGCTTTCTTTCACTGATAGAACATCTCTCGTCTCCATCCATCACGCTCCTTTTCTGCTGATGAAACTCTAATCCATGCTTTCGTCACATCCAGACTTGACTACTGTAACTGCATTCTTTGTGGCACATCATCCAACATCCTAAAGAAACTCCAGTACATTCAGAATTCTGTTGCATGCCTGCTCACCCACACTCGCTCTTATGTTCACATTACTCCTGTCCTTCAGAAATTTCACTGGCTTCCTGATTCTCCTCCTGACTCACAAAGCCCTTCACAATCAGGTCCCTTCCCACCTCAATGACTTGCACCAGCCCCACACCCCTTCTCGCTGTCTTTACTCCACTGATGCCAACCTACTTTCTCCACCACTAAGGACCAAGTACTGGACCTGGGATGACAGAGCCTTCTCCATAGCTTCTCCTACCCTCTGGAGCTCTCTCCCCAAAACACGCTCAACACTACACCAATCTGTCCAAGTTCAAATTGCTGATCAAAACTATCTTTTCTGAACTACTTATAACTTGTGTTACTGTTCAGTTTTGTTTAGCTCCTCATTTAATATCTTAATATAAATGCATCTATGAGTACCTTGAAAAGCGCTCTATAAATAAAATGTATTATTACACTGAAGTACCAGAAAAACTGGTATATTATGATACTTGGTAGGTCCCCCACAGGATCTTGGAGGGAACATTGCACAGTCCTCAGGTTGCTGTTTGTTGAGGCCCCAGCATTGAAGCAGAGGCCTCAGGATTGAGGCAGTTTTGCACGTCTATCGCATGAAACAGTTCTTCCCAGCCGAGTCTTTTTATGGCCACACTGCTATCGTAAGTTTGAGGTTTTGCTGGAATTCTTGTAGTCACGGTCCACCCGTGAAATGCTCATATATGAAAATCCAAACCTGTTTCTAACTACAAAATGCTTTGACCCATCCCCCGAGCTTCAACTATTAAATCGAACAAAATCGTGATAACGTGCAATTTTCACAACAGAAAAAGCTCTAGAAGCTTCCGTAGATGTCTATAGCTTTATATACGCGCTGGCGATGCAACCAATGATGTGCATAGGTGGCTTTGCTACCAGTTTTTCTGGCTGGTACTTCACTGTATTATTACTATAGTGATATCCAAGCATTATTAAATAACCTGGAAGTGTCATTCATCTGGTCGGAATGGTCACTATTACCCAATTGAAGGACTAATTAGCTGATTATCCACTAATATTAATCCATAATGTGAGCCTCTGATTCACATTTACAACTTACAAATTACAAACCCATTACTTACGGTTTAGTACAAGGTTACCAAAAGTGCAATTGTGATTGTCAATGTTAATTGCCATCTTTCTGTTATTATTTATATTACTCTACTTACAATGCTTGCTATAATTATTGATGATATTAATATTGATTTTCATTAATAAACTGCACATTAGTATTTTTCAGGTTAAAATAAATGGATAATTTTTTAATAAGAAAAATGTCAAAAAAGTTAGTTTTTTCCTTGATATTTTCAACTATGCCTTAATGAACAAATGTTTTAATTAACTGGACTTTTCAAAGCCTAAAAATTTCTTTGCAATTAATGCAAAATGTAATTATTATTATTTTTAGATATAAATACACACTCTTTGGCCACTTTAATAGGAACATTTACATTTGTGTAATTATCCAGTCTGTCTATTGGATGGTATCAGTCCAATGCCTAAAATCATGCAGACGCAGGTCAGGAGCTTCAAGTAAGGTTGACATGAACCATCAGAATGGGTTTTTTAGTTTCTGTTGATGAGAGAGGTCAGAGGAGACTTGGCCAGACTGGTTCAAGCTCACAGACAGGCCCATGGTAACACAATTAACCACTCTTTACAACAGAGTTGAGCAGAAAAGCATCTCAGGATGCATAACACATCAAACTGTGAGGTGGCTGGGCTACAACAGCGGAAGATCACATCAGGTTCCAGATTTGTCAACTGGGCACAGGTTCATTGAAACTGGAGTGTCAACTTGAAAAATATTGCCAGGTCTTTTACAATCTTGTTGTCCAGCTTCTGTGTGACTTTTCCTGGCATATTTTGTTCCTCAGTCACTCATTTTAATGATCAAGATATCTGGCAGACATTTGCATGGACTGTGAATCACAGCTTCAGGGTTTGAATATTTGTAAACTAGCTCTTGTCTTAAATGTAAAATAAATCCTCCATGTCACATATTTATTGTGCAGTGATTAAAAGGGGACTGTTCATGCTGGGCCTCCAACTCACATTCTAATGCAGAAAAGGAACTGGCATGCTCATGCTGCTAATGCATGCTATTTTATTCTTTAGCTTAATTAAAAAGAATAGGTTTAGCATTTGCCATTTTATGTAACTTCACACATTTGAAAAAGAAATCATTCTGGCAGCCAAGCCAGACTCTGCACCAGCCCAGCAAGCTAATCAACCTGAGTTCAATCTGATTCATTGGTGATAAAGAAATAAATCTTTTCTGTGAGTGTCTGTCATGTTTAATTTGACTAATGTAGTTCTACAGCAGCACTAGTAAAGCTACATTGTTTGCAGGGTGAACAGGCTTTTGGGAAATGCTAACTGTGGACAGAAGGCGATGGCGCCCACTGACGCAATCTCACCCGACTGGGTGCCTTCTCTTGGAAAGTGTTACTGTTAGTGACAGTAATGTGTCATCCAACAACTATTTACACTTCTTAAAGATCATGTCCATAATGATGCTGTTTTATGACAAACGCAAAGCCTTAACAATGACGAACAAAAGTTCCCCCCTTCCTTTCCTTCCTGTTTTACTCTTAGTAATGCAAAGGTAAGACTTCTTTACTGGAGAGAAAAATGCAAGTACAAATGGTACATTCAGTGACATATTTGCAGTGTTTGTTCTAACTCAACAGAGATGCATGAATGAATGGATATTAGCCTTATTTAAGAAAAAATACGTCTGCAGTCAGTAAATTATATTGAGTCAGTGGAACCTAACGGAAGTAATTCAGAGTAGGCAAAAATTACGTGTCATGCAGAAGTGCACTTGAAACATAATATACTATTATACACAACTATTTAAGCCACAAAGTTCAGTTGTGACAATATTCTTCTTTGTACTCGACAATTCAATCCCATTTTTACAGTTCAGCATGGGCTGTCAAGCAAAAAGCACCAAGGTGCTTCAGCCTTTTCTGTAATGCTAACAAACTGAGGAATACAATTTTAAACTACACTATCCTGTCATACATACTTTGTGATGGCAGCTTTACAATTTATTTTTTTTCCTTCTAAAATCACATTCTTTCTGATCTAGTCAAATTCTCAGTAGAGTGGCACTTCACCCGTCAGTCAGAGGGTCACACTAATCCTCTAAAAGTCAGTCAGTTGACATCTAATATCCTGTGTGCTGCAAATCTGGAACACTTCCAGAGATTATGTTCACACAAAAATCAACTCAGAAACGGACTACGTGCGAGCTGTAATATTTCAAAAACAGTGAATTGATTCCATCCATCCTCCAGCCTTGGCCTGTGAAATCGTGTTGTGCTGCATATTCATCTGTGTGTTCAAGCCAAGAGGATGGGGAAGGGTTGAGTTTCACCATCTGTTCTTATCTGCCTCTCATTATCCCCACTGTTGACATTCACTCGTTAATTGATGGGTAGCTTGGAGAGGCTCGCTGTGTACTGTGACGAGGATCTCAGGAAAAGGCTAGTGTATACATCTAGCAATAGTAAACTGTCTTGTTGTTTGCTTTTCCGAAAAGGTCAAGAAAGAGAAGCCAGATAACCTTACCCTTCCAGGAGTACGTACGTGGCCTTATCGCTAAGGTGCTTCCTGCATTCTCATGTTTGAACAAGTCGTCTACAGTTTTGTCATTTCTGCCTTGTCCCTAGTGCTTAAATACTCCTGGACTGGTGACTAGAGAACAGTACATAAACGCATTGTCAGGGAGGAAAACAATACATGCTACGTACACGCCAAGATCCTAATACTCCCTCCTAATTCTTTCCCTGACGCATTTCTCTGTTTCCAACAAAGCCTTCACCTTTGACAGATGACAATACTGATAAAACGGTGTTGTGAGGGTGGGTTTTGACAAGCCGTGCAACACAAGAAGAAAGGAGGCAGAGAAACAGTGGCAGGCGCTAACAATAGCTTTCAGAATCGAGCCGTTCTTTCTTTATGTAGAGGCAGCAGCGTGACAAATAACCACCCCCCAAGCATGCAAGTTGGTCAAAACAGAACAGCCATCCATACAGAGAAGATCACACAACCTTATTTGCTTCTAAATTTACCAAACCTTGCGGATCGTTGCCATAACACTTCTGTCTTTTATTACATGATTGTACCACAGCCTCATGCGATGCAGCCTCTAAAGCGAGCAGATTTTCTTTCCAGTGGGCAAAGGGCTTGTCGTGATAGTACCAGGTGATTCTGGGCCACTGGCCATCTTCCTTCCTGTCTCACCAGGTGTCAGGATCCTGTGAGGTGTTAAAAGTTGATTAGGTGTCTAAAGGTCACCTACCCACGACCGTGTCAGCGTCCCAGAGGCCCACAGTCTTACAGTTTAATGAGCCAAAGCTAGCTGCATTCAGCTAATGGAGCTGCCGCTCACTGGTCACAAAGGTCTGGACAGGTGCACTGTAGCAGCCTAGGCACTGATTGATGAAATAATGCAGCCAGAAAAATAACAGTAATTGATGGAAAAACACATTTGTTTGGCTTGATCAAATATTAGAAAATACGCGGCCATCGTGGACAGCAATCACCATATCCGTGTGCAGAATGTGCATTAAATGATATCTAATAAGAGGCAAAAAAGGTCATCTATCTGAGATGTAATTATTCCACTTGCAGGCTCGCTTCTCTGCACGCCATTTCTGTTTGCTTGCCTGAATCCAAATCAGAAGCATGGGGTGCAGGATGCGGTAATGATGCAGTGATCACTGCTAACACAAGGCACATCGTGTCTTGGAGGTGTTGCAGGCAGCGCAGACGTTCCATCAATGTCGTTTTCTACTCACACTCTATTGGGCCGACACATTATTGCTGAACTCAATCAATATTTTTTATTACCGCCACTTTGTTCTGCCTGTGCACAACCTGCAGACTAATCAACATTTGTAGTATTAAAAAGTTCCCTTGCCTATTCCACACTATTCAATCCACAAAGGAGACTAGTGTGAGTCTAGACAGTACCAGTGAAATCCTGTACAGACCTGTTTAAAGTTTTATACATTTATCTGGTCACGTAAGTGACATGAATAATCTGAGTACAGCCAGATTTTATTCAGGTGATGACATATTAGTAGGAATACATAGCTGAAGCATCAGGCAGGTGTGAAAATAACCCTAACCATGACAGCGGTGTTTACACCAGTCACACTTAATTTGCTGCAGCACCTGAATAATTCCACAGAGATGAAAAATAATACGCACCCTTGAATTGACAAGAGGAGTATGTGTGTGTAAGTGTGTGTGTGTGTGTGTGTGTGTGTGTGTGTGTGTGTGTTGGGGGGAGGGGGTAGAGTAAGATCTCAATTTTGAGTTGACTGCCACTAAAATCAATGTAAATACAACTCTCTGGTTTTCCTCAGGGAGCTAGGTTGATGCTTGTGCTGCATGTCAGCTGTAACAGTGATGAAACCTGCTGTGAAACATCTTGTCTGTCTCTGGATGAAGGGCTTACAATGTTGTTCCGGTCCATTGACAAGCACAGATCAGCAACCAGTGCAGGAGTCTATTCCATCATCTGCTCTCAGAGGAGAGAGGCTGTTCATTCGTTTATTGCGGGACCTTTGACCATAGGCGGCCTTGGCTGATTAAGTGTGTCTGCATTATACATCTGATACTCTGTTATAGGAGGTTGAACCTGACTGCATTAAGCCACACAGCCTGTCTTCATTTGACTAATCTGTCTAACTCTGCTTGGCAATATAT
>JAOVVH010000059.1:2187536-2200183 GCA_028566435.1 Scorpiodoras heckelii | reverse complement strand
GTGCTTGCAGAGGCGCAGACAGACAGCTCCAATTAATGGTCTGTGTGCACAGAACCTAATGGCTCTCATTAAATTTGCAGCCACAGGGAGAAGTGACAATACATTTGGACGGCATGCTACAATAGCTCTTGCAAAGTGAGTGGTTGCTATTACTCGTTAAGTTCATTTTATTTTCCTCAAGTGAGCAAGGCACATAAGCAAGTAAGTTAAAATTCACGAGTGTCACCCTCGGTGCATTCACAAACATGTTAGCTGTATTTTAGAGCAAGACATCTCACCGAGTCTATTTCTCACCGAATCTGTTTTATTGATCGTTTGACCGATTTTGTCATCATTTAAGGCTCCTGATCAGGTTATACATCACGGCACTGCTTTGCCCCATCCCATTCATGAGAATTTAAAAGCAGGGTGTCTGAAATACGAGCTGGGAGAGGCAGTGTCTTCGTGCTCATCAGACAGATAGAGGTGTCAACAGCGAGTACCAAAAACGAGTTCAGCCAGAGGATCTTCCCGTCAGAGGAAATAAAACTGACACCAAATAAAGAACCAAATTATATTAGCATCTGTGCAGGCAGATGTGGCGGGTCCTCACTAAAACAACAAATGGTTTAAAAGCAATATGGGCACCAGTCTTTCTAAGTAAAGGTCACTTGGCTCATAAGGATGCTGTTTTGTCTGAGATGAAGTCAAACACCTGCCAGGTAAGGAGGAGGGGAGAGCGGGGATACTTACAGCCAATGAGAATGGCCGTTGCCATGGTGGCCACCGTATTTGGTGCGTCATTGAGGTTCAGCATGTGTCCCGACATCTGGTTCAGGCTATCTACCGCATATTTAAACATGAAGGGCACCGTCACGTTGGTGAGCTGGAGGATGGGAGAAAAATGGGCAGAGAATGGGGGAGAAGGGGGAAAAAAAAACAGGGAAACAGAGTAAGTGAGAGATGGAGCGGGCTTAGGAAACATGCTGATGAGTGACAGAATGGTACTGCATTAGGGGCAGAGTGTTTTGCGCACACTCCTCTAGACAGATCTGGAAATGAGTTGGTTGATGCATCCGCTAATGGAATTGAAATGGTTATTAAAGCTAATTAAAAGCTTGGGGACAGCTGCTTGGCTGTCGAGCTCTGCCTCGCATTAGACAGGGCCGGAGTGTGTATGCAGTGTGCCATTTCCCCTTAATTTACTCGCCCACTTTTGTTTTAACCCTCATGCCCAATGGGACCATGAAAGTGAGGGATGGAATTTTAGGTGAATGGCAGGTTTCCAGCTTTCGGAGTATCATTTCCCCACCTTGTGTTACCGAACTGCATAATGTTTAAGCATGAACAAAGCACAAAGCAAATGGCCTTTAACTACAATCGAGCATGTAAGGCTGCTATGAATAGAAATAGCGCTTCAAAATAACAGTTTCAGCAACAGGCAAGAAAAGCAAAATTACCAATTACTGAACTGGGGGGAAAAAAAGCCCAGAGTATTTGCTGCCAACACCCAGCTAATAACCAGCTAATAAATTTGAGTCTCACTTCCATACGTCTATAGTGCTGCCCTTTTCAGTAAAGAGCATGTCTGAGGGTGACTAGACTGAAAACAACTCTACTTACTTACTAACGCAACTTTGTATGAGAATAACACTGGATGGGATGAATGTAGCTAAAAATCCACTGCAGTCATGACAAAAAGGCTGTTTTAAGATTTCTCAGTGTGTATATATTTTAATGAAGGCCCGCTAATGGACATTTTTTCCCCCTCGCATGAAACTGCCCAGCATGATTAGGCAGCATGGACCCAGGCAGGCTGATAAAATGGTACGGGTTTTCGTTTTCTGACATGCTTGTCAATCTTTATCTACGTTTCCAGATACGCCCTCTCCTGAACTCCGGCGTGAACACACTGGGAAATATTAATGCCCTCTTTCCCTTGTGCCTGATCCAGCAGGATTGTGGCATGCTGGAAGCACAAATCACAATCCATCAAAGACACACATAATAATATAATACACTGTGACTGGGCTTAGAAATGGAGAACAATGGAGTGTGCATGCAGCAGCAGTTCATTTGTGCTCATGCTTGGTGAGAAGAGGCAGAAATAAGCTTGTGTCGTGATCCTGTCAGTCTTCCTTTGGGTGCAAATTAATGACAAAAATCATAACAAGGGAAAACAAGCACCCAAACTGTAACACTCCTCTTTGTTGACTACTGACCGCAATGTAAAAAGTTTCAAAAAGACGCTGATCTATTTCTCTCTGAAATTATGCAAATAGCAGCACAACAAAAGTGCTTGAGATAACTGAAGCTAAACATGACATCGCAGGAATCAAATAATGGATAACGGACGGATGTTTATCGCACTGCTGTAAATGATAAATTAACAGACATCTTCCTATGGTACAATAATGTCAACCTACCTTAGCTCCGGCAAGCAAGCCGAGTGAAACTGCCACTCGAGCTCGCAGATCTGGTCGATCCTTAGGCCAAACGTATGCAAACATGGCTGACAGGATCTTGGTTGAGTCCACCTCCTTTAGCTGGGGAAAGAAAAAAACGTTTTAATTCTGCACCACTAATGAGAAAGTCATCGAAAAAACAACAACATTCCATCAACTTAAAGGCTGAAAGTCGATCCTTTAAGATTTTATGTTTTTCACAATCGAAATAATTTGACTGCAGTTACTACAACAGTAACCGAGCACATTTTACTAATATGTTCAGCAGAATTTGAGCCTTTCTTTAACCAGGTCAGCGCCATGATTTTAAAATTTATTTTAGTGAGAGGTCTATACACTTAGATGTACATAATATACACTGAAGCACCAGAAAAACCTATGCAAAATACATGGCAACGCAACCTATGCATCATCAGTTGCGTCCGCCAGAGCGCATATAAAGCGATAGACATCTATGGAAGCTTCTAGAGCTGTTTCCGAAGTGAGAATGCCAAGTTATCATGATTGTATGATTTTCAACGCGGTTTAATAGTTGGAGCTCGTGAAATGGGTCGTAGCATTTTGGAGGTAGAAGCAAAGTTTGGATTTTCACGTATGTGTACCTTGACTACAAGAATTCCGGCAAAACCTCGGACCTACGACAGCAGTGTGGCTGTAAAAAGACGGCTGGCAAGAATCATTTCACGAGATCGGCGTGCACACTGCCTCAAGTAACGTCGGAGTTCAATGCTGGGACCTCAACAAACATCAGCGTGAGGACTGTGCAACATTATGTGCCCTCCAAGATCCCATGGGGACCTACCAAGTATTAACTGGTATACCAGATATTCTGGTACTTCAGTATACAGCCACTCAAACATGACACTGATGCTCATGGTAGCAGCTAAAGACACCTTCTTGTCCTAATCAAACATGAAACCATGTTTGAGATCTATATTTATTTCTGATCACAAGGTGCAAGTATCACTGTGAATGTTTTTAAGCACTCTGTGTTTGGGATTGTTGTTTGCTTTGCATAAAAAGGTGTGCCAAATGAACCATGGTAAATTTACATCTCTTGTATTAAACTATAATTCCTTAAATCAGCTCCTTGCACAAGTTGCACAACAGCACCCTCCAGCCAAAACCAAGTTTCTGCAAGTTTCCGTCCTTGAGAAAGAGATGGCCAAGTTTAGAAGTTTAGAAGGTAAAGGCGTCTCTCTGAGACCGCAAACAGACACACGTTGTTGTGCTGCCAAGGGATGCAGTGTCATATGGCCCAGGCAGAAAGCAGCAGTAGCCGCTGCAGGTGGTGCCTGGCATCCCACGCAGCTCAGTTCCCTCGAGGTGGCCCTGCGCCTGCGACTGTGCGTGCCAACCAACCTGTTTATCCCGTCAAACCACCTGCTGCCATTACTGTTGCAAAATTTTTTTAAAAAGCCAACTCCTCCTAATCCTGTCAATATGGTAACATAGAAAATGAAGCACTGGCAGAATGGCAAGGAGATTAAAAATAGCCAACACATGGTCTTGCTTGCATTTACTGAAGCAACATAATGACAATAAAATAAAGGTGATGAGCTTCACTTAATGTCTCTGTCTGAACAATGAGAAAAAACTGGTTCATTTTCGGTTCAATGTAAATACTGGACCGATGTTTTATTCAATATTAGTACTGATTATTCTAAAGATCTTATTATTTAAGTAAAACACTGACCTGATCAGCATTTAAGATTAAAATGATTTATTACTAGTGCTGTCGAATTAACTGCAATTTTTTTTAATTGCAATAAATTCTTTAACGCATTAACGAACTTAAAAACTTAACGGCACTAAAAGTTTTAACGCAGATTAAAAATTCGATTTACGCAAACCAGCAGCGCCGTCAGCGAACACAAACATTCCGAAACTGACCATTATTTTACTCGTTTTAGGCTGCATTCCAATCGCAACTGTCCCTAATCTGTATCCCTGCTCCCTACACACTGCACAGGGTACAGAATCCTCTCCTGAAGGGCTCTTCATAGGGAACTCGGTCACTAAAACGGCTCTATTTGAAACGCCCTGCAACGTCATCAGCAGCGGACAGCTGAATACATTGGTTGTGTTCTACAAGACAGCACTCGGCTGTATTTAGCATGATAAACTACACTGCTCAGACTCATTTTGTATGCTGTAGGCACTTTTGAAATAAAAGTGATGAAATGTCTATGAACTGTGTTTGATGTATTTTAACTTTTTAATGTATGTTTTGGTTGTAGCTGGAACGTAATCTCACTCTTCGACTGCAACGTGCCACATTACTCTAATTTAACTTAGCGAATCGATGCCTTTAATTAAACTCCAACTCTAATCAGTATATCAGATGAACGAAAGACAAAAACTTTTTTTTATTTTAAAAAATGGAAAGATGTCAATCATCTTTAATATTTCACTTTCATCAAATAAAGTCAACATTCAACAGTCGTTTCTCTTAAAAAAGACCAGTGATGCCGACCTGAATGTACAACACAAATCAAAATGTGTGTTAAAACCGCGATTAAAAAAATTTATTGTGTAATTAACACGATTTAAACCCTTTTTCATGTGACAGCACTATTTATTACCAAGATGTTTTGTAGTCGGGCCTATAGCTGTCATTTCACCTTTTAGTAGTTTTATGCCTTATAATTGGAAGATTCTTTAATATACACTCACTAGTCACTTTAATAAGACAGCATATAATACAATTACTCATTAATGTTATCATCCAACCAATCGTGTGGCAGCACCACAATGCACAATATCATGCAGATACAGAGCAGGAGCTTCAGTTAATGTTCATATTAAACATCACAATGGACAAAAACATATTTGCAGTTAGTTGGCTGTTACCAGACAGGCTGATCTGAGTATTTCAAAAAGAGCTCATCTGGGATTTTCACAAATAAAAGGCTCTGTTTAAACAGAACGGTGCAAATTTCCAGTGAGTTGCAGTTCTGAGACCTTAGTGATGTGAGAGAGGTCAGAGGAGAATGGCCAGACTGGTTCATCTTGACAGGAAGGCTACAGTACTCAAATAACCACTCGTGACAACTATGGTGAGCAGAACATGAAGATCTCAGAGCACACAACACACAGAACCTTGGGGGGCAGACGGGCTACAACAGCAGAAGGTTCTGCTCCTGTCAGCCAAGAACAAGAATCTGAGGCTACAGAGACACAGAAACACTGAAACTGGACAGTTAAAGATTAGAAAAAGAGACTTACACAGTCTGCCTCAAGGTTTTGATGTGCTGTGCATCACGAGATGCTTTTTTGTACACCATGGCTGTAAAGAGTAGTTCCAAACATTAAAGCGTACCACATTCTTGGGATCTGCACTCAGTCCTCCTCCTGCTTGACCATGCCAGCATGTTCTCTCTGGTATCTTTAAAACCTGAAAGACAAATACTAATATTAGTCATAATATTTTCATCATGGAAATCTTTAGTGCATTTATATAGTTTTTTTAGGAATAGATCAGAAAAAGTCCAAGCATTGCTTTAAAGGAAAAAAATGACCATGAGTGCCATATAAACCCATATCAATTACAAGGTTATTTCACAGCAGATGGTACAAGATAGAAGCAAGAAAACAATGAAAAAAAAAATCAATTATGCAGAATACGTTTATCTCAAAATGAGATTCAATCTCAATCCAAAACATGGATGATTGCATTTATAAGAACTCTTGATACAAGGAAGGTGATTAAACATACCTTTATGGCTTCCAGCATCTGTCGATTGGTATCGCTTCGACTTGATGTCCATATTGATGACAGATTGAGACCCTGCAGCAATCAAAGAAAACAAAAAGGCAGTGAGTAAAAGGAGGCACACTTTTCTTTTTGTTTTTGCGGATATATACATTTACTAGAAATGAAAAAGAATAAAAGTTTTATATCATGATTACAGTACCCAAAATTATCAGGGTTATCAGTATTATCACTGTACACTGTACAATAATTGAAATCATTTCACCATTTTTTTTAATGAGAAAATCACAAATTAAAGAAGCAGCACTATGCAATTTTGTTTGCATAAACATTAAAATAATGACATGGCCAATAAATTATGTAAACATATGAAATGTGGTCTAAACAGTGTTCCATTTCAAGAATATGCAAATACAAACTTCACTATTAATAGCAAATCAGCATTCACCTAGCATGGGAGCGGGCTGTCTTCCATGGAGCCCAGAAAAGACAATGCTGACTCTAGAGCCTTCAAGAGATTCCTAAAGATAGAAAGGGAAACCCCTGTTCTGATAGCATTTGGTAGCTCGTTCTACCATCGGGGAACCACAAACAAACAAGAACAGTATGGAATGAGATTGCCTTGGGTGTATGGGATGGCAATGCCAGATGACGTTCTTTGAAGAAAGGCTGAAAGGAGCATAAACTTGTATGACTGGGTTGAATTAAATGGATGCAGACCCGGAAGTCACTCTGTAGTCTGCACTATTGATCTGAATTTGATTCGGTTGGCATTTTAGGTTGTACAAAAGCCAGCCACATTCTCTGCTAGAAGGGCATTGCAGTAGTTGACGTGAGAGTTGACCATGGCATGAACTAAGAGTTGGATGGCATACTGAGCGGCATGACCAGGAGACATGCAACAATATGTTCACATCGTGATGGACAGACTGAAAAGCCAGGATGACCAATACTTCATTCTTAGAGAGGTTTAGCTGAAGGTGGTGTCATCGGGCAGGAATGAGAGGTATAGTTGGGTGTCATCCACATAGCAGTGGAATGAGAAGCCATGCGAGCGGATAATTGGACCAAAGAAGGTGGTGTATAGTCCAAAGAGAAGAGGCCCGAGCACTGAGCCTTGGGACATCCCTGTGGAAAGGTGATGGGATATACACATTTATCCTCACCATGAAACGCTGAAAGGTCACTCTTTGAGGAAGCATTCAAACCAAGAGAGCACAGATTGCGGGATGCAGCGGTTCACCACATTAAAGGCCGTTGGCAGGATCAGCAAGATAAGAACTAAGGACTGAGCTACAGCTCTAGCTGTGCTTAGGGCTTCTGTCACTGACAACAGAGATGCTTCATTTGAGTGGCCACTCTTAAAGCATGACTGATTTGGATCCAGAAGGTTATTCCATGAGAAGAATTCTGAGACCTGTCTGAAAACCACCCTCATGTCGGTATTAGATAAGAATGGCAGTAACAAAGCAGACAATAATTCTCAACTTGAGCAGGGTTTTTTAACCTGTCTGAATGATGCTGGAAACAATCCAGAAGAAACTGGAGCATTTATCATGTGTGAATGCAAGCACAATGGTGGGAGATATGCCTTGGAGGAAGTTGCAAGGGATGTGTAGTAATCAGGAGTTTTGATACCTCACAGTCAGTGGGAGGGGTGAAAGTAGGAAACAATGTGGCATTGACAAGGAAACAATGTGGCATTGACAATGTGGCATTGACAAGGCTTTGTTCTGTACTGATGAGCTGAAATGACTGCAATAACCTACAAAAACTTTGCATTAATCAAATGTCAGTAATATCAGTTCTCTAAATTTCCTACTAAGGCCTAATGGTGCTCTGAATTCATACTGAAGCATAAAGTGATACACAGACTGAAAACCAAATGAGTCAATGGCTGAAACTGGGCATTAATGTCCTCAGCTCATTGAGATGTTATTAAAATGCACTTAATGATGTGTGCATGAAAGGCAGTCTTTTATTACTTAATTTGTAGAGCCACCTGAGGCCTGATTAAAAATACTGAGATGAAGAATCTGTTAAAATATGTGATGAACATAAAATGAAACAGTAAAGACATGAGTCTGGGAGCAAGAACTACTAAAACAATCCTAGTCTGATAAATAATTTGCTGGCTGAGATCCTTTTGATGGATTGCTGGTGGACAGTGCTGCCCGGCCCACACATGACCCAAGAGAAGACCAAAAAAAACATGAGTAGAAAAAAAAAGAAAGAAATATCTCACATGGCTCTGAAGTGGTTTTAACAAAACACTAGCTGACCCAAGCTCTTATACTCGAATGACCTAAAAACATGCAGCTTCTAACATTGTCTTATCAGTGAATCATTTACATAGGAATAAGAGATTCAGGTCTAAACCAGAGACCCATAGTGCACCCAGGCACAGAAATACAATTGTTCCAGTAGCCTGTACGAGTACACCGGTACAATACTAGTATATATGCATACATGATTTGATATTGAACAGCCACACTCTTTGATTGGGTGGAAAGATACCAGTTTCATTTTAGTGATGTTTTATTCACATACAAATATTCAAAGATTCTTTAAAGAAACCATAAGGCAAAAAGCCTCCAAGCCCCATAAATTCTTGGGTTGTCTTGCATGAACTGCATGTTTGAGATCTCCCCAAAGAAGCTCAATGACACTGAGGTCAGGAGACTGTAATGCCCACTCCAGAACTTTTACTTTTTCTGCTGTAGCCACTGAAGGGATGACTTGGCATTGTGTTTTAAGTACGTTCCATGTGTAGCTTCCAGGCTGATGAATGCAAATTGTCCTACAATATTTTCTGATAACATGCAGCATTCATCTTGCCCTCAATTTTGACTAAATTCCCTGCGTCTCTGTAGCTCACAGAAACCCACTTCCCTCCTCTCAGCAACCCACTTCCATGCTTCACAGAAGGAATGGCGTACTTTTCATCATAGGCCTTGTTGACTCCTCTCCAACCATAGTGTTAATGGTTGCTTCTATAAAGATCAAATTTGGTTCCCGAAGTTTTGATGATTGTCTGGGTGTTGTTCAGCATATTGTAAGCTGGCTGTTGTAGGCCGTTGGCACAAGAACAGCATTTTCCTGGCAAGACAACTGTGCAACCCATTTTTGTTCAAGTACCTCCTTATTGTGAATGTTGAAACAGCCCCACCACTTTATTGCAGAGAAGCCTGTATTTCAGCCGACCAATTTTCCTGGTATTTGTGGCTGAAATCTACCAGACTGTGGCTCGGTATCAACAAAACCCCTAATTTTCCTCTTCTTTATCAGAGTTTGAATACTACTGATTGGCATTTTCACATCACTGGATATCTTTTTGCATCCTTTTCCTGATTTATAAACTTCAACTAGCTTTTCCTTTGATAGTTCTTTTGCTCTCCCCATTGCTCAGTATCAAGTGAAGTCAGTGCAGCCCTGGATGAAATTTGCACGGGTCTGGCACTGACTATTTTATACATGGACACTAATTACAATATAACAAGTCACAGGTGTGGACAATTACCCTTAATAATACTACAAGCCGGGCCATTTGGGTGATTTCAGTTGTGATCCTTATGATTTAAAAGGGCACATACATCTGTGTGATAACAAATGGCTTTACTTCACCACTATCCCTTAATAAAGGAAATGTTTGCTAAATTATTAGTCATGATTTTCGAAAATGGCCAATACTTCACAAATTGTGCCAGGGATACATACAAACCCCAGGTAACGGGTAACATCATCAAGATCCACCAAAGGGTTAGTCTTTGCAAGCAAGAATGTGTCATGATTCACCACTTTATGCCAAACTTCATAAAAGAATTGTCAGTCAGCTCAAATACAATGTTTCACAGCACAACCTAGCAAAGAATTTAGGTCGTACACCATCTTCATCTTCATACCATGAAAAGATTCAGGGAGTCAGGGGAAATCTTGGTGTGTAAAGGCCAAGGGGGGAAAACGCCTTTACACGTGTGTGACCATCGAGCCCTCAGGCGGTACTGTTTGTGAAACTGTCATGGTTCCATGATGGACATAGACATATGGGCTCGGGAGTACTTTGGAAAATCATTGTCATTTAACACAGTCCAACGCTGCATCAAGAAATGCAACCTGATACTGTATTATGCAAAGTAGAAGCCATATATTAATTTACGCAGAAACACCTCTTGGCCCAGAGGTATTTAAGATGGACCAAAAGACACAGAAAACATGTTCTGTTATCAGACAAGTCCAAGTTTCAGCTTGTTTTTGGGAAAAATGGATGTCGGCCTCTACGTGCCAAAGATGAAAAAGACCATCCAGACACCAATGAAAAGTGCAAAAACCTGCAATCTGTGATGGCATGGGGGTGCATCAGTGCCCACAGCATGGGTGATCCGCATATATGTAAAGGTATCATTGATGTGTATGTGGAGGCTTATACTGGTATTTTGGAGAGACATGTGCTGCTGTCACAATGACATCTTTTCCCAAGACAATGCCAGGCCTCATTCTGCATGAGTTACAACACAGAATGTGTGTGCTTGACAGGCTTGCCTACAGTCCAGATCTGTCTCCTATTGAAAATGTATAGAGCATCATGAAGAGGAGAATCAGACAACAGCGACCACTGACTGTTGAACAGCTCAAGTCTTGTATACAGCAAGAATGGGCAAAAATTCTACTTGCAAAACTGCAACAATTAGTATCTTCACTTCCCAAATGATGAAAAATTATAATTAAAAGAAAAGGTGATGTGACCCAGTGGTGAACATGCCTCTGTCCCAACTATTTTTGAATGTGTTTCAGTCACCAATTTCTAAATTTGTTTATGTTTAACAAATAGAATTAAGTTCATCATTGAAAGCTCTTGAAATCTTTTCCTTGTTTTTTTTGTCTGTTAAATAAAGGTTCAAGTGAATTAATAAAAAGTTACAGATTTCAGTTTTTATTGCATTTTTAGAAAATGTCCCAACTAGAGTGTAACTGTGACAGATTGTGTGCTTTTACATAAAAGAAAACGTTTGATTACTGGCAAATTGCCATGGTATAAGCAGAACAATGCATTTAGGGGCGTACAGTTAATCAACAGGAAGATCAACTCAGGGGCTGCAGGGGCTGTAATGTAGCCCAACACATGGGCTTATTCCTTAATGTGTGACTTCTATAAAAACATCTAAATCCTAACACTACAAAACTATTTATTGCAATACAATCTTCATCATTGTTAAAAAGTATGTGATAAGAATGATCTGTAAATATTATCTTAAGAGCACAAAAATCTGTTTTAAAGGATCAGACTGTGCGTGTAGTTACAACCGTCTGTCTTTTCGGCACCTGAACTCTTTAAAAGAACAAACTTGCGCCTATATTTTTAGCATACACAGACTCTCGCCTAGTAACACCAATCACAGATAAAAGGTTAATCAGATAACACACTAATTAAAGAACACTTGTACGTCCATGCCAGTGCACCAACACTACTGTACGTGCTTCAGACTCTTCAGGAACTTGCTTTGTTTCATATAAATGTAAAAAGGTTATAAATTCAAAAATTCTAAACATTCATTTGGTGGATGTGTTTAATCAAGCTGAATTAAATGAATAGATTCAAACCCGAGCATGGAGTTGAGAGGGCTATTAAAACTCAGTTCTGTAGTTCAGTTGCATGCTATGACACTCACAAGCCACTTGAATATACATCGATCAGCCATAACATTAAAACCACTGACAGGAGACGTGAATAACACGGATTATCTCATTACAGTGACACTTGTCAGAGGTGGGATATATTAGGCATCAAGTGACCAGTCATTTCTCGAAGTTGATGTGTTGGAAGCAGGAAAAATGAGCAACGATAAAGATTCTGGCAAGGGCCAAGACAAAGGTCTTGTTTGGTCTTCCTGGTATGCAGTGATTAGTACCTACCAAAAGTGGTCCAAGGAAGGCCAACCTGTGAATGTGAGCTGGCGACAGGGTCAAAGGTACCCAGGGCTCACTGATCCTCATGGGAAACAACGGCTAGCCAGTCTGGTGCAATCCCTAACCCCTGTCCATCGCTGATAGCATGGATAATGTGCATGTGAGAATCAGAACCGGACCATGTAGCAATGGAAGAAGGTGGCCTGGTCTGATGGAAATTTTCACATTTTCTTTTACATCATGTGGATGGCCAGGTGTGTGTGCACTGCTTGAAAAAAAAAATCATTAGGAAACTTCTATTAAATTCATGAGACCTTGAAAAACCCTATAGCTCTCCTCCAAATACTTTTGTACTTATGAAATTTGACCATCAGAGATAAAATTAATCATTTTATAATTCAAGATTTCATATTGTGTAGGTCCCCCTTGTGCCACCAAAACAGCTCTGACTCCTCAAGGCATGGACTCCACGAAACCTCTGAAAGTGTGCTGTGGTATCTGGCACCAACATACAGGGGTTAGACAATGAAACTGAAACACCTGTCATTTTAGTGTGGGAGGGTTCATGGCTAAATTGGACCAGC
>JAOVVH010000059.1:2146739-2157800 GCA_028566435.1 Scorpiodoras heckelii | reverse complement strand
ACATCAGTGTCACTGCAGTGCTGAGAATGATCCACCACCCAAACAGTACCTGATCTGTGCTGGTCCTGTGGAGGTCCTGACCATTAGAGAACAAAGTATGTAGAGAAACAGATGGACTACTGTCTGTAATTGTAGAATTGTAGTAGTGCAGCTATATGGTAAGTGACAATGAGTGTAGAGAAAAGGAGGTGGTCATAATGTTATGCCTGATCAGTGTATGCGGCATTGTGCCGTCTAACTAAATCAGTCTTGTTAATTTATACAAGAATCTGTCACCTTAAATATTATTCTTCAGCTTATGTTTATAAAAATCATTACAAAGATTAAAGGACATCATTCACACTTTACTGAAATCCTTTCGCAGACATACTTTGCTTACACCTCTTTATGTAAAATTAACCTCATCACTGGAATCCAAAACACCAAATGGAAAATCGAACCTAAAAATAAACTGTCACGGGTGAGGAAACATCCAGAACAAAAGAGGAATCTGCTCCTTTAGGGGCAGTTTCATTGCTCACTGATCAGGTTTCCACGAAAATGGTCAGTAGCACTAATACCTGTCACTCTGCTGAATGACAAGGAAGTAAGGCAACAATGGCGGCTCAGCCAAGCTGGTGTGAAGACTGTGCAGTAGTGTCTTGGAAATCAGAGGAAAGACAGCTGGAAAGCTCATCATGCTGGCGGTTTACAGACTGTTTGCACTTCATTGTCTGCTGATCTCCGGTCTCACCAGTGTGCTTTACCTGTGAATGACTTCTTTTTTTCTTTACCATTTCTTTTCCACAATGTTGATGTTTCCAAGGTGACCTGAGCACCATCACTCAGCAAGCGTTGTGGCATGGGTGTGAATAAGGAAGTGGCACATAGACTTAGCGAATGTATTCTGTTATCAGGAAGGCTCAAAAAACGTTCATGAATCTGACTGACACACTACAGAACTGCTGTGGCTTGTGCACTTATAGACAGTCAATACACTTTTTTTTTTTACTCTTTGAACAGTGTGTTTAGATTTTCCATGTTTTTGCCATCTTTTGACTTTTTCCTAAAGCCAGCAATTCTGACACCTGCAGCCATATAAGGGGATTTCAGACACCATCTGTGACCCACCTGGCCCTTGAATCAGCAACCCTCCAACCCATGTCTTGGGTTGGAGTAGCAAACCACGAAACCACATCTGGGCTTCATCTGATCATCTGAATCACTGACACTTGTCCGCACCCTTATTCCCAAGGTACAGCACATTCCAACAGATTGCTGTGCAAAGCGAGTCTCTAGACACAGACACCCAGAATGCATGGATTATGAAATAGTGCTTGTCTTTTATCACAATTTGTCATTACATAAATACAGACAAAAGTAGCAAAGTAGATTTATATTACAGATAGGTCAAGGAATCTACTCTCTTGATTCTTGGAACCTGTTATTTGACAAAATCCCCATAGGGATTGTGAGGTAGAGTGTAACAAAACTCATTAGCACTCGATAATCCAACGAAGGTGACGCAATGATAAGGCCTTATGGAAGAAGGATTGCATTCTGGTCACTAGGGGCAGTTGTTTCCCAAGCCAGGACTAAGACCACTGCATTTTTGTTCAAGTGCATCAGGTTTGCTCTCTGATTGATGATCAGTGTTTGGCATGGTGAGCTATAAAGGTGGATTTATTGTGTGTTCTGGGTAAAAACTTGCTAAGAAAGACAATGCCATAGGCGGAAGAAGAAGCATCTGAAGACTTTCTGAACATTCTACCAGGCTGCTGGATGAAGCATATAGTACAACCAGCAGTTGTGAACCAGCAGTCTTACAAACCACAATATTGTTCTCCAGTCTGTTAGAGGAACGGTTTTGAGGAAAGAGAGGCTGAGTCAACCCAGGAGAAAGACTGAGCTCACGCTAATGTAGCGTTCAGAGAGTCTGGGCAAGAATGTTCAGATGTGTCAAATGCTAGTATGGCTTATGCCAATTTATGGCTGCCCCTTTTTTGAACCCAGCACAAGTAAATGCCCTCTGAAGTTAACCATTTATAAATAAAAGCCCTGGCCCAAAACATAAAGGGCATACTTTTTAAAAAATGATATATATGTATCATAAAGGAGGAGGTAATCCTCTGTTGCACAGTTTCCATTTCTTTGACAGCAACTTGTTTGTATCGTTCCTCAGTGATGTTGGACTTGATGTGTGAAGTAGAAGAGGGCAATCAACAGACACATTTCCACTGGCACTGTGCAAACCAAGCATGGCACAGAGCTACTGGCAAGAAGGTGTCATGGGAGAAGCATTTCGAGCGCTAAAATCAGGCAATCCAGGTTTTTACCAGCCAGCAAGCTTCAAGGGAAAAGCCAGCCAAAGGTGGCCACAGGAAAGAGCTGTAAACCACACAGAAAAATTATTGCCTCGGCATTTAAGCCACTTTCTTGTACTGTTAATATATTTTTGTGTGCTGGGTTAGCAAAATAAATGGGCCACGCTGTGGTGTTTAGCTTTCTGTGGAATTTGACAGATGCAGTAATAGCCACAGGAGTGCCGGATGGTAGTCTAAGCATTCAATGGCTGACCTCACACACCTCTTCAAAGAGGGTGTACTAGTTCCAACACTCAGTACATACACTATATTACAAAAAGTATTCACTCGCCCAGCCAAATAATTGAATTCAGGTGTTCCAATCACTTCCATGGCCACAGGTGTATAAAAACAAACACTTGGGCGTTGTGCCAAGTGTAAAATTTGGTGGAGGGAGGTTATGGTGTGGGGTTGTTTTTCAGGAGTTGGGCTCGGCCCCTTAGTACCAATGAAAGGACAATTTCAAACTCCCAACTTTGTGAGAACAGTTTGGGCATGGCCTCTTCCTGTTCCAACATGACTGCGTACCAATGCACAAAGCAAGGTCCATAAAAACCTGGATGAGTGAGTTTGGTGTGGAAGAACTTGACTGGCCTGCACAGAGTCCTGACCTCAACCCGATAGAAGACCTTTGGGATGAATTAGAGTGGAGACTGCGAGTCAGGCCTTCTCGTCCAACATCAGTGTCTGACCTCACAAATGCACTTCTGAAAGAATGGTCAAAAATTTCCATAAACACACTCCTAAACCTTGTGGAAAGCCTTCCCAGAAGAGTTGAAGCTGTTATAGCTGTAAAGGGTGGGCCAACATCATATTAAAACCCTACTGATTAAGAATGGGATGTCACTCAAGTTCATATGTGTGTGTGAACACTTTTGGATATATTTTGTACACACAGGCAAACCTTCGTCAAAGTGAGTTGTAAAGTAATACTTACTTTTTTTTGTATTAAAAAAACATACAAAAAACCTATATCATAAACCTATCCTATGTACATCTTGTGGTTGGAGGCTTTGGTCACTTTCTTTGGGTTTGTCTTACGATGTAATTTCTGAAGCAGTTAGCACTGGTACCTCAGAGCTTCAGGGTTCTGGGTACAATTCTAATACTAGTACATTTACATTTATGGCATTTAGCAGACGCTCTTATCCAGAGCGACTTACAAGAGTGATCAGTTGTTGGAATATCCAAAGCTAGGGCTAGTAGACATGAATTCAAGCTACTCTGAGCTATGATGCTGCTAGAATTTAGCCATATACTACCTAATACAAATTACAAGTAAAACCAGTCCAAAACCCAAAGTATTCCCAAATTACATAAAACCAGTGAACCACCGACATAGCCAAGGTCTTCAGTTGGTGTTTGAAGACAGCAAGTGACCGCTGTCTGGACACTCAGGGGGAGTTCATTCCACCACCTTGATGCCAGGACAGAGAAAAGTCTAGATGGTTGCCTCCCATGTGTCCTGGATGATGGTGTGTCAATTCAAACCATTTTTGGCTTTTGTAGGCCAGCATCAAGGTTTTATATCTGATGCAAGCTGCTACAGAAAGCCCGTAAAAGGTGTGCAGTAACAGAGTGACATGGCTGAACTTGGGAAGGTTGAATACATATACAGGCTGCAGCATTCTGGATCAGTTGCAGGGTCCTGATGGCATGCATAGGAAGGCCAGCCAGGGGGGAGTTGCAGTAGTCAAGTCTTGAGATGACACGAGACTGAACAAGTACCTGGATAGCCTCCCTTGAGAGAAATGGTTGAATTCTCTGAATGTTGTAAAGGAGAAATCTGCACAACCGGGTCAGGTTAGCAACATGAGCCGCAAAAGAGAGCTGAGCATCTAAAACTACTCCAAGGCTACATGCTTCTGAAGATGGAGTTATCATGAAGTTATCAAAGGAAATTGAGAATCACAAAGAAGACCTGCAGCTCCTGGGATGTGAAGCTGCTCCGTCTTGCTTGGATTAAGCTTGGGGTGGTGGGCTGCCATCAGGGGCGGAACTACGGGGGGGCAGGCGGGGCCGTTGCCCCAGGGCCCAGGGCCCTCTCTCGGCCGTGCGGGGCCCCCTCCGGTGCCACTGTGGGCCCCCCCTACTGTTACCGTGTATTTGATTAACATGTGACTTTCTGAAACTTGCACTGATGGTTTTATAAAAGCCACCCATGTATATGATCACTGCTAATTATTATCCTTATATATCTCTTAATTGTGCTATACAGCCTTATCATGGTGTGAGAGTTTTAAATTAAAAAAAAAAATCTTTGAAATCCCTAAACAAACGTAAAATATAATGAATAGTAATGTTTCGAGGTTAAACGAAGCTGTTCATTTTGTATTTAATTGGTTTCTATTTAAGAAACTTGCTAAAAACTGCAATGCATGATGGGGTAGATCTAAAGGCCGCCTAACATCTTCATCCACCTGATGACGTACAAGACAAGGGAAAAATAAAGAGGCAAACATTACACATTCAAGAGGTAAGAGCCTGTCTGATTTACTAAGACAATTCACCGTGTTTTTTGCAAAAAAAAAGTTGATTAGATGGGCAGGCAGCTGGCGGTGGAATATTGGTCTCCAGCACGTTGTTTTGGACGTAACCTATTGAAACAAATCTCGTCCTGTCTGAAACGGCATAGAAACATTTGTTGACCAGGGACCGTCGAATTCTCTTGTTAATTAATTAATTTATTTTTTGTATTGTTGCACCTGCACTTTTAAACTTACATGTGCTCTTCTGCCAGACATGCTGAGATCTGACCCAAAACCTGAGTATCAGAATGAGGAAAAGAAAGGATGAGCTGAGTATCATCACCATAACAGTGGTAGGAGAAGCCATGTGAGAGAGTGTAGAGTGAAAATAGAAAAGGACCCAGCACTAAGCCTTGTGGTACACCAGTGGAGAGTTTGCATGGAGTGGATATTGAGCCGGTCCATGTTACCTGGTAGGAGCGCCCTTCCAGGTAGGACTTGAATCACTTCCATTCAGACCCAGCAATGCCAAAGGATGGACAGAAGGATATCATGGTTGACTGCATCAAAGGCAGTGGAGAGGTCAAGAAGAATCAGGACTGTTGACAACCCAGCTGACCTGGCGGCATGGAGCTTCTCTGTCACTACAATGAGTGCAGTTTCAGTGGAGTGTGCCGGTTTGAAGCCAGGCTGCTTTGGGTCCTGAAGTTGGTTCTAGGAGAGAAAGAGAGACTGCTGATTGTAGATAGCACATTCTAGTAGGTGTGATAGTGTACCTACCTGTGCTCAGTTTTCCAGATCTGATCCCGATAGGCTCTAGATCTACTGTAACCATGATAAAAATGTTGCTAGGGATGAAAAAATGCCATCCCATTAGCTTATTCTTCTTTAACCACAGGAATTAGTACAGCATCCCAGCTAGCCCACCCTATGATTTGAGGATCATTTTGTAAGTAAGAACAACATACCTCAGTGCAACAGTATTTGTTTCCTTTATAATTTTATTACCACTGAGAGAAGTGCCTTGATAGCACTTTGCTCAAGGGTTCAGATAATGCCCAGCGGTCTTATTAAAAGGTCACTGCAACTTCTCAGAGGTCATAGATCATCTTAAAAGTCAGACCTCTTTCATTTGCTCTCATTGTAGGTTAGAATAGTGTGCAGTGTTTACATACTCTGATTTTGACGTGATGTAATACCAGATCCAGTTACTACACACAACCATTTCAGACACACTAATCTTTTATAGTGAGATTTAGGATTGTACACAGTATGACACAACATCTGCTCTCAGAGTGTTTGTGTCTCATTAGCTGGTTAATGACAACAGGGCAAAGGCTAATTACAGAATCATATTGCGGTCTGTATGCAGCCTAGCTGGATCTAAGCCTTATTATATTTCAGAACAGATTACTGCTCCTTGCAACCCCTGACAGACCATAGCATGCTTAATTATCAGCCAAAATAACCAATGACAGTTTTGTTGTTGTTGTTTTTTTAACCCCACTTTTTCACAATTGGATCAGTTGCTGATTCTCTCCCACAAGCTAGCACTTCACTAGTATATGATCACTATCCATCAGAGAGGCTGAACGCACATGCCACCATATCTTTTTGATTGCTACATCATTGGGCACCTTAACACACATAGCGCTACTCTACTCTCTTCTACACGTGAGCTCACAGACACCCACAATTATCTAGTGTTGCTCTGATTGAAAATAGAAAGAGTAATGCCATCCCTCCCACCCATCCAGAGAGCATGGCCAATTTCAAGTAGCCCTCACTGCCAAAACCAAAGGTTCAGGGGTTGGAGTCCAACCTGATCCAGCTCCTCATACATGGGTGTAATTAAACCAAAAGTCCATGGGGTGGAGACAGCTCAGTGAGTTTCAGGCTGGGCGTGTGCTCGGGGTATAGGTGGGATGGATCAGGTCCAGTTTGACCCCCTGGACTTTTGATTTCCACAGGAAGGACTATCTTGCCAATTTTATTGACATTCACACTTATGATCTCCCCCATGAATCCTTAGGCTTAATAATTTTCTCTTGCCCCAGCACGGTTTGAATTAACATTATTGTTCCATGTTTCATAATATAATTTATCACAATATATGAGGTAAAGATGGCTCTAGGTTGAAAAACATGAAGTCAAGCATAACCATGTTATGTTTTTTTTAGATTATTCCATTCAGTATTCCTTTCATATTCAAAAAAACAAATAATGTTTTCTCACATTCATTAAGTATTTATTATATAAGTTATTTGCAGGTGCAATTCTGAAGAATAGCGCTTGGTATAACACTATGCACAATTGGAATTAACTGTAGAGCTATTAATCAATAATATGTAACAAACAGAAATGACATTTCACATCGTGTTTGACGTAGTAGTTAATTTACCCTATGTCATGATGACACAAGAAATGTTAGGGAAAAATAGATTATTTAGATAGTGATGTGACTTTTACTATGACAACAGAGGTGGGATTAGGGCAGGCAAAATATTGTTTATACCTGCAGGTAAAGGTGAAGGTTGGATTCGCACAGTGACATCTCTACTCAAGCATACATTAACAGATCCTTTTAACCTAAAAATAAGCATTTGTATTGAGTTGGAGATTAGAGAGAATTGTTGTGCCAGTGGTATGTGTGCTTTAAATACAAACCCTATTTCCCAAAAAGTTGGGACACTTTCTAAAAACTTTCAATGAAAACTGATGTCTGTAATTTGTTAATTCACTTGAACCTTTATTTACTACAGTTCATAATATCATGAAAAGATTCAAGGATTCAGCGGAAATCTTGGTGTGTAAAGGCCAAGGGGGGAAACTGCTGCTGAATGTGTGTGACAGTCAAACCCTCAGGTGGAATTGTTCGAGAAACCGTCATGCTACCATGATGGACATAGCAATATGGGTTCAGGAGTACTGCGGAAAATCATTCTCATTTAGCACAGTCCACCACCGCATCAAGGAATGCAACCTGAAACTGTATTATGCAAAGAGGAAGCCATATGCTAATTTTGCACAGAAACACCAGCAAGTTCTCTGGGTCCAAAGTCATCTGAGATAGACCGAAAGACAGTAGAAACATATTCTGTTGTCAGACGAGTCCACTTCTCAGCTTGTTTTTGGTAAAAACTGATGTCGGATTCTATGTGCCAAATATGAAAAAGACCATCCAGACTGTTACTAATGAAAAGTACAATAATCAACATCTGTGTTGGCATGGGGGTGCATCAGCACCCACGGCATATATCTGAAGATACCATGGATGTGGAGGCTCATACTGGTATTTTGGAGAGACATATGCTGCCATCAAGATGACATCTTTTCCCAGGACAAGGTCATACCTCATTCTACATGAGTTCTAACAGTGTGGCTTTGTAGATATAGAGTGTGTGTGCTTGACAGGACTGCCTGCAGTCCAGATCTGTCTCCTATTGAAAATGTATCATGCATCATGAAGAGGAGAATCAGACAACAGTGACCAGGCCGTAAAGCAGCTCAAGTCTTGTATACAGCAAGAATGGGCAAAAATTCCACTTGCAAAACTGCAACAATTAGTATCTTCAATTCCAGACGATTAAAAAGTACATTTAAAAGAAAAGGTCATGTGACCCAGGGGTAAAAATGCCTCTGTCCCAACTTTTTTTGAGTGTGTTGCATCCATCAATTTCAAAATTTTTTATTATATTTAGAATTAATAAATAGAATTAAGTTCATTTTCAGTTAGAAAACACTGAAAATCTTTTCTTTGTCCTTTTATCTGTTAAATAAAGTGTCAACTGAATTAACAAATGACAGATTTCTGTTTTTATTGCATTTTTAAAAAGTGTTTCAACTTTTTTGGAAATGGGGTTTGTACAAATAAAAGAGAAAACACAAGCTTCAGCTCTGACAAGAACTTAGTTGCACTGTATTTTCCACACAAAAGTAATAGCCAAGAAAAATAGTGCATGAGCAGCTCCACTTCAAAGATGGCAAGGCATTGTGTGATCTTGTGCAAACATCCTCGGCCAAAGCAGACAGCGCAGACTCTGGGCTCTGCACAGCTGCTCGTGCTGCATTTGCATAAGAACTTTCCAGTTGAGGTGGTTTCTTGAAATTTCTCAGCCTCTCCCCTTTTACAAGGTCCTTTAAAGTTTCCAGACAGAATTATTAAAGAGAAAAAAACAAGGTGGCTAGGGTCTCATTAGGGCCTGATGAAAGTGCCAGTGATCAGGTCTGCAGGTTCTAGCTATTGTTTCACTGAATGACTCGCCAGTCACCTCCATGTCTGGCACAGTGTTCAGAGATTAATTCAGATGGGCATGAGTTCACCAGGCTGCCATGTCACTTTAGGCAATGCACACTCGTTCTCTCATAAAATCGCATGCTGCTTGTTAAAGGCCTTTCATGTTCGTGTTCCTGCCACCACGCTCTAGATATATCATATTAAATACAAATTCACCTCTCCTCTGCTATTGTAATGCCTAGCTTCACTCTTCAGCATAACAGAGTAAGTGTTGGCTTTCTGAGAGAATAAAGCTGAAATGCTTCTGTCTGACTTGTTTTTCTAACCATGATCTGTAATGATGCAATATAATTGAGTGTTAGTGTCAATAACTGTGACCCAAATCAAATTCAAAGGTGCTACAATTTATATGAACCACTAGAATAACAATTTAGAGACAATTTCCAGTCCATGACTGTCCAAAAGAGTGCGTCTGTTGAAAAATACTGGAAGCCTGCTCAAATAATACCAAAAGGAAGGATGACTACGCCTGTTTGGGATCTGATAAACCTCCATATCATCTTTTTTCCAAAGTCAGTGTTGTGTAACAAAGTGGAGCAGGAAAGACTGTCATTCAAGGAGCATTCCCATGAACACAGTTAAATCTCACTTACTCACATCCTTCCCAGTAAGGGTGACCCGAGTTCTGTTAGTATGCATGATTTTTATACTAACTAACTAACTGCTTTATACTAACTAACTGCTTAGTGATTTGTGTTATGGTATCTGCAGTCTGACTGTGTGGTAAAAAGTAGCAAAGAGGTGTTCTCCTGCTGAACTTGGTACATGGAACGCTGAGGCTATCATGCACTTGTCCTTTTGGCTCCTAATATAAGGCAGAACTAATTATCATGAGAATTCTGTGGATGATTAATGATATTGATTCAATTTTCCAATCCATGTTTTTCAGCCTGTTCAAAATGTTTTCATCAGCATTGTCACGGCCAATTAGACTGATTGTTCGCTGCTGGCATCAAAGGCTGACTCGAAGAATGAGAATAAATCTTGCATTTGAACTTACATACTTGGAAGAACTGAAAAACAAGTTTGATGCCTTATTACCTCCTTTTGTAAGTTATCTATTCAAACAGTGTCTTAACATCAGCTTGTTGAAATGGATAAAAGCTTGTTGCTAACAATCACAATAAGGTAACAAAAAGTACAACAAAAAGTACGATGAAAGAAGATGTCAGTATGTAAAAAGTGTGCATAGATTCCAGGCCAGTAGAAAAGGTCAAAGCAGGATCTGCAAAAGTACAATTAGAGCTGCAATTTAATTTACTGCTGTCTGTGTATCTGATGCCTGTTGGTAGATAGATAGATCGTAGAATTGGCATTTAAGGTTTGTTCTTTTTATTTAAGGTAGTGGTGGAAAATACAGAGTTTGTTTGACTTCTAGTTACTAATCTGGTTATGAAAGTGTTAATGGTACTAAAGGTAAATGAAAGACAGATGACAAAAAACAGCTATATTTGGAAGAAGATAATTCATTTTTATTAATATCCATATAACCAGTGTAAAACTAGGATTGTGCATTGTGAGAATTAATCTAGTCGTGGATAAGGAATGTATCAGAACATTCAGCTTAATAGACCAGCTTCTCATTGGCCCTTATTCATCAAAGTTGCTCTATATCAAAGTGATGGGTTCATAGCATGCACTGATGGTGCCCTGCATTAGACAGCACTCATATACACTGAAGTACCAGGAAAAACTGGAGCCTATGCAAAATGATAGTAACTCCACTTACAGGGGTTGGACAATGAAACTGAAACACCTGGTTTTAAACCACAATAATTTATTAGTATGGTGTAGGGCCTCCTCTTTTCCAATACAGCGTCAATTCGTCTTGGGAATGACATATACAAGTCCTGCACAGTGGTCAGAGTGACCTGAACATCACTTTCAGACAGCTTCCTCTTGCGTCCACAGTTAATCCTGTTGGATGTGGTTTGTCCTTCTTGGTGGTATGCTG
>JAOVVH010000059.1:2125794-2146639 GCA_028566435.1 Scorpiodoras heckelii | reverse complement strand
AAGGAGGCCCTACACCATACTAATAAATTATTGTGGTCTAAAACCAGGTGTTTCAGTTTCATTGTCCAACCCCTGTACATCTACAAGAACAAGTCATTTTATTTTTATGAACATTGCAGTTCAGTTTTGGCCAATTCCTCTTCGTGAATCATCTCCAATTCCCTCAAGGTTACAAGGGTCCCTCTGATTGACTCATTTTCATAATCCTCCATATATTTTCAAGGGGGCTCAAGTCAAGAGATTCTGTCAATGAGGTTAAATTCTCCTCTAATATGTCCCGGTACATCAATCTGTTCATGTTTGCTATGATGGCTTGTAATTGGCGTGTTACAGGCCCATAACATGATGCTCCCATTTCCATACTTCACTGTGTTTATGGTGGTCTTGGGATAGTACGTGCAACCCTTCTTTCTACAATCATGATTAGCTGAATTATTGCCAAAGATATCTATTTATGTTTCATTTGACCAGAGTATATTGTTCCAAAAGAGTTGGAATTTCTGATTTTGTCTAAATGCTTGTAGATGGACAGTGCTTCTCTTTAAGCAGCGGGGTCTTGTGTGGGCTTTATTGTGGAGATGTGATCAGTGATGATAATGGTGCAGTTGAGTGTATATTGTTAACAACATTTTCAGCTGCAGTCATATGTTCCTCGGTTGATAGTTTTTTTTTATTCACTGCAGTGTCAACATTTTTGGTAGAAATGCTGGGTTTGACCACAGCATGCCATGTTTCAATCCTTGTAGTTTATTCAGATACTGCATGCCAACCAATAAGGCATATGATTGGTTACTCAACTAGCCGTACTGATGGCCAGTAAAACAAAAAGCTGTCTCAAGGTAAAGCCACATCTGTGGTTTGATGGTTAGTATGCAAGGAAGGCCACTAATGTCAACAGCTGGCAGAGCCTCTGTCTGGTCAACACACTCTAGCTCAAAGCCTGTCTATGAAACACAATGTGCAGTGATCTGTGGGTTTGCAAACAGACTGATTCCTGCTTTGCCATAGATATTCAAAATGAACTACCACCTTCTTGTAGATTTGCAAACCCCCATGTATAGTTTGACCACAAGAGAGCACATCCAGTGTTTAATTGCATCGGCTGTCAGTAGGTGCACAGCTCTCAGAAACAGGAGGTATGGAAAACTTGCTTCCAAAGCTTGTACACCTAACATGGTGTTCATAATAAGCATTGGTACATGTGATCATTTTAGGAGTTCCTGAAAATGTTGCAGTACTAGCTGTGAAATTGTAAAACAATACTCTGTGGATAGTGTCCTCAAGGCCAAGTTTCAATGCTCTGACTGCTAAGGGCAGAACCATCATCAGCCATCATCACACATCATCAGGGATTTTAGAACTGATGCCAGGCTTGCCTGATGGTTTAGATAAGTCATGCTTTAGAGGCTTGATCAGACCCTGATTTGGCACAAAACTGCCTGTGTGATCATGAATGCTGCACTAATGTATTCCCTGCTGCTTTCCATGTAGCTCCTTCCATCCACTGCTGCATGAGGCCCAACTCCATGGGAATAACCTGCCAATGTAGACAAGGACCTGAAGGCAATCTTTTGGATCAAATGTTTTGCTCTCAGACAGAGCAAGGTGATAATTTAACATTTCCTGTGCACCAAAGAACTGTCTATGTGCCAATGGCGTCTGATTTCATTTGAGCCAAGCAAACTTGTCACCTCATTTGCATTAACAGACCCAGTGATGTACTGCACCCTGTTTGCAATGGCTCACATAGTGTGAAGTGATGTCTATAAGATCTCTGGGCCCATTGCATCTCTCATTATGGACATTTTTTCCTTAAGTGCTCATCAATGAAATCTATACATTAAATGCACAAGGCCAACCATGTTGAATGAGGATCCAACTTTTTGCAAAATTCGGCCAGCTGCTTAAGTGCTCCTGATGTAATTCTGCTGCTGTGTGAATTTGTGTATTGATTGTATCCATTGATTGCGTCCAACTTCAATGGGGTTAGCAGAACAAACAACTGGCTGAAATATATAAAAAAAAAAGGTTGTGAATGTTGGCAAAATTTCAACAGTTCACATAAGCCGTAATTGTGCAACATCCACACTGCTGCAGGCAAGCGTAAACTATAAGCCAGTGTGCCTTGTTCAGTAACATAGTCAACTGTGGCAAAATTAGTAACAAGTCAAATATTAGAAGTACCATCACCTATGGTGCACCTTAATGCATTGTCTCTGTCATTGCACCTTTTAACAATAACCATAGCAATGAGAAGCACGCTCTGAGAGCAGACGTCTGCCAAGGATAATAGTTAAGTCTTATTTATGACAGGTTCAAACTCAGTTCACAATAGGATCATGCATTCATTACACACCTAGTTCATTTTTTCCCCCAATTATGCAAAAATAATATGTGCATCCACGCTGTAACTTAGATCCACTCCAAAATTTAATAGGTTCTTCTGTGGTCCACATTACACCCTTCCTCCAAGTTTTATGACAATCAGCCTATCGTTTTTCTGTAATCCTGCTGAAAGCAACCCGACAAACAAACTGCACCAAAAACATAAACTCCATGGCGGAGGTAAAAATCTAATGACTAGAGCACTATGCTCATCAGCTTGAATCAACTTCCTCAAGTTCTCAAAAAGAAATAATGGGCAAAAAGAAGACATCACATAACAGGAGCCTTTTTTAGGTTGCTTACAAGAGATAACAAGGTGACAAAGTGATGACTTTGATAATCACAAGGAAATGAACAAACATTAGGAAATAAACGAACAATTAGTTCTGAATGAAACCATCCTTGCAGTGGAATGGAATAGAAAATAGTTCAATTTTCTAAGGATTTCGCATTCCTTCATACTTCATTCTGTACACTAAAACCTCTGCTCGATTTTACAGTCCTTTGATGAATAAGGATCATTGACCCTAAACTGCAGCAATGCAAGAATTAGCAAATCCTTCAGCCTGAACATTTTTATTTTTATTTTAATCTGTTTCCTGCATGTACAGGGTATGGACGCAACACTTATTTCCAGCAGTAGCCTACTACAATGTCCCAGTGGAAAAGATGTTGCAGCCCCTGCATTAAAGCTGTTAGTTCTTTACACAGCTACAACCATGGTGGTGACGTGCGGAAGATGGAAGTAAGAGTACTATAACAGCAAATACTACGTAGATGGACAAAGGGTTTACATCAAATTGCACTTGCTGCATGCACCATTTCTGGAGAATACTTTTAAGACCAAGTACCCATTTTTGTCTCCCATGTATATCCACACAGGCTTTATCGATTCTGTAATGACATTTGTGTTCATTTCATCTCCACAGGGTGCTCCACCCTAACTAGAACCAGATGAGTTGTAGCATGTCATACTTGGAGGAGAACCAATCACACATGACAGAACTGGGTGGGTATTTCTATATTTCTGATAAAAATGGGAGAGAAAAGCAAGAAAGCCTTTCTAAAGGGACGTTCAAGGTTTTTTTCTTTTTTTCGTTCCTTCAGCACGAGGCCTGCAGCACAGCTGTTTTTTGAATTGAAAAGACTCTCTGCTAGTAATGGAGTGCTAGGCAGTATGAAGGCCTGACTCCTGCGAGATCCATTTCATACTTTTGGGGGTTATCATTGAGTACGGGTGGAGGGCCACACACACGCCCACACACACACCCGTATGTATATGGAGAAACCCAGAACTGCGAATGAGTGCCAGAGCACCTATTTTTATCGCAGTGGGAACTTCTTGTTTTTAATCACAAAATAAAAATTCGAAAAAAAAAGACAGAATTTTATAATAACTTTATACTATTCATTCTATTTCAGTGCCAAGGAGACTTGTCTTTCATGCTTACATTTTTAAAATGTAAGCCACGAAAACTGTATGCCGATAGCACATTTCATGTGAGATATAAAAGAATGACTTATTCTGTGAAGGAAGGAAGGAAGGAAGGAAGAGAGAATAAAATGATAAATTAAAATTTTACATTAGAATTGTAAAAAGACCAACTTCAGTGATCTTTCTACATTTTGTCTATGACTGTATAGCTGTCAAAAAACTTCTAATTGCTTGATTGACCTCACGTAAAGTCCAGATACTCAATAAATTGCGTGGCAAACAATAAAATCTAGTATATTTGTATACACTACAAAGCCAAATTAGATTCCTGCTGCTTGACTGAGAAACCTGGCAACTTCAAAAAGCTCAGGAGAAACACAGTCTCTAGAAACCATGTGGCAGCAATTTCTCTGACACCACAACATGTAAAGTGTTGGCTATGAGCAGCAAAGCACTTTGAGGAGCTGCCTGTGGCTGACCTACAATCTGAGTTCCTGAGGTCGTTTGACTATGATTTCTCTCATCTTGCTCTCTCTGTTACAATGCCCTACATGTCTTGCATAATCTTGGCCTCATTCTATATGAAACCCAGGCAAATGAAAGGAAGGGCATTTGCTTGAATTTTACAGCAAGCCCCAACTGCTCCATTATAGCACTGCTTTCTCTGAACCAGGAGCAAGAGAGAGAGAGAGAGAGAGAGAGAGAGAGAGAGAGAGAGAGAGAGAGAGAGAGAGAGTCCATTCTTAAATCCACTTGTTTAACTTTATGTTTCCCACAGAGGCTACAGACCACAGAAAGTGCTAGACTACTCTCATCAACAGTCAAGGCTCCAGCTCACAATCAATCCAAGCTGCAAACACACACCTGTTTTCCATGTTTGCCAGATATATTATGAAGCTGTTCTTTGCCCTGAAATCTCTTTAAGGTATGGAACAGTGGTATTTAAACCCACTCATGATTTTACGGAGCAACAAGTGAAAGAGTGTTGTTCTAGCTGTGGTTTTGTGTTCACCACAAGTCCAGCCACCAGCTAATCCCTTTTGAAAGCCCACTTTCAATAAAGTGCACCCATGCTTTTAACACTGGTCCGCTAACCAACCAACGATTCTCCATTTGAAGAGTTATTGCTGTGGTTTTCATTACAAAACCTATACTAAAGGGATTCGCTGGCTGCACTATTTAATGTACATTACTATACTCTATGCTACATACATCATGCCCATTTCTGTTTTAAAGCTCAATACAGACCGAAAGGGAAAAAAAACACCAGGCTTGTAAATTATGTTCTCTCAATCTGTGCAAAATCTGAAGAAATTTTATCACAGAATGGGGGGAGTGTAAAACACATGTGCACTGAAAAGTGTGATTGCTTCTAAAACTAGAAACATGTGATTGCATGAGTTATATGTTGTTAGCTGATCAGTAAATGCTTTATCATTGTCAGTGTTGTGGTTGATCCAGAGTCAATCCCAGGAAGAATACACCCTGAATGGGATGCCAGTCTTTCTCAAGTGCACGCACGTTCATACCTATGGGAAATTTACATGGAAAGACATGGAGAGACATGGAGATAACATGTACAGAAACTCGAACCTGGAGAACCTAGAGCTGTGAGGCAGCAACACTACTCACTGCACCACCATCAAAACCCACCATATTGAAATTTAATTATATTATTCCATTTGCCATAAAAAGTGACTTCAGCTTTATTTTTTTGTCAATGGTACCAATATTTGGATCAACACACTGTAATGTTCTACACAGAACCCTGAGGGTTTTTCCATGAAAGAAAGCCAAAGAACTACTAATGTTTCTAAAAGTGTTAAAATTTTAATAGCCCAACATCAGAACAATATATTGTTTAACTTGCTTCCTCTTACCTCAAGACAAGAGGTGCTTACATTTGACAACCTTTGGCCTAAGCCAATATGTATTCCCATTGGCAGTTACAGTAACAGAAGAAAGGCTTGGCATCCCAAGAAATATCGGTCAATGGAGGTTTTGGATTTACGGCTCCACTTGATCAAATGCTTACCAGTGCACTCACTGGTTTTGATTTGTTGGATTCTATACAGCCACAATTCAGTAGAAACACCACCAGATTTTTCCTGGTGTACAAGTATCTGAGTTAGGTTCAATGCCCAGGATTAAATCAGATATCAGAATCAGGAAGTGTGGAAAAGAAAGCAGCAATTAAACCTGGCTCCATGGGGCCCCCTAAACGGGCCACAAAGACATCAAGCATCATTTGGGTGGATGGTGACCTTCTATCCACTCCTACGCCGTTCCACAACCAGCCTGTCAGTCCTGGCACAGGTTCGGCATGTGCAATCACTGTGTTTGCGCTCCAAATTGTAGTCGAGCGTCAGATATAAAGAGCCCGCGAGACCCATTCGCTTTAGCAGGCAATGTCCGCTCCGCCAGTGCGTCACATGCTCCATGCCGACACTTTCTTTTCTTTCCTTCGTTTTTTTTTTTTTTATTATTATTTTTTCCCTTACAAGTGCTTTGACCTTTGGAGATTTTTCACAATTGTTCCTTTCCCCTTCTTCTTCTTCGTTTCTTTTTTCCATTTGCTTTTTTCCTGCCCTCTCCCTTCAGTTGTTATTATGCCGTTCTTGTTTTGTTTTGCTGTTTCTCTTTGGCGATTTCTATGGTGACAGTGTGCTTCCCAGGAACAATGAAAGCCTGGGGGATTAAGAAGTGCGAACAGTCATGACTTTTTAGAAATAGGTAGGAGACAGAGGAGCACTGAATGGGATCAGCAGATGTGATGGGAATGGCAGAATTTTGATCATTTTGGAGAAACAAAAGGCAAAAAAAGGCATTATGGTGGAAGGACAAAAGATCAAGACAGTTTTGTCTCGTCTGCACCAAGTATGAGATCATCTTCTGTGATATTGCTTCACTTTATAATTTACACAAAACTAAAAAGAATTGCTGTTATGCAGTAAGAACCAATTATATTCAACATAATCAAAGCATTCCAACTATTACCGACATCTGTGAATTCGGAGCGCTCCTTTCCCAAACCTATTCTGTCTCTGAGTCCAAGAGTTCATTCCACCTAATTTCAGCTCTAGCTCTTAATTCAGAGTAATGGGAGACAAATATCATGCTTTGAATTTCTTGGCAGTGATACTTCTAGCATTAGCAGACCACTAGAAACCAATAAAGATGTTTTTTTCTGTGTCATAGCACAGGGTGGGTTATCATTAGCGTGTTCATCTTCATCAGAGCAGATTTCCAAGGGAGAGCACTTCTCACTTCACAAACGTGCTTCACGCCTAGTTAAACACACACATACATATATATGCACATATGTACGTACACACACACACACACACACGCATACACACACACAGCCTTTCCCCAGGCCCACTCCAGCTACCCTACAAGCACAGTTAGGTTGAATGCGTTACCATGTGTTTCTCTCTCTCTCTCCCTCTCTCTCTCTCTCTCTCTCTCTCTCAGCCTTTCACTCTGGTCTCAGGGTGCATGCTTGGTAACACACAGTGCAGGTGTGTGTGATGAGACAAAGGCATCTGTCCAAGAAAGAATAAAAACAGAGTTAAGCTGTTATACTTATTACACAGTCCTTGGAGAGCACAGCCAATGTCTATGGTCTTAAGTTGAAGTAGTTGGAGAGTCCTCAGACAAAGTTATTTCTCATTTACTACAGACCCCTCTGCTTAGGAAGCCCTTTGTAAGATGGAAGGCTATTCACTTATTGGAACATTTCCATACCAAAGAGTTGAGTCAATAGAGCTCCATTCCCTGGTGCTGTCAACAAAGCAGCATATCAACACCCATATGATGGTTGGGACTGTGCAGGGATTATTGGTTTAAGTGTAGAGCCATGTCAGTCTTGAAGCACATGCTCTTCATGACACTGACAGCACAAGTGTTTCATGGTAACTGAGAGAAATATTTTGCCTCCCTCACAGCCATCACCTGTCAGTTTATACAATGGGGTTAAGAGAACACTTCTGCATGGGCAGGACACATCGAAAGCTAAGGAGACAGCAAACACAGGGTAAGCAAGGAAGCAAGAACATAGCACCCAGTATCCTAGAGGAAGCACCAAATTCTCAGTTTTCATGCTTCGTCGTCCGTTCTTTTCATACATCTGTGCGCACTGAATGAATTTTGTCCTTCAGATTTCATGTCATCTCATGACAACTAGTAAATTCTTACTGTTCCTATACCACACTTGGGACATGTCTATATTGTAGACTTGTGAGTTGATATTGTGAGTTGAGGCCAAACACCCCACTATTTTGGAGAATTTTGGTGAATCTTTCTCTGCTTTTGTTTGGAGTTCTTATCACCAGAAAATCACTCGCTGCTGCTGAGGATAGTCCTACATGGACAGCCTAAAGATCACCATGAAGGACAGCTTAAAAAGATACACTTAGAAACCATGAATTTGGCTTTGCAGCTGATATAAGCAGCCTTCCTATGAAGGCTAGGACTAATTGCCATGGACAGTTTTGCACTCTATCCGTCAAATCTCCATCGGTAAACAGTTTATAACTTCAACAAAGTAGACTTCATGTTAAAACTTTAATGAATTCACTGGTTACAATTTTACTATATAGCACTCAGTTATTGAAGGGATTATATATTATTGCACTATTCAGTGTCACCCAAATGAGGATGGGTTCCCCATTGAGTCTGGTTCCTCTCAAGTTTTCTTCTTCCTAACATCTACGGGAGTTTTTCCTTGCCAACATCGACCCTGGCTAACTCATTAGGGATAAAATTTAGGGATAAAATTTATATAAGTTACAAGTTATGTCTGGATTTTATGTCTTGGTAAAACTGCACTGGAACAATGTCCACTGTTAAAAGCACTTTAGAAATAAAATTAAGTTGAATTGAATTGGAGCCCACACCGTCCAACATTTTAAGCCTAAATGACCAAATTTCTTAAAAATTTTACTACCCGCAAAACATAGACCTAACTAGACGTACTGCATAGTGGTGCAGAGTATGAACGCCGTATAAAGTGAGACAAAGAACAAGAATGAATTGAAATAGGCATACCAAATTGCAAAATTGTTGCTTAAGCACTTCTTGAGATATTGACTTGTGTCAGCTGTGGCGCTCGCTATGGACAAAATTTCCACAATATTTGACGTGCATCTAAAGGGTGCATGCAGGGTGTGAATTTTTTTGAAGTTTGAGCCTTTACATCAAAATATATTGGGTAGTGAAGTGGCAGATTTTTGCTTTGCACATTATTCACTAGGTGGCATTACTCCACAAATGAATAATAATGAGCTAGGGTAATGTGCATGCCTAAAAAGTTAATACTTTTAGGTTTTCAAGCTATTGCCCAAAAAAAGTGTTTTGAGCCTACGCCAATTCAGGGGGTGCTAGCATGAAGGGCGCCGTACACCTAGGGAAACAAACCTTATATTCCATATCAGACATGTAGGGCTACAACCATAATGTGTAACTATATGATATATTCAACACAAAAAGGTTAGTAAAGGGAAAAGAAAAGAAAAAGAAGATGAAGAAAAACTTCACGATGAGAAGATGAAGAAAAAAATGGTATGACTGACAGGGCTGCGGCAGTCATAAATATACAGTATGGAGAGAAATATTACAATAACACATAACTGTAATTTAGTTTGTCCATCCATTCATCTAAGGATTATGAATACAACATATTAATCTCTTACGTGTTAAAAAAAAAAAATCCTTTAAGCATGTAATCATTCTCACAGCTTTCACTCTTTGAAGTCTGACTTGAATTTTCTCTGCAGAATAAGAAATAACAGGACAGTCAAAGCATGCCAAATGATCATGAGAGTTTTGAGCATTGCTCACTGTGAGGCTAGAGCTGTATATTGTCACTGAGACATGCTTACTGTAGACGAGTGGCAAGTCTGAAAAACGTCCTCCAGACAGTTTATTCTGTGTTTCAGTTTAAGGCAAAAAATGTGTTGGACCACCCTCGTCAACGCATCTGGATGCGAAGCTGGTAGTCCTGCCTCACAGCTGACCTATTTTCATGGCTGATGTTTAAAGTTTACTGAATAGCAAGTATCAGTTTTTCAATGTGAGTCTGCAATTTTTGCACAAAAAATTAATTATTAGAATTACTTAAATGCTCTAAATTCTGTATAAAATTAATTCATGAATTTGTGGCTCTAAACTACTCAGTGTTTTACCTTAATTCTTCTTAATTTTTCTTAAAAGTGGGGGCTTGGTTTTTGAACTTGATTTGCATACGCGTTCACAGAACTTTAAACCGATTTAGTTTTAAACATTACGGATGGGTGCTTTTCAATATTTCTTAATTTGCATCAGCTTTAAGGATATTGTATTATGATATGTTTTGAAAGATCAAGTCTTCTTGGTTCACCCTGTTAGCGTTTCTCAGTCAGATTTATGATGTGCATGCGCACACACACCTTTGTTTATTATTTATCTTGAGTTTTGTAAGTTCAGTGTTTTTGAAGGATAATGTGAGTGTATTTACTCATTGGTATGCTACTTTTGGTTTGAACTGTTAAAGTTGTTAATGTACTGATAATCTTTAGATGGTTTGGGGTTATTTTTCCCCCAGTGCTAAGATTTGTTAAGACGAACGAATGAGCACGATACTTGTGCCATGCAAGCACCCTCCGACATCCAATATGTGAAAATTCAATTCAATTTTACTTCTAAAGTGCTTTTAACAATGGACGTTTTCCCAAAACAGCTTTACAAAAACATAAAATCCCTTTAACTTTATCTTTTAAATTTTATCCCTATATATTATCCATAATGAGCAAGCCGGGGGCGACTGTGGCAAGGAAAAACTCCCTGAGATGTTAGGAGGAAGAAACCTTGAGAGGAACCAGACTCGAAAGGGAGCCCATCCTCATTTGGGTGACATCAGATAGTGCAATAATACATAATCCCTTCTATAACTGTATGCTATATAGTAAAAAAAATTGCAATTGTAACCAATAAAGTTTTAACATGAAGTCTACTTTGTTGAAGTTATAAACTGTTCCCTGATGGAGATTTGACCGATGAAGTACAAAACTATTCATGGCAATTAGTCCTAGCCATCATAGGAAGGCAGTTTATATCAGTTGCAAAGCCAAATTTATGGTTTCTTTTTTTTTAAAACAAAGCCACAGACATGAAAGACAAACCCACTGAACTTGAAATTGAGCTTCCTGAACTTTATTCATTCATGTTTAGTAACCACTTTTTTCCTGGTCAGGGTCACAGTGGATCCAGGGCTTGTCCTGGCATGAGGTGGAAATACACCCTGGATGAAATGCCAGGTCTTTGCACATGCACACTGCACACACCCAATCGCACACTCATTCACACCTCCACGGACATCTAGAGTAGCCAGTCCGGCCCTGTTCTTGTGTTGTATAAATCATGACCAGCATATCCTTAGATGTCCATTAGAGGCAGTACTGATGTAGGGCTAAAAGACCCTAGGGGCACATGTTCCATCAGATTTGATTTTAGATTTGGTTTTTGTTAGGTTATGTGCTTTTGGAGGCCTTTTCTTAGTGCCCTGATATAGTGATATATAGTCACAGCACAAGTTTTATGCGTGTCAGCCAAATCAAATATTCCGTATAATTATATTTTTTGGCCCTTCTAGACAACTGCTGTCCACCCCTGCTATATCTGTCTGATCTTTCCCCATCCATCTGCATTGTTTGCTTGGCCACGTAGCAACAGTCAGATCTGATGTGGAAGATTCCAGAAGGAACAGCAGTTGTGAATGGAGAGCTGATGGATAGATTGCTCTCATCTGTCTGAGCCCAATCTGGTGCACAGTTTTCCATGTCTCCTTCACTGATCACCAATCATACAGCTTGAGGGTCTTCTGAAAGGACTGGGCATTGCATGTTTACTCACCAGGAAGAAATGAGGTAGAGTACCCCAGTTCCAACATTTCAGAGCATCCACTAGCCACAGGGACAAGCCTTAGACACCTGACAACCCTGAAGAGTAGCCATGGGACTAGCCAGAAAGACATGGTCAGTGTTTATAATGTTTGTTTGTTGTAGTAGGGACATTAAATGTAGACTTGTGCATGGGACAAGTGCTGCTAACATCTGCTGGATTCAGGGTGATGTAGCTATCACTAGAAAATGAACTCAAAAGAACGACTGTATTATTGTAAGCTTTTAAAAAATGCCCACCAAAACATATTTTGTTTGTTAAAATCAAGATTTTACTGAATCGTACTGCCTCCACGAAGGAGGTTATGCTTTCTTTGCAGTTTGCTTGTTGGTTTGGGTGTTAAAAGGATTAGAAAACAGCTACAGGGCCGATTGTCATGAAACTTGGTAGAAAGGTGTAGCATGGGCCTAGGAAGAACCCTTTAAATCTTGGAGAAGGTCCAAGTTACAGTGAGGATGCACGACATTTTTTGCAAGATCAGTCAAAAATGAACTGGGTTCGTCAAGCATGCATGATCCCATTGTTAACTGAGTTTGTCACACGTGTGAACCCATCTTAGAAAAGACTTACCTATTGGCCGTGGCAGAGGTCTGTACTCTCTGAGTGCGCTATGTTTGTCTATGTCTATGTTTGCCCTGCTAGATTACCATCCATATTAGAGTAAAACGTCCCTCTTGCAAGTACAAAATTTGTTTGGTCTCATGAGTCCTGATAAACACCTCTACTTAGAAACCTAATTTAATGGCTATAGCAAATAATAACTGACCTTTATTTAACAACGCACCCTGTAGATGAGATATTTCACACTCAGTTTGCAGTAATTGACAGGTAAAACAAGCACGCACGTTTTATGGTGTTTAACAGCGTTGTGAAAGCTAAAACCCTCATTCCTTCAAAAAAAAATGGATTGTAATGACTTTCTCGTGGCTGTGCTACTAATACTCATGTGAGCATTGCAGAAAATTCATGTTTAATTTGTTCTGTCTGCTCTGTTTTCTTTGAATGATTTAGGGCCTTTGGGTATGGGCTGAAATTTCAAACACAAGTTCCTTTTTATTTGACAAGTTCAAAGTTAACTTTCAAGTCAGATATACTTTATATAAATACCAGCAAGTTCCCATGGCAACCTAACAGCAACACTGCATATTTTCCCAATTATCAGTCTATGTATTTTATTATATTGGGTCTAAAAGAATAATATTTCTAACAACCTGACCGTGACATCATAAAATCCTTTTATATCAACAGTTTTAAAAAATTAGCGTTCTCTCATCTTCCGTTTCTTTCCAATTCCAGTGTGCTCTGTGTTCAAAGTGGATCTTTTTTGCCATCAAAATCCACTAAAATCAGTCCCTGATGGAATTATTGGATTGTACATCAGAAAACTATCATTACCTTAACACATTGCCAGGAAAACTCCAGCTTATCATTCATCATGATGTGATTTTACAGTCGTGTTAAACCAGTGACATATTCAATTTCAGTTTTTTTATATAGCGCTTTTAACAATGGACATTGTCACAAAGCAGCTTTACAGAACTCTGGGTGTAGATTTAGATTTAGATCCTTAATGAGCAAGCCAGAGATGACAGTTGCAAGGAAAAACTGCTTGAGACATGAGAAAGAAACCTGAGAGGATCCAGACTCAAAAGCTCAGGAACCCATCCTCTTCTGGGTGACAATCTGCAGATTGTGTGTACGTATGCTATGATATGGAGCAGATTGTTACGGTTATGCTAGGGTAAAATGATTACAAAGTTGGCTGTGAGTTTTGGGAATTTTTTCCCCCTCTGGTCAAAATGCTATTTCAAGCTACTCGTGAAAGAAAATTTCGTAATGTGCTGCGCCTGTCTCCACAACACGGATTAACCTGACAGCTGCGAGTGGCAAGTCAGTACACATTCAAAGCTGTGCCGCCAAACAGCATACTGCATTAAGCAGCTAGCTAACTAAAACACAAGCTCTGGCTGAACGGAAAAGGCTTGTTCTGCTATGATCACTCAGAATACTTTTACTGGAAAGCCGCAGTGTGAGTTTGCTCACTCAGCTTCAAGACCGATGGTAGCAAGATCCAAGGATTAGTTTAAAGGTAGCTATCTAAAAGACAATGTGGAGAACAAAACTCTCAGGTCTGGCTGCTTCAGATTTGTGTATTTTTATTACCAGATCTTAGATTGCAAATGTCCGGCATCCTTTTTTTTTTGGATGTATTTGATGATTAACAATTATGTTTAGCAGTTCCACCAAGTTTCGAACTGATTCCAGTAGAGTGATGCAACATAACCTCTGGAATCTCACTGGTTCATTTATTCAGTCATCCTTTGATCTTCAGTAAATGTTTTATCCTGTTCATTTATGGCATTTGGCAGTCACCCTTATCCAGAGGGACTTACATTTATATCATTTATACAACTGCGCAGTTGAGGGTTAAGGGCCTTGCTCAAGGGCCCAACAGTGGCATCTTAGTGGTGCTGGGATTTGAACTCTTGACCTTCTGATCAGTAGTCGAATGCCCTCAGCTACCACTGCCACTGGTCAGTGTTGCAGGGGCTCCAAATCCTATACCACCATCCAAACCTGATGTATATTCATACCATTGAAATTATTTTTATAACTTCTATGGTGTTGGTTTATAACCATATGCACCACTGAACATGTTCCTGCATTGTACATTATTAATGTATTAGTTAGAGTTAACGTGAGGTATTTGAGAGATACATATTGCTTACTATATTACACTATTGTGCTAAATGTGAATTATTGTGCATTAAGAAAGTGTTGCCGTTTTAGAGATGTCCAGAGGTAAATTCAATAGAAAAATGTTTCAGTTTCAAGTCATTTGCTCTGTTAAAATGATTGCTTTGTCTTGGGAAGACTCTACAAGGGAGCGAGCTGTCCAAAGAAAACAAGACGGCTGAGAATAAAATGAGAAGTGTGACACGCCTCAGTATTTATAATGTGCACAGAGAAATATAATGTCACCCCATGAATTTTTATGGAGCATTGCTGGATGATTTCTTTTTACTAGCATTCCTTTTTATCAGATTTGTTCACAGGCTTTGATTCACTCTCAGAGCTGTAGGTGTAGATTTGGGCAATATGTCCCGACACATTTCTCAATGTTCCTACCAGCATTTGGACTTTCCACAGACTGTCAAACAGCCTCTTGTTGGTTAGAAGCTGGTTTAGTCATTACCCCCATCAACAAAGCAAACTGAGGAATGAATGGAGTGTAAGCAAGTGATTCAGAAATGGATTTGTTTCTGTTTTATGCTTTGTCTTTGACTTTTCAGAGGGTTACACGGAAACATTTCTTTCAGTGAAAGACACTTGCTTGGTATAAGCTTGGTATTAGTTTGGATCATGTACAGCTATTAGTATTGAGCCTATGGGCCTATTTTTGGAGAATTGTTACTATGTGTAGCTTCACTTTAAAGGTAGCTGTTTCTATGGCTCAACAGAAAGCTGTTTACCCCATTGTCAAGAGATAGTGAGTTTGAACCCAACAACCATTGACACAGCCATCTGTAGCCAAGGAAGCAAAATTGGCCATGTTCTCTGTGCTGGAGGAATGGCATACTCTCTGCGTAGTCAATAGCCTGACTAGCTTTTCCAACCACTTCATCTTGACTGATGTGAAAGCGATAAGTTGATAGTTATTTAAAATGCCAATCTCCACCATGAATGAAACCCAACACTCTCATCTAGACATAACCGCTCAGTAGATCATGTCATATCACTCGCTCTGGACTCAATGTTGACAAATCTGGTCAAACAAAGTGGAGATACTTTTTCTCCAAAAGGTTGTGGATACCTGACCATCACATCTATCCAGACATTGCTGTTAGACTAACCTCCACTCCTCTGGGTCTCCACAAACCTTTATACACATAGTGTATTTTCAATGGCATATTTCGCAGTGCACAAAGCTCATGCCTTGTTCTCATCCTCACCTCTGGAACATGCCTTTGTAGCATCACAGTCTGGCTAAATTACAACTTCTTATCTAAGCCAATAAGGATTGTCACTAGCAGGCATTAACTGACACCAGCTTTTCCTAACTCACCAGACTGACCCTTTCATGCAACTGCAAATTCTTATTTCACATATAGCCTCTTCTTTACTGCAATACACTATGTACATTTTGCACTATTATACTTTAAAATGACAACCTATGCATCTTATTTAGTGTTGTTTACAATCATCCTCATACCATTGTATCAGTCTTGTATTAAAATGCTTCTTTTTAACTTTTAACTCTTAATCAATTGCCACTATTCTTTCCATGTGCAATCTCTCCTACCTATCCATTGTAAAAATCTCATTGCCACTAGCCAATTGTGGGCATATGTGATCTCATGTATGCAGAAGAAGGCAAATCGTGCTTGCAGGTGAGTGGGAAATGGCAGGTGACCAAACATGGAGAACATGAGGAAAAATTTAAGATGTATGGCAATTCCCCCTTAAGTCAATCTAATTTATACCCATTTATTATATAAGGTTAAGTTTAAGCACAGAGTTGAAAAGTATGGCTCAAATTAAGTTCAAACAGTGCTATGGGATATGTTGTTCTCAGAGTTAAAGGTGTTTGTTTTTCAGAATGATCCATGTAGTTTCAGGGTAACCTCTTTTTCATGTGTCCCTACTAACTTTCAAGACAAACCGACGCCCACTGTCTAAGCAATATGAAAAAAAAATGTTGAAAGTCTTAAGCTCTTCCCCTGATCTGCACGTTCATTCCAAATGCAGCAGGTGTTTTGGAAAAAGAGACACTCAATAAATCCAATAAAGGATATGTTCACAGGCAAACAAAATGTCATCAGCCTTACCATCTACCAAAGGCCAATTTGAATCAGAAATGCTGAAAGGGACATCTGTTTCCAGTGACTGGGGCAGACTAAAGTCAAAAATCAGCAGGAGATATAGTCCCAAGGTCTGCTGGATCAAATTAGCAAGCTATAGATAACCTTCAATGTGCACTCGGGCTCAAAAACAAACATTAAGTTCACACCCTTGGCTAATAGCGTTGTATTAATGAAAGTGGATACCTCTATCTGTCCTGGACATCAACAGCTACAGGCCACTTTTAGCCTATCTGCACATTTTGGCACAAGCAACCACAAACACTGGGGAACCACAGAGGGAAAGCTCACGCAAGGCCCAAACCGTCTGCGCAACCTGTGCCTTGAACCGATGGCCTGCCATGAGAACAATTCAGAAGTTGCTGCGAACAGCTTACAACAGCTGCTTGGCCTCTCCGGACTTCTCCACTACATAAAACAGAAGAATAGCAATTTATCTTCCTCTGTCTCCCAACATGATCAGTGTTCTCGGTTGTGGATTTACATAGCCTATATTTCTTGCTAAAGGAGCAATGAAAATGATATTTTAAGCATCGAAACTTTCTGAATCCCTTCATAACATCTTGGTGGAAATACACAACATGAAAATCTAGCACGATCAAAGTGCAGAAGCTCAGAAACAGAACTGTTCATCTGGTACATTCATCTGTTTTCTCATCCTAAGACCACATGTAAGACCACATGACTGTAAACGAGCACTGTGCAGCAGACATTAGTATAACCTTCAAGGTGGTAAGAGATGGTGCTTAATATCTGAATCCCGCTGATTGACAGTTCTGTATAAACACATTCCTTTTAGGCTGAACCATCATTTTTCCACAGGAGGAACAGAGGTCATGTTCAAAGCACAGACTTGCCTGGGTCCTCTAGAGGAATCACCAGATTGTGAAACTTTATATCTTTGACCTTATGTCAGTCTGTATGTTTTTTATTTGGCTTATGCATTTGAAAAGCGTCAACAAGATGTTATGCTACTGGAAATGTTATAGATTTGGTGACTACACATCTTCATGTTTTCTGTGGACTGTTGTGCTGTTGGAAACAGACAATCAAATTGGTTTCATTTACGATATAATATTTAAATCTAAATTATAGATTCAACATGTTCACAAGTAATATTGATTCAAGTCCATGCTAGACACATTCTTTTCTAGAGTAACACCTTTCTAAGACAGTGTAATTGGCAATGAGCTACTGTGTTCAATTCCTTCAGGCAACAAGTTCAGTCTAATCAGATAATTAATTCATTTTAGACAAAAAATGAGGAATAAAGTCAAAATGATTCATTCCCCAGATTAGAAGAGTGGACAAGCCTTACTGTGCAACGGTCCAAATTCCAAAACCCGGTCCAAATTCCAAAGCCTGAGAAAAGAGGAAGTTAAGGAACAACTGGAATCAAGTCCAAAAAACAGCCCAGGCCGAGGGAGTAGAGAAACGAGCTTAAGGCACGGAAAGGTAACTAATGTTGGCCATTAACCTCACACTGTTGTTTTTGTTCAGTCTATTTTCATGAAAGTGACATCATGCTGCTGAAGTCTTCCAGACTCTTTTAAGTTAGCCCTTCAAAGTAACCGCTGACCCTGGGATAACCTCACCTATGCAGATGCTGGCTCTGTAGCCTGGCCATACCTGACAATTTTGACCAGGAAGACAACGAGATGATAATGAGTAAGAGCATTCCTTATCGAGAACAAAGCAAAGTTAATGACATTTTTTTCTTTTTATAGCGTTTGCATGTTTCAGGGGGAAAAAAAGGAGGATCAAGTGAGCAGATGGCTTCGAACTGGTTTCTCTTCTTGCTCCTTTGATGACATTGACTTACTTAGTCTGCATAGTCTGATCAAATTGTTCTGTGACCTGCGATGGCTCATTGTGATGTGCTCATTGGGAAGAAAGAGCTCAGATCTATTATCAGTCAGTAGCTCAGCTACAAAACTATTAGGCTTCAGCAATACATTACATCACGAGGTCTGAAAAATGGCACAATAGAATTTATTAGATGCAAACTATTACACACAGTTCTAATACAGACAGACAGCAAAACGGCAGACAAGCAGCTGCATTTGTTATGAGTTGTAAGTGATTCAAGGCTGTAATTCTGTACCCTGTGCATGCTCTGTTTCCTCCGAATACCAAACATGGTAAATAGAAAAGTTGTATCCCTTTGTACAAACCAAAAAAAACCCATTAAACATACTGTTCTGTCGTCTCTCCTCGCTCACTCACTCACTCACAGTAAACTGCTTTATCTTGGTCAAGGTCACGGTGTATCCAAAGCCTATCCCGGGAACACTAAGCATGAGGCAGGACTGCACTGTGGATGGGAGACCACGGCGCACCATATGGTTCAGGGCATTATGCACACACACGTTCACATCTAGGGGCAGTTTGTCTTAGTCCGTCCACTTGCCCTGTTTTCTACAAGGTATGAGGAAACTGGAGAATCTGGAGGAAACCCACTAGGACATGGTGAGAACATGCACAAGAGTACTTGGCACAGAGAGTAACCAAAGCTCAGGAGGATCCAATCATGGACCCTGAAGCTGTGAGGCAGCCATACTGCCCATTGTGCCACCATGCCAACCCTTCATTTGTCATTTTGTCTAATTTGTACTTTGATTGGATAATGCTTAGACTATCTCATTTTAATTATCATATCATCCAGCATCATTTCGGGAATGATAACAAAGATATTTCACTTGCAAATTTTCAATCACTGCTGATGATTCGTTTTGGATGTCAGTCACTGTCACTGATAGGCTGCATGAATCTACAGTCTGAGGTAGAAAGAAATCAGCCCTAGCTCCATCGCCTTGTCATACTATTCTCTGTATTTTTCTTTTGACTGTTGATGGTGCTGATGCTCTTGGTTCTGCAAAAGTGTAAAATAATCCACCTTGAATCATTGGTTAACAGCTAATAATGTGATGTAGATGCCAAAAATAAAACCTTATAATGATGTATTTTTATTTTTGAAAGACAGTTAGCCCATTTACACCAGCTGCCCCTGTCTGTGAGCTTTAAACACTATGATTTGTCACACTGCCTGACTCTAAAATAGCACCATTAATTTTCTGCCACTTACTTTTTTCATAGTTCTAAGCAATATACATAAAGTACTGTGCAAACGTCGTAGGCACCCTATTGTTATTAGGTACAACTTTTGTTATTGATGGGGGTTTTTTTAGTTCTGCATTCTTGAAGCAATACAAAAGGATTTTATATTTCCAAACGTTACTTTTCCAACAAAAAAATTTTAATGTTACAAAAATTTTTGTATGTCAGTAACGAAAGCAATGCATGCAAAAAAAGAAGTAAATGTTACAGTTAAAGTCTCCAGAAGATTCTCCAAGATGCTCAGTAAAACTTACCAGTTAATTACTGTACAGTACAATGCAGAAGTCTTAGTCACATGCAAAGACAATAAGAAATAATGATGTTTCTACATAAAGAAAACACTATAAAGTGCAGTAAACAGTAATAAACTGAAGGAAGTAAATATTCGGTGTCTTTTCCTTAAACAGTGTTCCCAGGTACTATGTGTGCAGTTTTATAAGGAAAATAGCTTTTAAGTTTTACTGAACGTCTTAAAGAATCTGCCACAGCACTTCTGGAGACGTTGACTGTCACACTTACTTCTTTTTTTGCATGTAAATCCCAGCAGCCTTCATTAAGTTTTTTGTCTGAAAATTGTTCTTTTGTGTAATGTGTTGCTTTCGTTATTGACATACAAACTTTTTGAGTAACATTTAATTTTTTGGTAGAAAAGTAATGTTGGGAAATATATATTTTTTTTGTACTGACTCAATAATGCAGAAATCAACAAAAAATAAACATCATTAACAAAAGTTGTAAATAAAAACAATACTGTGCCTAAGACTTTTGCACAGAACTGTATATTAAAGTGCTAATGTATTTTTTCTGTGCTATGAACAGTAGCATTACAATATTACACATAACAGTAAGGGCATCAGCCGTGGTGAAGAAAAGAGCTGGATAACAGTTTAATCCTGCCCTCTGCTATTCTCAGCAGCTTTCAGTAATAAATCTACGACTCTTTCGATAGAGGCTTTATTAATACTTTTTACGTTTGAGTGCAGCACGCAGGCTGACAAGAACATGCTACTTGTCCAAACAGTCCCCGTGCCATTGTAAACATTCCTCTTTTTCATTTATCATGGTTGGCCGCCTTCACCACACAAGAGCCGATGAATTTACTGTGTCC